>WOFM01000039.1:195537-276574 GCA_011428145.1 Ericerus pela
ATGAATGGCATTGCATGCACTGCGACCAATTCAATGGATTTGATGAAGTTAGAATGATGTGAAACATAATACATACCATGTCTTTTTGTTTTATATTCTTTCTATTTCGTTTTATCAAAATCTCGACTTGAACATCGGCTTTTGTACTGAAAAAAATAACTAATTTCAGGATGGGAACTATAGTAAATCTATACCAGAGCAATTCAATGAGAATCTGAATAAAAATCAGTATAGATTCTATTCATCAAGCGGAAAAAACTTGTCCAAATTGAACGGTTTGTGTCGAATCTGTAATGCGAATCAAGAATTGAAAATAAGACAGTTGGCTGTGTATGAACCCTTCAGAGAAGAGAATTACGACAAGGAAATAGAATTATTTAAGTGAGTACAGCTTTTGAGTTAGCAATAACTCAGTGTAAGTGTGAAGTAATAAGTGATGCTATTTTCTATTTAACTAGAAAAAGACTCGAAAAATCCTACAAATTATGTTCCACATGTGAGAAAACTGTTCAAAACACTTTAGAATTGAAGTCGAGTATTTACGCTAAAGTTCCCGATCGAACATTTCGCGAAGACGAGTGGAAAGATTCAAAATTTCGAGTATAATATGGAAAAAACTTCTACTTCATGCCTTATAACTTGTTCGTGGTTGCATATTGATTTGATTTCTGTTTTATGCTTTTAGGTTTCAAAAAAAAAATGGTTTCTTATCTGTGCAGTTCTGTTTGCTTTTTCTATTTTAATGGCTATTTTATGGAATTATTATCCAATCAAAACTGACTTATTTCAAACTGACATGTTTATAAATTATTTCAATGCGGATTTTACATCTGTAACTCAAGACTATGGATATTTTATTAATGTATTATTGATAGTCTGTATGACTACTTTTATGAGAATGAAAAATCCCCGTGGTAGAATTTTTGGCCGTCCTCTGCTAATTGGAGTCTTATTTTATGGAATACAAGATTATTTGCATCTAATTTTGAAAGTGAGTTGTTAGTTTTATATTTTAAAATAGGTGACATTTGAATTTTTTTCATTTTTCGTTGTTCCCTACTATATACTAAAATTTTTTAGCAAGTTGATGAAAATACCTTATCAAACTATTTATTTTTGTTTTTTTCAGATTTCGGCAATAACTTTATTTTTTCTTCACTGTATCATTAAACGATGGCAAAAAAATAAACAGTCCATGGATTGTACAAAACTAATTGATGATTTTGAAAATAGGTATATTCTACATTAACTTAGTTTCATTTATCCATTTAAAAACGTTTGAATGTTTTGTCTGAAGTGAAAACCTGAATTTTTTTATAAGTGGTCAAATTTGCAGAAATTAAAAAAATTGTCGGTATTGTGTTTAACTCCATTATAATCTTCGACCATATACTAGATAGGCACGCCCTGTACAATCTTGTACATTGCTTCCCATCGAAGCACAAATACATACAGGGTATATCACATTGGGGCAAAAAGTGATTTTACCAAGGTTATGCTGCTGTTATTTCCAGGTTTTTGAAATTGATTTTAGCCAGGTTGGAGTTTTTTTTATTGAAAAATTGTACATAATCATTTCTCTCTTTTTTCAATTAAAAATTCATTTTAGAAATAAAATTAAACTTTTTTTGATTTTTATACGCTTTTATTCTACTGACTCAGTTTGTTGAAGTACACTAAATGACCAACTTCAGCGTTGCTTTCACGGGTTGCGACAACGTACATGTACACTTATATCCGTTTTTATCAGTTGTTTTTTCAGTTTTTGTTTGTTTTTTCAGTTTTTGTTTGTTTCTGTCTCGGGAAAAAAAGTAAGAAATTTTATTTTATCTTTCGCCGTTATTTTCTTCTTCAAATTATAAAAGCGTATTTTTTAAAAACTCGTTTTTAACTTAACTTGTTTTTCTTCAAAAAATCCTTACGGAATTTAACATGCATTTGCCCTATTGTGACGTCATTTATGTGTGCTTCAATTTTTCATTGACATTGTGTATCTATCTAGTGCATGGTCGAAGATTATAATAAACCAGGCGTGTAAATTTGCGTGGAATGAGAAAACCTAAAACATCTTTAAGCGTCCATGCGTTCCGATAGAAAAGGGGGGAAGTAAGGTCTGTGACCTTATCACATTAATATAATATTATACTGGCTAATCCTTGCTGGAAAATCGACCAGTTTGAGCAAACTTGAAGATTCAGATTTATTTTCTTTCTTTTCTTTTACCTATTACATTAATCAATATAATAAATTTACAACCCTATTTTTTCAGTCTAAACCATGCCAAAATTATTGAAAAATACCTGCGCTTGCGCCAACTATCAAGTAAAAAAAAATTTTTTGTTCCACTAAAATAACAAATTGAACGGTGTTATTAGGCCAGCATAAGCCAAAGTGGCTCTTCAGGGTTTATATGTACATAAAATTTAAGTAATTTTTTTTTGTGACTGGTAGGTTAACTCTCCTACTTGTTGGATTTTGATTAAATTTTGGTAACTCTCCTACTTGTTGGATTTTGATTAAATTTTGGTCTTGTATACTGAACCAACTGTAGATGGTTCTTACAAAGTTTCTCTTCAAAAGTTCAACTATTTAAGATAAACCTAGTATTATTTTGAAAATTAATTCCCAATTTCACTTAAGGGTCATACTATAGACATGTATACTATGTACCTAGACTGCCAACTCGGAAAGAAATAATTCCATGTGTATTTCTTGTTTGCCCCTGATGCTATTAGCATTTAAAAAAAACAAAAAAACACGTAGTTTTATCGACTAAAATTAATTTTTAGGGATTTATTCCGTATGAAATCATGTAGAAAGAAAATATATGGAGGAATATTTTCCACATCTACAAAAAATTTCCATACATGAATTAAGTAAATTAATCCCCCAAAAACTTTATGTCTGTATAACTAAGGATGTTTCTTGCGACAATATGTTTATAGTGTCTGGCGAAAGTAGGCAACTATTTTGGACCCACTTTTAGTACATGCGTTATGTGGGAAATTGGCCATCTACGTTACATATTACACATGTTTATGAGTTGTACTATCAGTTCTGAGTAGTGAAAACTCAGAAAACTGGGATCTGTAATTAAATTAAATTAAATTGAAAAGTTTTCACTTGAAGTTCAAGTTATCAACCTGCTCTGTGAAAGCAAGTTTTTTGTTTTCCTTTAGGATTGTATTGTCAGTTCTGAGAAATGGAGACTTAAAACAAAGGGCTTGATTAGAGTTCAACTGTTCAAGAGGTTTTTCTTGATTGTTTTAGTTATGGACCTGCATTCTGTTAAAAGTTAGATCCCAGTACTACTTGAAGGTTTTAGGTATTGTCAATTCTGAAAAGTAAAAAATCAAAAAACTGGAAACTAATTAACTTAGAAATTTCTCTCTTAAAATTTTGTTAACTGACATGTTCTTTTGAATGTAAATACTCAGTTCTCCTTTAAGATGGTTTTATCAGTTCTAAGAAGTAAAAACTCAAATAACTGGGAACTGAAATCAAGTTAAACAGTTTTCACTGAAAGTTTAAGTTATGGACCTGTTCTATTGAATGTTAGCTCCATGTTTCCTTTTAGGGTTGTATTGTAAGTTCTGAGAAGTGAAAAGACAAAAAACTAAAAATTGTAATCAGTGCTGGATTTCTGATTACCCTCCAGAAGCTCTGACTTTTAACAGCGGATTTTTAGAAGGGAAATTTTTAATTATTTTTTTAAATCCCCAAAGAGAAAATAATTTCTGAATTACGATATTACCAATATTTAAATTCAAAGGTGGCAAAATTCGTAGAGCCGGTAAATAGCTTATCCAAATCCTGCAGAGGCTGTAATTAAGTTTGACAGTTTTTTTTTTAATGATTTATTTATGGAATTGTTTTGTTGAAAGTTTGTTTCAGTTCCACTTAATGTAATGGTCAGTTTTGAGAAGTGTGAAAAACTTGAAACTAAATAACTTTTGAAAATTTCTGCTGAAAGTTTAATTTATTGACATGATCTGTTAAAAGTAAGTTCTCATTTCCCCAGTAGAATTGTATTTTAGTTATGAGAAGTGAAAACTTCAAAGTCTGAAAGTTTTTGTGAAGTTTAAACGTTTTCCCTGAATGTTTTAGATCTGGACCTATTCTTTTGAAATTTGAATTTCAGTTTTCCTTTTGGGTTTTATTGTCTATTCTGAGAGATGAAAATTCTGAACACTGAGATTGTAAGCACAATATGAGCATTGAGTGTTAAGCATCGCCATGTAAAAATACTTCTCTAACTCTCAGAATCAAAAATTTTTTATGATAAGCGTGACTGTAAGCATTAATGCTCAGAGTCGTGTCTACAGCCTGAGAGGTATAATAAGGCATTGATGATTCCAGAGATCTTTATACTTTAACCAGAAATCCTGCTGATTCTTATGTAATATAATTATTTTAATGAATATTGACCGAAAAATCAAATATGAAGTAAATGAAGTAGAAACGAACAGAAATACATGTTTCATAATTCGTTTCAAATGATATATGATACCGTACTTCCAATATCAGTATTTTTTTTCATATTATTGTAATACTTTTATATGCAACCAATTGGCAAACTTTGGGATTTACTGGTACGAAGAGGCGAGTTAGGGTGGAGCTCAAGATTTTATAGAAGTCGTTTTTTGAATTTTCCTTAAATTAGCTGTGTCAATGTTCATGGTTTTTGAGTATCATAATTCTAACTTTACATTAGTTTTATATTTTTGACACTTTGAACATGGATTAAAGGTTGTTATTCTCTCAAATTCTCTAATTTTTATCTATTCATGCATATTATATTCTTTTTTCGATGCTTAAAATTTGAATTTCGTATTAACTCCTTCTCGAACTCGATTTTAGATTTCGTATTGTTTGTTTCAAGAAAGTATAGTTTTAAATTTTTTGCGAACTTCTTTTTGGATTTATTCTGTCTTTTTCATTTTCTTCCTACTCAAAAATGAGCTTATTTCAACATTTTCACGCCTTATGTATGAATCAAATAATTACAAGGGAGCTTGCATTAGAGCGGATGTTTGAACACGTACCTTGAATAATAATTCCATTATATTTCTATCTATTTCTTTATCATGAATCGATCGTAATTCTTATTTATGACTTATAAATTTTTAGATTTACTCGGTAATTTATAAAATTTATGAAAAATTTATTTTGTTTTGGAAATTCATTTATGTTGCAGATTTATGAAACATGTTGATGATGAAAAATCAGTTTCTAATAACCTATATTCATTAAACAGTGCTATTGTCAGCAATCCATTGTGTGGAAAATTCTCCAAACTGACCTTGGGAAATTCTGCAGTTGCGAGTACCTCGAAAAATGTTCCTTATCTTTTTAAATCAACGAAATCAATCATTCAACCATCGCGTTTAAAGCTTGACGAATCGGAACGATGCGACACTCCTCGATCTTCACGAACTACAAGTTCAGGATATGAATCCGTCTCCAATTATTTGAAACGATCAACGGACAGTATTTCCGAGTTCGATAGCGTGTCTCAAATTAACGACCGTAGTCGAAATTCCCCATTCGAATTAAGAAGTAGAGTCAATCAGAAAACAGGAAGTTTTCTAGTAACACCTCCTGAACAGGGTTTTTATAACTTGGGTGACGATCACAACACGATATCGCCCTATTTATATCCAAGAAATCTGTGTTTTTTGCCTTCAGAACACTATTACGGCGTATCGTCCACATCCACTCCCAAACAATCACCACCTGCAGATAACGCGTTTTTCTCTACGATACAAATAATTTTATGTTCTCTTGCATTTTTCGTTTTAGGATTTTCATTTCAATTATTTGTTAACAAACTATTGTCTTAGAGATTTTAAATTTTTTTTATCATGATTCTGGCTGTGTGAATTAGTTTAATATTATTTCATAGAAGAAAATGTTTAATAATTTTGTTTCAAGATTTTTCGCTATAATAAAAGTTTTTTATCCATTTTTCGCCAATTTTTTTTCTCTTAATTACTCGTTCGGCCTTTAATTCACTTTATTTCTCCGAAAAACTCATTTTTTATTACTCATCGTCCAACCTGTATCAAATTGATACCGTTAAAATTCTGTTTAGAAGAGAATTAACAAGTCAAACGCGCGTTAGTGAAAATGACTTAATCAACAAGCACTTCGGTAAGAATTTTCAATGAAATTCTTTTACCTCTTAACTTTAAATACTTCATTTTGCGATAATGATTGGGCAATTAATTTGATTTCGTCAAAAGTTGAAATTGTATATCAATAACTATCTGAATTGTGCGCTGAAGCGGAATGTTATCTGTGAACAATGGAGAGGAATGATTTTGATCGATGGGTAACCAAAAATTGTTATACCTTCCGAATTCATCAAAGAAGGAGTAATTTTTGTTATTTTTCACGTGAAGTTTTGGTTGGCGCACAGATGAATGAATGGTGAATTATTACCATTTTCTTCTTAAATGTAGTATGCCTCTAAGTTGTCCTATGAAAGAGAAACTTTTTATGGAAATTCCTTCTCCCCGACCCAAAAAAAAGGGAAAATCTGTTTAATTCAGCGGACGTATCATGTTTATCTCTTTGGAATATACTTAAAAATTAGTATGAAGAATTTTAGTCACATGCACCAATGAAATGTTTATCAACATTTTGTGTTTGCGATGTACTCGAGTACTGAGAAAAAAAAAGTTGATTACTATCCACATCTACGAAGAACCTGATTTATTATCATATGATACATTTTAACACCACCAGCAGTTCATAAACAGATTGACGGGAATGCGTGAATTGCGGTTTTATTTTTCTAATCAGACAATGTTGTTTTTTCGTCCATTATTTGGAGGAAACTTAAATTATTCGTTCTCTCTCCCCAAAAAAAAAAATGAAGATTGGTGTGAAAAAAAAAAAACCAATAAGCTCTGTATAAAACTATGACCATGAGTAAATGGTCTATTCTAATTTTGAAAAAAGCTGTCAAATCTAAAGTAAAAATAAATAAAAACGTTGACCAAATAAATACAGCATAGACCCAGGTATGGTGAATTCAAGCAATATAGTAACAAATTATACGCACTTACTTATTGTTTTTCATGAGTTAAATTTTCTAAGAAAGAAAAAAAAAATCTATGAAATTGAATGAAAGAGCAATAAAGTAGTGGGGTAAGTTATATTGAATTTTCACTTCGCGGTAAAATTTCATCACTTTTCAAGTGGGTAACAAGGTGATTGTTTTAAGTACATACGTAAATGCTGTGCTTCACTATGATTGATTCATTTCGATTAACTTGTTTTAGTAGATCCAATTCAAAAGTTCGCTAAAAGACGCAATTTTCTTGCTCATTTTTTTGTGAACACGGTTAGATTCAGTGGAGCAATCATTATATTATGCACTGGAACAATTATCTGATTTTCTTCATAATCGTAAGTTTTCTTAATCTATTTTCTCATTATAAATGTTTTGAAAGTAGTTAAATGAGCTTGTTTTGAACATTTTTCATTTTTTTATTAGGTATTGATTAAAATTTTGAATAAACATACTGCGCACTATCATTTTTTTCATTTAATTTCGAGTGAAAATCCGCGTGGAAATACATATTATTCATTATAATCATTTTTTCCCAATTGAAAAAAAAAAAAAAATTTCAAAAAGACTGCTTGTAAGGTACCCTTTTTCTCCAGTTGAAGTATTAAATTAATATGATAGAAAAAGCACGTTAGTGTGAACGCTATTGAAAGGGGAATGGTACCAGTTTTGAAGCTACTATCCTCACTCCTTAGAAGCCAAATTTAAATTTGCTAAGCCCGCATTCGGACCCAATGGCAATTAAATTTTTTTTTTTAATAATTGAATTAATTCGGAATAAGTAAATATCTATAGCTTTTAATTCATATACGGTTTTTTTTACTGTGACAACAAGTTAGAGAGAACGGCTGGACCGATTTTCATGACAAGTGTTGGAAGAAAGGTCTGACTGTGTAGTGTGCCCTCAGGAGAGAAAAATTTCATGGCCTCCCGAGGAAAAAGTTGTGGATTTTAACCTCTCATCCACTCAAAAATTTTTTTTGACATTTTTCCCCCTTAAACTTGTTTTCCTTACTACCTATATTAATAAGTCCACAAAGTTTCATACTTCTATATCAGGTACTCCCTTTCTGAGTTATTGAGCACCAAAAAGTTACAAAATTGAAGTGTAAGCATACTATATCTATTGTATACATGGCCCAGTCAAATAACTCGTTTGAAATTGAAATGAGGGAGAGGGAAGAAAACCGAGGGGGAGAACGGAGGGAAGAGAGCCATTTTATGTTAAGGAGTTGGATAGTTCTTAGTAAGTGGGTTATCCTAAGGAAGGTTTCAAGCCTTCGTGGAAGTCTCTAGCTTCCCTATGAGTGCAAATTTCTATATTTTCCTCCCATGTACATCCCTCACATCCTTATTGTTTGTAAACTGAAAAACCAAAAGAGAAAAACATGAAAAAACAGCTACATCTTTCTTTTCCTCTGTCTTTCTCTTTCACTAAGATTTTCTCTTGAGAAGATTACCTATAAATTTTAAATCAAATTGCTACGCAGAGGCGAAGCCCGCGAGTAACAACAATGAGTGATTATAAATTTAGAAATCACAACAGTCACGAAACACGCGCAGATCTAAATGTAGGCAAGACTGAGAACAGTAAGGTAATAACATAGATACCTAAGGAGTGAAAATATTTCATTTTGAAAGTTGTGCCTCTTTTAATTTCGCGTGCTTCTTCTTTAATATTTTATACTCTGTGCCTATGTCCAAGCCAGCCCTATACTTATCAACCCGTGAAGTAAAAATCACATCGGCGCAAAAATCGGTCCCTCACCCCAAACTCATATTCTTAGAAACCTAGAGGTTTCTTACGTTGATTTTAAATTCTTTTATTTATTACTAAAAATGAATTCGACAAAAATTTTCTACCGTTTTTTCCATTTTTTCTCTAGTTATAATTGAATAAAGACTGAAAATCGGTCCCTCAACACAGCTGCCAGCTTCACTACTTTAGCTTAACTTCATGGCTTTATAACTTTATAAGTGAAGTAATGTTGGCTTTATCTATGGGGACTGTGCCGCTATGAGTAATACCTATCTAACTAATATCAGAATTTTCTCCACCAATCTTATTTCAATTATTTTCTTATACAATGAAATAATTTTATTATACGAGTATATGTCTAAAATTAGGGAATCGAATCATAAAAAATATTTCAAATTTTTCGTTTCATTCTTCCATTTTGTACATGATAGTTTATACTTGAAAACAGATACTCAAATTTACCATACTTCGAAGAACGAAGGAATAACTTTAATATGTACCTACTTATTATGTTATAATATTATAATTCACATTAATATTTCGTAAAATATGTATATCTACAATTTTTGTCAGCACTTTTGATCTGATTTGAGATGCGTCCTTAATTACGCTTCTCAAGAAGAAAATTATTCTCATTGCATACATACAATGACATTTGATGTATTTGTGATTTGTCTTGCAGTATTTCACATACTCGTTCACTAGTTCTTATAAGTATACATGCACTTGCTTTATTCTATATTTGTGGTAACACATTGACGTGCGTCACTTTGATTGGCAGATATCATTTTGATAAGAAGAACAATGTATAACTTTCGAAAAAGTAGCCGTGATCCGTGAATTTATAAACATATTTTAATTAGGTACTTTATGTTTTGACATCGATTCATTTCTAATTTTTTAGTTGGCTCTTCAAAAATTTTCAACCCGCACTTACCCGGCAAACAATTTATAGCAGTACATTTAGCTGTACTGCTAATTATACTACTAATTCACTGCTAACTCTAGTACATGTCTATAATTCACTGTAAATTATGAGAATGTGTGTAGTTGATTAATCTGTAAAATGTCTGTAAGAATGGTATTTTGCAGCTATCTAAATGAGAGTGGCATTTCTTAAATGTTTCTTTGTTTTAATTGTCCTGATTTTGTCAGTGTGAAAGCTTACTTGCAGATAAAAAAAATTTTAGGGGTGAAAATGCTATTTTGCACCAAGAAAAGATTTAATATTAGGAGTAAATTGGAAGTTTTGAGGCTAACATGCATCTGTCTCATGCATGTCTGTTTTATAGTTGTGGGGAAGCAAATTTACAGACTCCCCTCCATTGTCCGTTACATTTTAAATTTCTGTTGGGTTATTCATGATTGGTCTTTACTTGGTGCATTTTCTCCTTACAGTTAGTCGTATTCCTTTATCAGATTTCATTCTGAGTTGTGAATGTGTTTCAAAATTTTAGTTAATTAATTAAGTTCAGTTATCTGATACACTTTTTCCATTGAAAATATTTTTTGAAAGTTAAAGTACTTTTTATTTATTTTTAGAAAGAGCTTATTATTTTGTGAAGTTCATTGTGTCTGTTAAACAGTTATAATCAGTCTAATTTGAATAAGTTTGTTCTAAATGTTAAATATTATCATTCAATAATTTTGTGCCTCAATGGGTAAGCATATATTTTCTATAATTCTGAATTTTCAATTTCCTAAATATTAAAGTTCAAAAATTAGCTTACAGTAACGTACAAATTAGGATTTACCCTCTTTGCAGTGATTATTATAAGGATTTTTTAAAGCTGCACAAATTGAAAATTTTTGAAGCTAGAAGCTACACACGTCTTCAATACCTTCCCCCTCAAAAAAATTTGTTGAATCACAATCATTGTTCAAAATTTGTCAACAGCTAGTTAGTGTTGACAAGTTTAGAATTGTCAACTATTTGAATTAATGGCCAAAGGGCAAATACTTAAATTTCAATTTCAAAATTTGTGTTTAAAAAGAATTGGAAAATGAAAAAAATAAATTAGGAGTTACTGCTAATTTGGCATTGGTTTTTACCTGCAAAAATACTAAAGTACTGCTAAAATTAGCTGTGGAGACTCCTAATTTGTTTTCCAATTAGCCTTAAATTGTTTGCCAGGTATTGTTAGACTCACGTTATACGTAAGTCGTAGGTGCTTTGTAAAATTCATTTTCTAAACTTTGCTGTCATTTTGGGAGGAGTTGACAATCTAAAAAAATGAAAAAAAAAGTGCGTTCCGGGGTCTGAGTGAACTGAAACATTTAGTGTGGTGCACATTTTATACCTATGGGATAATGAGATTTGAGAGAATGAAGTTTTATAGTGGTTATTCTGAGTGAGAAATTATATACCGATAGCCAAAAAAATAATACTATTTATCTATGAACGTCGATAGCGATTCCCACCATATTCCTCATTTCTTCACACTGAAATCGATATATCATGTATATCGATACATTTTATTTCATCAAATTCGTTTTTAAACGAATCGCCAAAAAGGAGCTGCATTTTCATTGGCCAATGCGGGCACCTAGTCTGGATTGCTATTGGTTAAAGCACCGGTTTTTTTTGGTTTTTTTTCCAATACACCACCATATAGTGAAAATAGAAATATGTACCATATTAAAACAGCTTTAACTCGCCTAAAACTTTTTATCATTTTACAGTGAGCCAAAACAGGTTTAGGCCATTCTTAAATTCTAAAATTACTGGTCCAAGCCCCAATTTGCAGCTAGTTAGTAGTAGGCTAATCGGGCGGGCGAGTAATTTTCGAATTTCTAAACGGATTAATCTTATTTGGACTCATTGTAAAATGACTAAAATTTTTAGGCAAAATTTAAACTTTTTTATTTCGTTTTCTGGATTGTCAGCTCTTGCCAAAATGGCGTAATCGGATTGGAAAAAGATGGATTTTCCAAATCGCTTACGACGTATACTGTATATTGATTGAAATTATTGACACAGTACGGCACGTAAGAAAAGTTTTTATTCGACTCTTCAGAATATTTTTAACTTTAATCGTTATACTTGAGTACTTTATTTTAAAACTACAAAACATATTAATTGAAAAATTCCATTATGTGATATTCAAGGTCATACATGTATTTTTAATGAGGTAATGAAAAGGGGGTAGAAGCTAGGGGTTGTAGAGAAGTCAAGTTAAAAAAAAATATATCGTTCTGAGAAAATATATGTCGGTAACGGGTAATAAATTTCCGAAAAACTTAAAACGAGGAAATAATTTGAAAACAGAGACAATATACATACATATTAGGCAATTTCATTATTCAAAGCTATAAATTATGGTAGGTATAGTAATTATCGGTTATAAAACTTAATAACTCGATCAGATCCTATATATCCTACAATAATTTTTTTTTTTTTTTTTTTTCAGTTTGTAAGTAGGTAAGTGCTACTCTTTTTTTTAATACCTCAGCGTTAAATTAAGCAGATAGGTAGGTGATTAGTGTGGTTTTCAAATAAACCTTTTAATGTGACAATAATAGATGTAATAAATTTTCACTTTGGTATAGTATATGATTCTGTTGAAATACTTTTTTTAGCCTCCCAAAAGCACGGCTTAACATCGACTGCAAAACAAAATCTATCATTTTTAAGTCATCTATTTTTTCTTTTTGAAAGATTTAATAGGTTTCATGTCTCAAATAATCATCCTAAAAAGATTAATTTTGGTAAAGAACTCAAGCAAATTTTCGTCTCTTTTCTATAGTATGAACCTCAGCTTTGTGGCTTAAATAGAAGCCAAGAAATCGTGAAGTAAGAGAAGAGCAGTTTTTTACAAAATAAAAATGTTGAGAATGTTGCAAAAGTCGTGGATAAATATACAAAAGTTGGGACTGTATTTTATTATATAGATTATTTTCTCGTTTGATAGTTCTATGTCACTTCTGCTGACGGATATGTTTCAAGATGCGTAAAATCGGGAGTGAAATGCGCCGACTGCGAGCACCTGAATCTTTGTATCCAGACACCGAGAGGAATGAACCAATACCAACTCAACTTCTGTAACAACTCATTAGGCGAATATTGCTCGGAAAAAGAGGGAGGTTGTTCGTTGAATCCAACCTCTTGTAGAATATTTGGTCTGCGAGAACTGGCTTGTCAGGTATAATCCTTGGTTACCTATATGAAATTAAAATTTATCGGATACACGTGTATTAAGCGGTGCATTTTATAGCATTAAATCATATTTATTTATGCAGAATTCAAGTATATTTCCCGATCCTTACGACTGCACAACGTATCACCAATGCGTAGAGCAACCTGACGGCTCGTTAACGTCCATCAAGCATACATGCTCAGAAGACCGCGCATACGATTCATTAACAGGGAGCTGTCGATTCAAACCAAATCATCGAGTTTGCAGAGACTCTCCGGTCCCTGCTTGCATATTCCCAATGCAAACAGACTCATTGAAAGAGAATCCTTCTATATTTTATTTTTGTATTAAACAGCCAAATGGAGAAATTACACCACTTTTGTACAGATGCAGAAACGGAGAGGAATATAAGGCTGCCGCACACGCGTGTGTTGAAGTAAAAGATCCATCAGTGAACGCTTTCTCGTGCGCAGGCGAGGGTACTTTTATCGATCCATCCGACAGTCGTAAATATTTTAAATGTCTAAAAGATAAGACTTTTATCCACGAAAGCTGTAAAGAAAACGAATATTTCGATTTGAGTCTAAAGTCATGTTGGAAAATGTCTCATTATATGCATAGGTCATGGTTAGATAATAATTTTGCTGGTAACTGATATGAACTTGTGGGGTTAAATATTTTCTAAAATAAATAATAAATAACGTACATAATAGTAAAAATTTTTTATTTTATTTCAACAGAAAATAATTTAAAGCCACGATAATTCTTCGAGGCAATTCAATGAAATAAAAGTTATAACTATAAAGTCACCTATATTAATTCTAATCACTATCTATAATAGGTTCTGTGTCATCATCGTACAGTGATGACAGGTCAGATTTTGTTTTCTTAGTCGTAATTGTACCCCAATCAGTTTTTTCTCTTTCGGTTGGAGACAGCAATACTGAGTATGAGGATAATATGTCATTCAACTTGCTATGCCGGATGCCATATCCAAAATAAACTAAAAAGCCTAAAAAAAGAAAAGAAGTTATCTCGATTCAGAAAACTGCCTTACGATACAACACGCAATGGGAATAGATTTCGTTCAGCCTACCTATAGCCATCCACAGTATGAAACGAATCCACGTCAAGGAATTTAAATTTGCCATCAATTCAACGTTGCACAATATGCTTAAGGCTGGTAAATACGGAACAAAAGGTACTTTGAATTTTAATCCAGCCGTATTTTGTTCATGAGCCTCGATGATAATCACACCTTCAAAAGTAAAAGTGAACAAAAATAATCGTAACGAAAGAATTTAATTCAATTCGAGTCGATGTGTTATAAATTATTGTACTTACATATGATCATTATGACAAATGATGAACTAAAGTACAACATATTAAATACGTCCTTGATAGGTGAAAAGGGGAAGTAGTGAATATTGCCACAAAACAAAGCGCAGGCGATTATGTAAATAAATACGGCCGTGGATACAGCGGATCCAGGTTTATACTTTCCAACCAGAGGTTTAAGACAGTAGTATTTTTTCTTCAACTTTCCACCAACATATACTACTTCCACGTCCTGCAAATTGAACGAGGATGATGTACACGATGTTTTTCTCATAATTTTCAATACAAAATTCAATCCAGTCAATATAATAATAATAATAATAATAATAAAATGAAAAATAAACTTCAAAAAGCAATACAATAAATTTTATTTAAAAAAAAACAAACTGACTGCGTTAATCTGAATGGGCAGCTCTTATTGATGGATGGATATGCCCAAATTTATGATTATAATTTTTTTGATCTTTAAACTCTCATTTTCTTCAATTACAGCTTTCTAATTTTTTAATTTTCAAATATGAATAGCCTAGATGGTCAGGAACATTTAGAGCCCACTTTCATTAAAATCTATAAATTAATTAAGACGCTTGTTTTGAGCGAACGAAATTCCGTTAGTTCCAGAGATAGACATACCAAACATATAACCTCCTACGTACGCAGTCCGTAAAAATAAGGTTTTTCGATCTATATGCATACACGTAAGGATCAATGTATTTTAGTCGTAATCCCTTACGTAGTCACATCAACATCAAACGAAAAATATACAAGACACTTGTAACTGCACCACAGAAAAAAAAAACGTAAATTTAGTTTTCGTAACTTGAAAAGTTCCATTATTTTTCCAGTAATGGAGAATAGATTTTCTGAATCAAAATTTAACGAGAAATCAAATGATGAAAGTTTAAAGTTCATACCAGCAATATTCATAGAGACAGAGGTAGAACTTTAATTGAAAGTACCCGTATTTGCAATGGAAATAAAGGTTATGAGTGGAGTGCCAATTTTTCTGCATTATTAAAGTTAAAATTCGGCAATGAAAACTGTATTTTCGGCATTACTCGGCAAAAACAAAAATAAAACCTTTGGACAATGAAAACAGCACCAAAAAACCTCAATTTTTAATTATTCTTCTATTTCTCCAATTTTCTATACAAAAATAAAACGTTTTTTTAACAAGAAATTCAATGAACTCATTCCCAGAATATAGATCCATTATTTCAGAATTTATCGAGCTTTTTCTGAAAACATAATCTTTGGTTCAAATTTTGCCCAATTTTCTGCATTTAAATCACTCAACTTCGCAACAGAAAGGAAATGCAATCATCGGGAAATATTTTTGGATAGCTCCGAAAATCATGTGTCGTTCAATAACAGGATGGATGGCTAGCATCAATTCAGCTCCCAGAATTGAGTTTTTCTCTCCCATAGACAATGAAATTAGCATCTAAAAACTTCAAATTTTAATTTTTTCTTCAATTCTACAGTTTTTCTGGGAAAATAAACGTTTTTAGCAATTTTTTGCCAATTACATCATTTTTGGCATTTATTTCATTTTTAGCATATTTTTGAAAAATAAAATTTTTTTCCAAGCTCCCTACTTGTGAAATGAACTTTAATTTGATTTCCAAGCCTCTGCTCTTTAAGGAAATGATTTGATAAATGCCAGAGAATCCGCACTCTAATTATGAGGCACCTACCTGTAATTCTCCACAAAAATTTAAATAAATGTTTGAAGACGTTTGTAATTCAATAGTCTTACTTTAAACAACAAAATATGGTTTAAAATGGATGGTTGTCCTGCTTATAATGATCTAGCGATGAGTAGGGAATCAGTGTTATAGTCCTTTATAGTGACACATTATGACCTCCAAGATTACCAGATTTAGCTGGATATGACTTTTGTTCCTCGAGGAACATCAAAATGCCAATTCACCATTTGGTACAATCATGATATGGAATAATTAATGAACTGCAGAACGCTATTTACGCATGTTGAAGAAAAATTAATGCTCAGTATATAGCTCGAGTGAGAGCCAAGTTTTATCATCATTTAAGTTATGTTGTCGCAAAAGGAGGTTTACTTGAATATTAATCATTGTAAAATAAAATGTTAATGTCTGAATAGAATTCTACTGGTTTTTTTTTTTTCTGATGAGAAAGTGTAATTATGTTCTTGCTTTTGGACTTTTTCTCAGGCTTCGAATCAAGTTTTTCTTACTGTTGGAGTTCTCTTTAAAAAGTGTCACATCCACAATTTTCCCAACATTTCCCTTAATATTAATACAACCTTGAAACTTTCACAGTTAGATTCCTTTTGAAATTTTGATTCAAGAAAACAATTCACTTCGTGAAAATAATGTGATCTTATTAAGTTACACAAACAAAATTTGCGTGTATTTTCATATGGGATAGTTACAAAACAAAGACCCTTTATGCGGTAAAAACATTTTTTTCAGCAAATACATTTCTGAAAGCGGAAAAGTTGATAACTAAGCCTCCGCGTAACAACCAAAGAATAATATCGTATTTTTACAAATAACAGTTGACCTCAATAATTAGCAATAACTTTGTAATAATATAAGCTAAAATTTAATAAAATAATGTTAATTACAATTCACTTATCTTTGAAAAGTACTTCAAAAAATCAAAATGGAAACCTACAAAAATTTTTTTAGACAATCAAAATGTGATGTACGTATATCTAACATTTTGCTAGAATTTTCGAACTCAATGAGACCCCTCCAAGATAACAGACAAACAAAATGGTTAAATTTTTATTTTTATAGAAACTTCGAAGTTTCAACAGCTGCTTCCATATTTTCAATCAATTTTTTTTTTTTTTTTGAATAGGTATAACTACTAAATTCTTAGTATGAGGCGATTCTTAAGCTTTTTCTATTTCAGTAATATAACAGAATTCGTAACGATTTTCTTCAAACATGAAAATCATATACATTTTACTTAAAATACCTGTCACAGCGATCAACACTCAATTAAATTGGCCATTCTGAAAATTATGCAACAAAGTTCTACTTCCGCTAAGTTGAAAAATTTTAAGAACGCAGTTAAATATTTCAGAATACATAAATTAAAAAAATTAAAATAAAAACAATACCGCATTAATGCTATAAATTTAACATATCTAGCTCAATTATGAGGAACTATTGAAATCAAGACATACCTGAATCGTGTTTACGAAAGAGTTCAAGAATGCTTCACTGCCCAAAGTTAAAATTTCGAGGCTTTAGAACTAAGAATGATGGAAGGGTACAAATTTTGAAAATTCAGAAAATATGTTTTGAAAATAGAAAATTTTGTTAATTTAACCAGCATTTTAAAACCAATTCTTGACTACTTTCAGAGCATAAAATAGTTACAAAAAAAATCTTGCGTTTGGGGATAAAATATTGAAACTTTCTTCTACAAAAGAATAATGATTTCCAACAACTTTAAATCAAGTAAACGATTTTTTTTCCCATCAAAAGCGGAAGCGATCGAACTCTGAAACCCATACTTTTCTTCACCTTATTCCATATAAGCCTGATTTGAGGAATAGGAAATGGAAAATCAAAAAATCATATAAAAACTGAATGAACTAAAAACATAAAATCCTTAGATCGACTAAGAAAAATAAAAATATAAAGATTTTTTTTTCATCATTTTTCTTTTTCACTTATTTCTGAAAAAAATTAAATTGTCTCGTCAGGCGAATAAATCTAAACAAAATAAAACTTACAGAAATTGAGGAAATAAAATAGAAAAAGCAGTTCCATGCGCTATTTGAGAACAACGTGGAAGAAAAAGCATTTTGGCCAAACCTTCAAGAACATCTAAACATACAAAAAAAAATGAAAATGAAATAAAATAAAATAGGTACTAAAAAACAAATCATATAGGTGTCATGAAAAATAGCAAATAAAAATGATTTTAGCCATTGAAGCACTAAATAATGTGCTGTACATAAAAAAAAAAATTTCCATTAATTTCTACATTTCTCCTCCCAAAGTCAATGAACTTCCCACACTCACGTTGTTACTAGATGTTTCACATGCGTCGCCAGAAGGGCCAGCGTCTTTGTCCATGGAGATAGCATTTGTGTACGTAACCATGGATGGTTTGTACCGCAAAATAATGACGGATGCGCTAACAATAGTGTAAGCTAGTAACGTACCAATATTCATAAACTCGACTAATTTTTCCAAGTCGAAAACAAATGCTATTAATGCAGTAATCAATGTTGAAACAACCATATTCAAAATGGGTAACTGAGAAAAAGAAAATTTACGAAGTTGAAAAAAAATAATTTTTTTTTTCAAATGAGTAAAATCAAACTAACCTGAGTTTTACTGTTCACCGAAGCAAAAAATTTAAAAATCAATCCATCTTCAGCCATGGCATACAAACACCGTGGTAAAGAGAATAACGAACCTAATAAAGATGTAGTCATTCCACAAATAGCTCCGATGATAATTATGTAACTGACCCAATGATGATCAGTCGCAGCAAATGCATCCGGTAAAGCAGCATTTGGATTTATATTGGAATGAGGTACTAATAAAGTGAGTGCGGCGCTAACCAAAATGTAAACTATAAAATGAACACAAATGTCGCGCATAAAATTAACAAAAAATTACGAATGAATTTAGATTTTTACCTAAACTAACAACAGACATGGCGAATAAAGTGGCGATTGGAATTGATTTCGATGGTTCTTGAGCTTCTTCACCGGAAGTTGCAATACAATCAAATCCTACATAGGCATAAAAACATGTAGCTGCACCCGATATGATTCCGGAAAAATGAGAAGGCAGAAATCCACCAGTAGAGTTGTCGGACCAATTAGAAAATTTACCAAAATAAAAACCAACAACAATCACCAAAAGAATAACAGACATATTAATGCCTGTTAAGAATGAATTGATGAGAGCAGAACTTTTCACACCAAATGCTATAACCACAAAAATGAGTAGAATATAGATAGGTACCTACCAACATGATCTTTTTTTTAAATGTACGTTTTAGAAATTGTATTTACCAAGAATGACGGAATAAAATACACAAATAAGAGAAGATAACAAGTCTGGACGTTTAGAGAAAAATCCATCGTAAAATTCTCCAAATACGGATTGAGTGAAATTACTAATTTCTCCTCCCAATAACGAATCTACATATCCACTCCATGCTCTAGCCACGGACGCTGCTCCTAAATAATCAAATCCAGATTAAGTTTAATATATCTGGAATATAATTGTTTTCTATTAGGTATAATTATTCAATTCACCGATCATGTGTTCCAAAACAATATTCCAACCAATAACAAATGCCCAAAATTCGCCAATACTGACATACGTATAGACATATGCTGAACCAGCTTTAGGCACACGAGTGCCAAATTCGGCATAGCATAACGCCGCCAAAGTAGATGCAAATCCTGCAAGAATAAACGACAGGATAATGCCGGGCCCAGCTAAATCCTTTGCTACCGTTCCAATTAAAACGTAGATTCCAGCTCCAACCATATGTCCCACACCTGTTTAGTTCAAAATATTAGTAACAAAATATTTTCACTATTTTTACACTTCTTGAAGATGCAAAAATAGTTACCGAGAAGCGTAATATCCAAAGTGGTTAGACATCGTTTTAGGGGTGTCTCCATGCTGCATGTGTCTAAACTGAGCCGCTTAGTTCGATTCAACTTGGTACATATACCACCAAAAATATGTCTTAATATACGGTGCCTTGAGGACGGCATATTATCTAAAATTTAGCAGAAATTACAGGGCATCAGTTTGAGTTAGAAAGCGAAAACCTTCAGTAGATACTTAAACTTACTCGATAATGTCTTCGAGAGGCGAAATTTAGCACAAATTTAATTTGTAAATTTTCAAACCAATTTATGAAAAAAATTTCTTCAACAGACAGAATTAAGTTACCTTTCAAAGTGCAACTTCTAGATGTATCATTATATCGTTAAAACAAAGTAATTTTTTCAACTCATTATAAAAATGGGACGCAGTAGAACAAAATAACATACTATTTTAACTACAATTCACAATTTCACGAGAATATGTACCTAAAAATTGAGGACAATATAAGCATTTGGTACCAACAAAAAATGCGCAGACTCGTTCAAACTTGATTTGGAATTTGGAAAAAATAAAAATCCCTAATTATTTAAACCACTGGCGCCAGGAAACAGTCATAGAACACAAAATACTTGATTATGTCGGCACCTTTGAGTATATATTATTTCATACGGAGAGCTGATTCAACAAGTTCCGTTTTTCAATAATAGGGAGCGTTTTCAAGGAATGAAATGACTTCTTTTATACGCGAATATATCTATATACACGAATTATATATAGATATACTCCTGTGTAAAAGAAGTCATTTCTATTGAATTATAAGTTCATTTTATGAAAAAGTAATGAATAAACACCAATTCACTGTTCGAATTTTATTAACAACCACCATGACAGGCGAATTAAAACGTATTGAGGTGAGGTTTGATCACTTTACACAGAAAAGATAAATACGGACTTTCATCTTGAAAATGTTTATTAACAACGTTAGTACAACGACTGACGAACGGAGAACATTCTCCGTCGAGCAGTGGCGGGAAGAATATTATGTTGGTGATCAGTGTTGCCATATGCAAAACGAATAAGTGTAATATTATGTTACATACAGTGTTGGTCAATGTGATGTCCCGTGTTTGTGAGGTAGTGAGGGAATCGTATCCCAACACCCCCCTGTGATTCAAAACGGACGAACGAACATATAATTTAAAAAAATTTGTCACACATTGTATGTATTATTAAAAAATGTTGGGATACGATTCCCTCACTACCTCACAAACACATAACTGTATACTAACCAACACTGCATGTAACACATTATTACATTTATTCTTTCTACATGTGGCGACACTGATCGCCAGTATAATATTCTTTCCGCCACTGCTCGACGGAGAATGTTCTCCGCTCGTCAGTTGTTGTACTAACGTCATAAATAAACCTTTCTGTTGATAAATGTCCGTGCTTAATTTTCTTTGGATGAAACGATCGAAACTCACCTCAACATGGTAGCCAGAGCTGCGTACCAATGAAAATAAGTGCGTGAATCGAAATATGTTCGTGTTAATCGTGTAATCTGTTAAAAGTAAAAAGTTTATGTTTCACGCAAAAGTGAAAAAATTAGTATTGTGTAATACCTCCACGCAAAGTGTAAGGATAGTTAAAAGTTCGTGAACGCAAAGTTCGGTTCCAGTGATTAAAGGAATTATCCTGGAGAAGTTGGAAAAGTCGCAAATTAAATGAATCAAAGGTAAAAGTTAAAATTGATGAAAACTTCAGTGAAATCTTGGGCGCCGATTAAAACGTCGAAGTCGAGAGTTTGGTGTAAGCAGATCAGGTACGAGAGAATCCTGTGGTTTGGAAAACCAGCTTGCAGAGTCAAAAACGGCTGGAAATTGTTCGTGCTGTGTTCCGAAAAGGATATCGAAGTCAAAAAGTCGAAAGTCTGAAAGTTGCAGCGTTGGAAGATCAAGTCAACTTCGCAAAGAAGCAGTGGAAAAACGCCGAAAATACGAAAAGGAAATCGAGATAAGTAAAATTTAGAATAATTAATTAATAATCGGTGTGATTTTTATTCCAAAATTAATAGTAAAAGTTCAAAATTTAATTAAAATAAAGTAAAACGTTCGAAATATTTTCATGTTAACTCTCATCCAAAATTCGAGTAAAGTTGAGACTTGAAAGGTATCATTGGTAACCTTTCAAACTTTATCTCGTTGGTCGAGAGTGGTCGAAAAAGGGAAATATTTGTTGAATGAGATACATCTTGAATAACAAAAGCAAAATTATTGAATAACAATTGACTTGAGTGACAGATTTTTCCTGCTCACAATCTGCAGAAAGTATTTCCAATTGACAAAAGATAATGAATTATTTTTTCCTTTCAGCATTAACCTTTTGTATTTCTGTTGAATAATTTTTTGCCTTGAGATTTAATTTATGTTTTAACGTGTTCAACAGAATTATTTTCGTTCTGGAGCAAGATCAAAAGTTTAGACCAATTCGATTCAAAGACATTTTGGCGATAAACTATTAGAAATTCCATCAACTGAAAAGAATTTGAAAACAACGGCGGAGAGATCAGCTCATCGTCAGCGGCAGATTGCGAGAGATCTAATTAAAACGTTGACTAATTTTTAAGAATTATAACATAATATTTGTGACTTGCATTCCCGATCGAGCGGCTAAGACCGTGTTTGCATAATTGTGCGGTTGAGACCGTGTTACCCCCTAAAATTAAGTTCTCGTGTTTTTGAGGTAGGAATAATAAGCCCCGATAGGAAAAAATTAACAATATGTCACGATTTGACACCAAGAAGGTATTTGACGGGAGAAATTATGACGCCTGGAGGACCATGATGGTCTCCACACTTTACGCAGAGGGATTATACCCGATCATGCACGATACAAAAACAGAGGTACTTTTTTTGGGATTAGATTTAAATAATTTTTTAAACCCTGAGTCTAGTAACGCCAACCCAGCGACTCGTATGACATATTTCCAAAACCAGGAAAAGGGAAAGGCACTCATATACCAGGGACTTAATAATGAATTAATCGAAAGAGTGAAAGATCTTAAAACAATAAACCAGATCTTAAAAGTTCTTGATGAGAGATATAAGAGCTGTACTCAGGTCACGTACATTAACGCAAAACAAGCATTCCAGAGACTAAAATTTAACAGCGATGGGAATATGAGAAGTTATCTGGATGTTTTCTCGAGGGCAGCCCAAAAAATAAGGGATTGTGGGAAAAATTTGGACAAACAGGAGGAGATAGAACAGCTTCTAATCTCCTTAAACATGGACTACGATATGACCAGGCTGGAGTTTAATACGTTAAGTCAGGACCAAAAAACAATTGAAACACTCCATGCCATGTTAATTGAAAGGTCGGATAGGTTGTATGACGAGAAAAAGTCAAAATATAATAATAATAATAAATTTCGTAACTTCACAAATAATAATAAAAACCAGAGATTTCAATATGGAGGAAGTTACAATAGATATAATCATACAAATAGAAATCAAAACGTAGATCAGGGGAAAATGAAATATAATAATAACCAACAAACAGAAACGCCTCAGTATAATAATAACAACTATGAAAATAAAAAATATGAAAATAACCAAAATCAAAATACTTTGCCAAATTCGAGTACGTTAGTTTGTTTTAAGTGTCATGGCAAAGGGCACATTGCTAAAGTATGTCCGTCAAATAAAGAGGGTGCAAGACCCCAAAATAAATTAGATGGTCCTGCACAGAACACAAGATACGGACGAAATAACACCAATAATAATAATAATAAAAACAAAAAAGAAAACGACGTTCAGTGGTCAATGATGATCAGATATAGAGATCAAGAACCGAATAATAATTCAAATAACAAATTAATAAATCTGATAACGTCGAAAGACACAAAACAGGAGTCAGATCCTAATTATATTCCCCTAACTAAAAGAATTATGTTAGACGGTGGAGCTGTTGCTCACGTAATATCAGACCTGTCAAAATTGTCCAATCCAATAATGTTAGAAAAACCCATTGAATTGGAATGCGCCATTCAAGACACACTCTTAATAGCAACCCAAATTGGTACAATGTTTATTAGAGTGGAAAACTCAGAACGTAACCAGAAAGTCATAAGACTAAAAAACGTACATTACGTACCGTCACTAAATGTAGACCTGATGTCAGGGATAAAAATAACTGAAAATAGGGCACTGGATATAGACCAAAATTTCTCTGTGGCACATATATATGTCAGAGGAACGAATGAAGTGCTTTTCTCTGCCCCAAAAATAAGGGGGGTATACATGGTCAAGTACGAGATTGTACCGGAATCTGCAGTCGACATAATAGAAGATGAAAATGAGATAAATAAAATATGTCCTTATAAAAATGAATCAAATAAATTGGCATGTATGCCTAATGTAAATTCCCAAGACGAATAGATGGAATATGAAATAGAAGAGGAAATTATTGAGGACAGTCAGGAGGAAAGTGAAGATAACAGAGAGAACACAACTAATAATAATGAAAATAATAATATAGTAATAAGTCACAATGACGAACAAGAGAATAACCAAACCCAAAATAGGGAAACCAGCGAGGATGATAAAGAAACGAATGAGGATATAGGTATAAACGATAATAATAACACAATAGATAATGAAATAACAAATAATAATCAAGACTCTAATGAAAATACAGGGGAGTTAAAAATAGACAAAAAAATGATATGGCACAGGAGACTAGGACACTTATCTGGAAAGAATTTAAGATTCTTAAGTAAGGTATCAAGAGGGATTCCTAATGGAATAACATTCCGAGATGATGAGTTCAGTTTGTGCGAAATATGTGTAAAAGCTAATTCAAAAAGGTTAGGGCACAATAGCACTAGGACCAGACCTGAAAGGAAACTGGAACTTGTTTCATCGGATACAATGGGCCCCTTTTCACCAGGTATATATGGTGAAAAGTACGTATTAATATTTGTTGACCATGCCACAAAATACACTTTTGTCTCTACCATAGAAAAAAAATCAATGGTGTGTGAAGAGTTTAAAAAACTGTATATGAAACTAAAGTCAAAATTTCCGGATCATCCCATTGCCACTCTGAGATGTGACAATGCTAAAGAATATTTAGATTCACATATGAAGACATTTTGTGAGGAAAACGGTGTAAGTCTCGAGCCTGTTGTTCCGTATTTGCCAGAGCTGAATGCGATGGCTGAAAGACAGAATCAAACGATAATGGCTAGAACTAGAGCTATGCTGTTTGACTCCGAATTGGACTTCAAGTTTTGGTCATTGGCTGTTCTGACGGTGGTTTATGTCATAAATAGGAGCCCAACAAGGGCAAACAAAGATAACAAAACCCCTTTCGAGATGCTTTACGGCATAAAGCCGGATCTATCAAACATGAGAGTTTTTGGGTCTCTCGCCTATAGACATATCCCCATGGAAGTTCGCCAACAACAGGCCACAAAAAAGAAAACAAACACTGAACATCCGAAACTCACACAACGAGCTGACAAAGGGGTATTTGTGGGCTACACAAGTAGTGGGTACTGTATAAGGGACCCGTTAATTGACAAATCACACGTGACTTGTGATGTCAGATTCGATGAAACGAGGAACATAATAAATATAGACAATATAAATAATAAAAATAAAGACAAACACAATAATATAATAGAAAACCCCGTAATACTAAATGTATGTAAACAAAGATATAAACGTTATATAGAGGACCACATCCCTCAAAAATGGGAGGATGTTGAAAACAATCCTTTTAGGACAGAATGGCAAAAAGCCATTACCGATGAGTTGAAGTCATTGTCTGATATGGGTGTGTGGGAGGTCGTTCCCAAGGAAAGAAATGTGAGGTTGGTAGATACCAAGTGGTGCTTCACCACAAAACCTGACAACCAAGGCATTCACAAACCGAAAGCCAGGTTGGTTGCAAGGGGTTTTAAGGACCTTACTCACTATTCTTTAACTGAAACCTATGCCCCGGTGGTCCAGTATTGGCTTATAAGATGGATGCTATCCATCACAAATAAATATAATCTAAATATTACACAATTTGATATAAAAACAGCCTTCCTTAACTCTGAGATAAAATACCCTATTTTCATATCTAACCCCAAGGGATGCCAACTGGGCGAAAATAATTGCCTGAGACTGATTAAGTCAATATATGGACTGAAAACGTCTTCTAAAAGTTGGTACGACTTATTAAACTCGACAATAATACAAGCTGGATTTCTCCAATCAAAAATAGATAGATGCTTATACACAAAACAAAATAAAAATGGAGCAATGGTACTTCTAATAGTCTATGTGGATGACATGTTGTTGGCTAGCAACCACGACGAGTGGACACAAGACTTAATAAATACATTCAATAAGAACTTCACATTAAAAACAGAGAAAAATCCAACTTTCTTTGTCGGTTTAGAGATAAGTCGGGACATCCCAAGGAAACGAATAATATTGACACAAAACAGATATATAGATAAAATCTTACGTAAATTTGGTATGACGGAATGTAATCCGACAACCACACCTATGGAAATGGGCCTTAAAATAAGGAAGCCAGCCAATGGAATAGATGACACTGAATATAGGGCCATGATTGGGAATTTGCTGTATGTAGCGAGACTGACCCGCCCGGACATTGCTTTCGCCGTCAATTACCTGTCACGTTTTCAGGCATCCTCTAATAATGAAACCAAGAACTATGTTCGTCGTATTATTAGGTACCTTAAAACAACAAGGGACTTTTCTCTCGTATTTCACTCTGACCAAACTCAGATTAAAGCATTTGTCGATGGGTCGTATGCACCCGATGTAGACAATTCACCCATAGAAATAGAAAATTTGGAGAAAGGGTGCTCCACAACAGGCTATATGATTTTCGTTAACGGAGACTTGTTAAATTGGGCCGTTCACCGGCAGAACTCGGTTGCAACCTCGTCAACTGCAGCCGAATTAATTGCGTTGAATGACGCACTGGACGATATATACGTGATCTGGAGACTCACTGAGAGCGTTTTTTCTGTAACCGACTCAGTGCAGGTGTATGAGGATAACATATCCGCATCACGCATTGCATCTGGGGGAGGCCAGAAACGCTCCAGGTCTTTAGCGATCAAGTGTTATGCAGTTTTGGAAGCATTTCAAAATAAATTAATTACGTTTAACGATATTAGGTCGTCCGATCAAGTTGCAGATATTTTAACGAAGGCACTTGATCGGAAAACGTACCAAAATATTGTTATGAGAATACTCCGAACAAGTCAACCTTTCGGCCAATAGTCTTAATTGACTCAACCTGCAAAATTTTTTGATAATTGGTTTTGGACTGCGGATGGGCGTCGGTCTTTTAGCGCCTATTGTAAACCGACCAGTCCATATGTCGTTTCACAATTCATCTCACAACTTTCAATAGGTTCCCCGTCGCTGCTCTGCCTCTCTTATTGGCATCAGCATTCCCTAACATATACCATTGATTCCCACAATAGTAAAATTACATTTAAAACGCACATAATTAATTATAAGGATATATATATAATAATATTATCTCCCTACAGCTGACGATGAGGAGATATTGATCTCTCCGACACGTTTTTATATATGTTAAATTGAAAATCACACAATATTTGTAAGACGTGACACTATAACATAAGGTTGAATATATACCTTATGTTAACTTTTACACGACATAGTTAAGTTAAAACAATGTAACAATATATGAATGCATACACATTTATTATATAATATTATACTAGTCAACGACATACCTATTTTTATTTTATTTTTTACCATTTTTTTACACATAGCAATTTTATATGACAACTACATGTAATAATTTTTGACTGCTTTTGCTTATTTCTTGTTTATATTTTGTTTTAAATACATGCGATATGTGACACTAATTTACTTATATGTTCGTTCGTCCGTTTTGAATCGCAGGGGGGTTTTGGGATACGATTCCCTCACTACCTCACGAACACATAACTGTATACTAACCAACACTGCATGTAACACATTATTACATTTATTCTTTCTACATGTGGCGACACTGATCGCCAGTATAATATTCTTTCCACCACTGCTCGACGGAGAATGTTCTCCGCTCGTCAGTCGTTGTACTAACGTCATAAATAAACCTTTCTGTTGATAAATGTCCGTGCTTAATTTTCTTGGGATGAAACGATCGAAACTCACCTCAACAAAAAAAAACAAAACATATAAACAATAAAATATTAAAATAAGCAAAGCAGTCAAAATTATTACATATAGGTGTCATATATAATTGCTATATATATATAAAAATGGTAAAATATATGTCGTTGACTAGTATTATGATGTACAATTAAAATGTGTGTGGAAGTATGTGTCATGTGTTCTATCTTAAATATATCGTGTAATTATTAACATGAGGTATACATTTAACCCTCTGTTATTGTGTCAGGTCTTATAAGTATTGTGTGATTTTGATTTAAAAAATATATAAATAAAATGGCAGGTTGGAGAGATCAATATCTCCTCATCGTCAGCTGTAGAGAAATAATATTATCATATATGTATATGTCCTTATAATTAATCGTGTGGGGTTTTAATATAAATATGCTATTATGGGAATCAATTGTGTATATTAGGGAATGCTGATACCAATAAGAGAGGTAGAGCAGCAACGGGGAACCTATTGAACATTATGATGTGAAGAGTGAAACAACATATGGACTGCTCGGTTTACGATAGGCGCTAAAAGACCAACTCCCATCCGCAGTCCAAAACTAAATGTCAAAAAATTTTGAGGGTTATGTCAATTAAGACTATTGCCCAAAAAGTTGACTTGTCCGGAGTATTCTCGTAACGATATTTTGAAAGGTTTTCCGATCAAGTGCCTTAGTAAGTATGTCAGCAACTTGATCAGGCGACCTAATATCATTAAAATTTATAAGTTTATTTTGGAAACCTTCCAATACTGCGTAACATTTGATCACTAGAGACCTGGAGCATTTCTGGCCTCCCCCAGATCCAATACGAGACGCAGATATATTGTCCTCGTAGACTTGCACTGGGTCGGTTACAGAGAAAACACTCTCAGTGAGTCTCCAGATCACATATATATCGTCTAGGGCATCATTCAATGCAATTAGTTCGGCTGCAGTCGACGAGGTTGCAACCGAGTTCTGCCGGTGAATGGCCCAATTTAACAAGTCTCCGTTAACGAATATCATGTAGCCGGTAGTGGAGCACCCTTTCTCCAAGTTATTTATATCTATGGGTGAATCGTCTACGTCGGGTGCATACGACGCATCGACAAAAGCTTTTATATGTGTTTGGTCAGAGTGGAAGACCAGAGAAAAATCCCTTGTGGTTTTAAGGTATCTAATGATACGACGAACATAATCTTTAACTTCGCTATTGGAGGATGCCTGAAAAAGTGACAAATAATTGACGGTGAAGGCAATATCCGGGCGGGTTAGTCTTGCCACATATAGCAAATTCCCAATCATAGCCCAATATTCGGTGTCATCCAATCC
Source organism: Ericerus pela (assembly GCA_011428145.1). Taxonomy (NCBI): domain Eukaryota; kingdom Metazoa; phylum Arthropoda; class Insecta; order Hemiptera; family Coccidae; genus Ericerus; species Ericerus pela. Next base: position 224,990 of record WOFM01000039.1, read on the forward strand.
ATTTTTCGGTCTATTTATTTTTAATCCTGTCTCCATAGGTGTGGAAGATGGGTTACATTCCGTCATTCCAAATTTCCGGAGAATTTTATCTATTTATCTATTCTGTGTTAATATAATTTGTTTGATAGAAATATCCCTATCTATCTCAAATCCCACAAAGAAAGTTGGATTATTTTCTATTTTTAGTGTGAAATTGTTATTAAAGGTATTTATTAAGTCTTGTGTCCACTCGTTGTGGTTACTAGCCAACAACATGTCATCCACGTAGACTATTAAAAATGCCATTGCACCACTATTATCTTGTTTTATATATAAACATCTATCTATTTTTGATTGGGTGAATCCAGGTTGAATTATTGTTGAATTCAGTAGGTCGTACCAACTTTTGGAAGACGTTTTCAGTCCATATATAGACTTTATTAATCTTAGGCAATTATTTTTGCCTAGTTGGCATCCTTTAGGGTTTGATATATATATAGGATATTTTATTTGTGAGTTGAGAAACGCAGTCTTTATATCAAACTGTGTTATATTTAAGTTATATTTATTTGTAATGGATAATATCCACCTTATTAACCAATATTGGATCACTGGGGCATATGTTTCAGTTAGAGAATTGTGAGTGAGATCTTTAAACCCTCTTGCAACCAACCTGGCTTTTGGTATGTGAATGCCTTGGTTGTTGGGTTTTGTGGTGAAACACCACTTTGTATCCACTAACCTCACATTCCTCTCCCTTGGGACGACTTCCCACACGCCCATATCAGATAGTGACTTCAGCTCGTCATTGATGGCTTGTTGCCATTCTTCCTTAAAAGGGTTGTTTTCGACATCCTCCCATTTTTGAGGGATGTGGTCCTCAATATAATTTTTATATCATGTTTTAAATAAATTTAATATTACAGGGGTTTCTATTATATTATTGTTGTCCGGTATTATTTCATTATTATTATTTTTATTATCTATTTGTGTTATATTCCTCGTTTCATCGAATCTGACGTCGCAAGTGACATGTGATTTGTCGATTAATGGGTCCCTTATACAGTACCCACTATTTGTGTACCCTACGAATATTCCTTTATCGGATCTCTGGGTTAGTTTCAGGTGTTCGATGTTGGTTTTCTTTCTTCTATTTTTTGTGGGAATATGTCTAAAAGCAAGAGACCCAAAAACTCTCATATTAGATAAATTCGGTTTTATACTGTAAAACATTTCGTAAGGGGTCCTATGATCTTTGTTGGCCCTAGTTGGGCTTCTGTTTATAACATAAACAGCTGTCAAGACATCCAAAGACCAAAAGCTGAAATCCAGATTGGAGTCGAACAACATGGCCCTGATTCTTGCCATAATCGCTTGATTCTGCCTTTCGGCTAACGCATTCAACTCTGGTGAATACGGAACAACAGGCTCAAGGTTCACACCGTTCTCCTCACAAAATGTTTTCACCTTAAGGTGGCTATGGGACAGTCTGGAAATTTTGATTTTAATTTCATATAAAATTTTTTGAATTCCTCAAACACCATTGACTTTTTCTCAATAGTGGAGATAAAAGTATATTTTGTGGCATGATCCACGAATATCAAGACGTACTTTTCACCATATATTCCTGGTGAGAAGGGGCCCATTGTGTCCGATGAAACGAGTTCAAGTTTTCTTTCTGGCCTGCTGCAAGTTCCATTGTGTCCTAGTCTTCTAGAGTTTGCTTTCACACATGTCTCACACAGGCTGAATTTGTCATCACAAAATGTAATTCCATTCGGAATGCCTCTTGAGACCTTTGTCAAGAATTTTAAATTCTTCCCTGACAGGTGTCCCAATCTCTTATGCCATATCATTTTTTTATCTATTTTTACTTTCTCTATATTCTCACTTATTTCTTGCTTATCGTTTATTATATTATTATCGTTTATACCTACATCCTCATTCCTTTCACCACTATCTTCATTCATTTTATTATTTTGTGTATTGTTATTATCATATTTGTCATTAGTGTTTATTATATTATTATTATCTAAGTTATTATTATTATTTGTTTTTTCTTGTGTATTGTTATTCTCTCCATTCTCTTCCACTTCCTCCTGACTTTCCTCAATGGCATGCATGCCAATTTATTCGATCCATTATTATAGGGACATATTTTATTCAAATCATCTTTTTCATTTTCTATAATATTGACCATTGATTCCGGTACAATTTCGTACTTTACCATGTATACCCCCTGATTTTTGGGGCTGAAAAAATTACTTCGTCCGTCCCGCAGACGTATATATGCGCTGCAGAGAAATTTTGGTCTATGCCCAGCGCCCTATTCTCCGTTATTTTAATCCCCGACATAAGGTCCACGTTTAGGGACGGTACGTAATGCACGTTCTTTAATCTTATAACAGTCTGATTCCTCTCTGAATTTTCCACCCTGATAAACATAGTTCCTATATGAGTGGCAATGAGTAAAGTATCTTGGATGGCACATTCTAACTCGATAGGCTTTTCAAGCATTATAGGGTTAGACAATTTTGACAAATCAGAATTAACGTGGGCAACAGCTCCACCATCTAACATTATTCTCTTAGTAAGAGGAACATAGTCAGAATCTGACTCCTGCTTCATGTCTTTAGATGTTATTAGGTTTATTAATTTATTATTATTTGTGTTATTGTTTGGCTTGTGGTCCGTATACCTGATCATCATTGACCATTGCACATCATGTTCTTTTTTGTTTTTATTATTATTATTTTGATTATTTCGTCCGTATCAAGTATTTTGTGCAGGACCATCAAATTTGTCTTGAGGTTTTGCACCCTCTTTATTTGACGGACAGATCTTTTATTTGATGTGAACAGGAAAAAATCTGTCACTTGTGTCAATGTTTGAAAAATGGGTTTTCTATTGTTGGATTCGATAATTCTCATCCAACAAAGATTTCCTCTTTCTCTCAATTCTCAACCAACAAGATAAAATTTGAAGGCTATCAATGTCACCTTTCAAGTTTCGACTTTGCTTAATATTTGGTTGAGAATTTACCTGAAATATATTGAAATATAATATTATTTTACTGTAATTTAAATTTTTTAAGATTAATTTTGGGCAAAATCACACGAAATATACATTAATTAACTTAGACTTTTTACTTATCTTTAATTTTTTGTTTCTTTTTTCTGTATTTTTCGATGTTTTTCTTCTGCTAACTCGCCCAAATGACACCAATCTGCGACAATTTTTACTCTGCAACCTTTGAATTTTCGATCTACTTTCGCTGTTTCACTCCCTGGAACACAGCATGAACAATTGCCAACCCTTTTTGACTGTATGCACTGGTCTACCGAACCATAGAATCCTCTCGTATCTGATTTGTTTTCTCCAGACTTTTGACTTTGACGTTTTCACAGGTGCCCAAGACTTTACCGTTGTTTTCATTAATTTAACTTTTATTACACTTTTAATTTATTAATTTACTTTAATTGAACATTTAACTTTTTCAGGATAGTTACTTTAATCACTGAATCAAACTTTTTTGTTTACGAATTTTAACTTTTCCTACCACTTTGCGTGGAGGTATCACTCGGCACTAAGCCTTTCACTTTGCGTGAAAAACGAACTTCCAAATATTAATAAATTACACAATTATCACATATCACATTTCAATTTACCGCACTTATTTCTTTTGCCCGCAGCTCTGCTAACATATTGAGGTGAGGTTTGATCACTTTACACAGAAAAGATAAGTACGGACTTTCATCTTGAAAATGTTTATTAACGACGTTAGTACAACGACTGACAAATGGAGAACATTCTCCGTCGAGCAGTGGTGGAAAGAATATTATGTTGGCGATCAGTGTCGCCACATGCAAAACAAATAAGTGTAATATTATGTTACATACAGTGTTGGTCAATGTGATGTCCAGTGTTTGTGAGGTAGTGAGGGAGTCATATCCCAACAGATAGCAGAGTTACAGGTATACAGATTATAATTATTTAAAGGAACAAGTTCTGTGCATCATAAGACAAACGCAACCAGTGATACAACTTAATATAGTTGGTAACAGTGATTTAACCTAGCAGGTTTGCCACATCGGAAGTGTATATCAACAATTTCATTCCTTGAAAGCGCTATCTATGTCTGAAAGTAACTGAAAGAATCAGCTCTCCATATGAAATAATACTGTTGATACGAAATCCCACCTCATCTCATTCTTCATCATCATCATCATCATATCAATCTATATATATATATGTTACACGTACACTTTCATCACGAATCGTTTCCCCTACTTTCCATTACTGATAATGTTGTGCTTCGCCATTACGTATTTTACTTGAAATTATATTTTTAGTCTGCTAATAAATTCTGTTGTGAATACTTCTCTCTTATTCATTTTCGGTCCTCGTACTTACCGCCTCACATCATGGTAGCCATCCCTGCAGTTAAACAATAAGAGAGAAAATAAAATAAAATTATAAAAAAGCAGACTTATTTTTGAAATTGATTCATTGTTGTGCATAAATTTTTATCTTTTTTATACGAATAATACACGAAAAGTGTCGTGCAATCAAGAAAGTTAAACTCAAATTTTTTTTTAATTAAAATTTTTTTCGAAGCCGAAAAAAATAAAAATTTGTTGGGATACGATTCCCTCACTACCTCACGAACACAACATTACATTGACTAACACTGTATGTAACATGTTATTACACTTATTTGTTTTGCATGTGGCGACACTGATTGCCAACATAATATTATTTCCACCACTGCTCGACGGAGAATGTTCTCCGCTCGTCAGTCGTTGTACTAACGTCGATAATAAACATTTTCTAAGATGGAAGTCCGTCGTGCTTATCTTTTCTGTGTAAAGTGATCAGACCTCACCTCAATATGTTAGCAGAGCTGCGGATCAGAAAAATAAGTGCGGTAATTAAAATGTGATATGTGATAATCGTGTAATTTGTTAAAAATTAAAAGTTCGTGTTTCACACAAAGTGAAAGGCTTAGTGACGTGTGATACCTCCGCGCAAAGTGGTAGGAAAAGTGAAAATTTGTGAACGAAAAGTTCGATTCAGTGATTAAAGTAACTATCCTGAAAAAGTTAAAAGTTTTAATTCAAGGAAATCAATAAAATAAAAGTGAAATTAATGAAAACAACGGTGAAGTCTTGGGTGTTTGTGAAAACATCAAAGTTGAAAGTCTGGAGAAAACGAATCAGATACGAGAGGATTTTATGGTTTGGTAGACCAGTGCACTCAAACAAAAACGGTTGGCAATTGTTCATGCTGTGTTCCAGAGAGTGTAACAGTGGAAGAAAATCGAAAATTCAGAAGTTGCAGTGTAAAAATTGTCGGAGTTTGGTGTCATTTAGGCAAGGTAGCAGAAGAAAAACATCGCAAAAATATGAAAAAAGAACCGAAAAATTAAAGATAAGTAAAAAGTTTAAATTAATTAATAAGTAATTCGTGTGATTTTGCTCAAAATTAATTAGAAAAAATCAAAATTTCAGTAAAATAAAGTTAAATTTCAATATATTTTCATGTAAATTCTCAACCAAATCCCAAGTAAAGTTGAAACTTGAAAGGTGATATTGATAGCTTTCAAACTTTATCTTGTTGGTTGAGAATTGTAAAAAAAGGAAATCTTTTTTGGATGAGATTCATCGAGTCCAACAATAGAAAACCTACATTTATAAACATTGACATTAGTGACAGATTTTTTCCTGTTCACATACAATAAAAGATCGATTCAATTGATGAAAACTGATAAATTATTTTCTTTTCAGCAGTAATCTCTTCTATATTTTGTTAAATAATTTTTGCACTGTGTATTAATTCGAATTTTAACGTGTTTAATAGAGTCATCTGTGTTCTGAAACAAGACTTAAGACTTCGATTAGTTTAATTTCGAACATTTTCGGTGATAAAATCACAGTAATTCGATCGCTCAAGAAGTAGAAACAACGGTGGAGAGATCACCTCATCGTCGGCAACACATATTTTGTAAGATTTAATTTAGAATATTAATTAATTATTGAATATTATAGTATAATATATTTAATTTGCATTCCCTATCGAGCAGCTAAGACCGTGTTGTGCATTATTGTGTGGTTGAGACTGTGTTACCCTCTAGATTTAAGTTCTCGTGTTTCTGAGGAAGGATCTAAATTCCCGAACACCCGAAATTTAATAATAAAATGTCACGATTTGACACAAAGAAGGTATTCGATGGGAGGAATTATGATGCCTGGAGGACCACGATGGTCTCAACACTCTATGCAGAGGGATTATATCTGATTATGCACGATGTTGAGACCAAAGTGTTATTTTTGGGACTGGAACTAAATAATTTTTTAAACCCTGAATTGGTCAATGCTAGTTCAGCTAGTAGGATGGCATATTTCCGTAACCAAGAAAAAGGAAAGGCTCTAATTTATCAGGGATTAAACAACGAACTAATCGAAAGAGTAAAAGACTTAAAAATAATAAATCAGATTTTAAAAGTTTTAGATGAAAGGTATAAAAGCTGCACGCAGGTTACATATATTAATGCGAAGCAGGCCTTTCAAAGATTAAAATTTAATGGTGATGGAAATATGAGAAGTTACTTAGACGTGTTTTCTAGATCAGCCCAAAAAATAAGGGACCGTGGAAAAAATTTAGACAAACTAGAGGAGATAGAACAACTCCTAATATCACTGAACATGGACTATGACATGACAAGGCTGGAGTTCACAAGTCAAGCAAAAACACAAATAATAATAAATTAATAAATTTAATAACATCTAAAGACATAAAGCATGAATCAGATTCAGAGTATGTCCCTCTTACTAAGAGAATAATGTTAGATGGTGGTGCTGTTGCCCACGTTATATCAGATTTGTCAAAATTGTCTAACCCCATAATGCTGGAAAAGCCTATCGAGTTAGAACGTGCCATCCAAGATACTCTACTAATTGCCACACACATAGGAACCAGGTTCATCAGGGTGGAAAATTCAGAAAGAAATCAAACTGTAATAAGATTAAAAAATGTACATTATGTACCATCCTTGAATGTAGACCTAATGTCAGGGATTAAGATAACAGAAAATAGGGCGCTAGGTATAGACCAAAATTTCTCTGCGGCGCACATATACGTCTGGGGAACGGACGAGGTAATTTTTTCAGCCCCAAAAAAAAAGAGGTGTAAACATGGTGAAGTACGAAATTGTACCGGAGTCCACGGTTAATATTATAGAAAATGAAGATGACTTAAATAAAATATGTTCTTATAATAATGAATTGAATAAATTGGCATGTATGCCCAATATAAATTCCCAAGATGAATGGATGGAATATGAAGTAGAAGAGGAAATTCTTGAAGAAAGTCAGGAGGAAAATGAAGAGAATGGAGAGAATATTAATAATAATACATAAGAAAACACAAATAATAATAATGTAGATAATAATATTATAATAAACTCTAACGATGAATATGATAGTAATAACCCACAAAATAATGAAATAAATGAAGGTGGTAGCGAAATGAATGAGGATGTAGGTATAAATAATAATAATAATATAACAAATAATAATGATATAATAAACGATGATCAAAAAATCAACGAGAATATAGAAAAATTAAAAATAGATAAAAAAATGATATGGCATAGAAGATTGGGACACTTATCAGGAAAAAATTTAAAATTCTTGACAAAGGTCTCAAAAATCAGGGGGTATACATGGTAAAGTACGAAATTGTACCGGAATCAATGGTCAATATTATAGAAAATGAAAAAGATGATTTGAATAAAATATGTCCCTATAATAATGGATCGAATAAATTGGCATGCATGCCATTGAGGAAAGTCAGGAGGAAGTGGAAGAGAATGGAGAGAATAACAATACACAAGAAAAAACAAATAATAATAATAACTTAGATAATAATAATATAATAAACACTAATGACAAATATGATAATAACAATACACAAAATAATAAAATGAATGAAGATAGTGGTGAAAGGAATGAGGATGTAGGTATAAACGATAATAATATAATAAACGATAAGCAAGAAATAAGTGAGAATATAGAGAAAGTAAAAATAGATAAAAAAATGATATGGCATAAGAGATTGGGACACCTGTCAGGGAAGAATTTAAAATTCTTGACAAAGGTCTCAAGAGGTATTTCGAACGGAATTACATTTCTTAATGACGAATTCTGTCTGTGTGAGATATGTGTGAAAGCGAACTCTAAAAGATTAGGACACAGTGGAACTCGCACTAGACTGGAAAGAAAACTCAAACTCGTTTCATCGGATACAATGGGCCCCTTCTCACCAGGCATATATGGTGAAAAGTACGTTTTGATATTCGTGGACCACGCCACAAAATATACCTTTATCTCCACTATTGAAAAAAAATCAATGGATTTCGAGGAGTTTAAAAAACTATACATGAAATTAAGATCGAAATTCCCGGATCACCCAATAGCCACTTTAAGATGTGACAATGCCAGTGAGTATCTTGACTCGAATATGAAAACATTTTGTGAGGACAACGGCGTAAACCTCGAGCCTGTCGTTCCGTATTCACTAGAGTTGAATGTGATGGCCGAAAGCCAGAATCAAACAATCATGGCAAGGACAAGGGCTATGTTGTTTGACTCTGATCTGGATTTCAGTTTCTGGTCATTGGCTGTTCTGACGGCTGTTTATGTTATAAACAGAAGCCCAACTAGGGCCAACAAAGACCATAAGACCCCTTTTGAAATGTTTTACGGCATAAAGCCGGACTTATCTAACATGAGAGTTTTTGGGTCTCTCGCTCATAGACATATTCCCATAGAGGTCCGTCAGCAATAGGCCACAAAAAATAAAAGAAAAAAAGCAAATAGTGAACACCCGAAATTAACCCAAAGATCGGATAAAGGAATTTTTGTAGGGTATACCAATAGTGTGTACTGTATAAGGGACCCATTAATAGACAAATTGCACGTTACATGCGACGTAAGATTTGATGAAACGAGAAATATAAAACAAATAGAAAATAAAGATAATAATAAAGAAATAATACAGAATAACAATAATATAATAGAAACCCCTGTAATATTAAATTTATTTAAATCAAGATATAAAAATTATATTGAGGACCACATCCCCCAAAAATGGGAGGATGTTGAAAACAACCCTTTTAGGGAAGAATGGCAACAAGCCATTACTGACGAGCTGAAGTCACTATCTGATATGGGCGTGTGGGAAGTCATCCCAAGGGAAAGAAATGTGAGGTTAGTGGATACGAAGTGGTGTTTCACCACAAAACTCAACAACCAAGGAGTTCACATACCAAAGGCCAGGTTGGTTGCAAGGGGTTTGAAAGATCTTACTAACTATTCTCTAACTGAAACATATGCCCCGGTAATCCAATATTGTCCGATAAGATGGATATTATCTATCACAAACAAATATGGTCTAAATATAACTCAATTCGATATAAAAACAGCCTTCCTTAATTCACAAATAAAATACCCTATATTTATATCAAACCCTAAAGGATGCCAACTAGTCAAAAATAATTGCCTAAGATTAATAAAGTCAATATATGGACTGAAAACGTCTTCCAAGAGTTGGTACAACTTGTTGAATTCAACAATAATTCAAGCTGGATTCAGCCAATCAAAAATAGATAGATGCTTATATATAAAACAAGATAATATTGGTGCAATGGCACTCCTAATAGTCTATGTGGATGACATGTTGTTGGCTAGCAACCACGACGAGTGGACACAAGACTTGATAAATATTTTCAATAAAAATTTCACATTAAAAATAGAATATAATCCAACTTTCTTTGTAGGATTCGAAATAAGTCGAGATATTCCGAGAACACAAAATAGATATATTGATAAGATTCTCCAGAAATTTGGAATGACGGAATGTAATCCATCTTCCACAACCATGGAGACGGGACTAAAAATAAATAAGCCAAAATATGGATTGGACGATACCGAATATAGGGCTATGATTGGGAATCTGCTATATGTGGCAAGACTGACCCGCCCAGATATTGCCTTCACCGTCAATTATTTATCACGTTTTCAGGCATGCTCCATTAACAAAATAAAAAATTATGTCCTTCGTATTATTAGGTACGTTAAAACCACAAGGGACTTCTCTCTGGTCTTCCACTTTGACCAAACACAAATTAAAGCTTTTGTCGATGCGTTGTATGCACCCGATGTAGACGATTCACCCATTGATATAAATAACCTGGAGAAAGGGTGCTCCACAACTGGCTTCATGATATTTGTTAACAGGGACTTGTAAAATTGGGCCATTCATCGGCAAAATACGGTTGCAACTTTGTCGACTGCAGCCGAATTAATTTCATTGAATGATGCACTAGACGATATATATGTGATCTGGAGACTTACTGAGAGTGTTTTCTCTGTAACCGACCCAGTGCAAGTCTACGAGGACAATATATCTGCATCCCGTATTGCATTTGGGGGAGGCCAGAAACACTCCTGGTCCCTAGCGATCAAATGTTACGCAGTATTGGAAGCTTTCCAACAGAAACTAATAAATTTTAATGATATTAGGTCAACTGATCAAGTCGCTGATATATTAACTTGATCGGAAAACATACCAAAATATCGTTATGAGAATCCGCCAAACAAGTCAACTTTTCGGCCAATAGTCTTAATTGACATATCCCTCAAAATTTTTGATATTTGGTTTTGGACTGCGGATGGGCGTCGTTCTGTTAGCACCTATCGTAAACTGAGTGGTCCATATGTTGTTTCACAATTCACATCACAATATTCTATAGGTTCCCCGTCGCTGCTCTGCCTCTCTTATTGGCATCAGCATTCCCCAACATATACAATTGATTCCCACAATAGCATAGTTATATAAACCCCACACAACTAATTATAAGGACATATACATAATGATATTATCTCTCCACAGCTGACGATGTGGAGATACTGATCTCTCCGACCTGTCATTTTATATATATATATTTTTAAATTAAAATCACACAATACTTATAAGACGTGACACAATAACAGAAGGTTAAATGTATACCTCATGTTAATAATTACACGATATATTTAAGATAAAACATTTGATATATAAATCCACATACATTTTAATCGTACATCATAATACTAGTCAACGACATACCTAATATTTTTTTTTACCATTTTTATATATATACCAATTTTATATGACATTTATATGTAACAATTTTTGACTGCTATTGCTTATTTTTATTTTTTATTTTTTATGTTTTTTAAATACATACAACGTGTGACACATTTTTACTTATATGTTTGTTCGTCCGTTTTGAATCGCAGGGGGGTGTTGGGATACGATTCCTTCACTACCTCACAAACACATAACATTACATTGACTAACACTGTATGTAACATGTTATTACATTTATTTGTTTTGCATGTGGTGACACTGATCGCCAACATAATATTCTTTCCGCCACAGCTCGACGGAGAATGTTCTCTGCTCGTCAGTCGTTCTACTAACGTCGATAATAAACATTTTCTAAGATGGAAGGCCGTACTTATCTTTTCTTTGTAAAGTGATCAGACCTCACCTCAATAAAATTAATCAAAATTGTTCCTGATCCAATAACGGCCAACCCTGAAAGTCATCGAACTACAATTCAGAAAGGACCACCAACGATACAGCAAACCACCCGAAGAAATCTTCTGCTCCCGTCTTCAAGAACTCTACTCGAGATCACCAACGATGAAGACCACAAATTTTTGGGCCAACCTACATCAAAATTCACCGGAGATTACGACGGTGAAATTGGGAATTGATAATCTACAAATCTGCACAACAACGGATCGACGTAAAAAATTTTTCATGTCAAGATAATATATGTTTAGTTGAATTATTTTTTGTTTTTCTCAAATTTTTATTGTGTGTTTGAGGTAGAGAAAAATAATTTTTTTCCCCCTTATAAAATATATGTCAACTATAATAAATATATTAGAAAATAAAATAGGAGAGTATAAGATTGAGAAAGAGGAATTAGAAGAATTGTTGAAAAAGTTTGAAGGAGAGAAAGTAGTTGATTTGAAATTGGAGACATATAATCTTCCTTTTTATACGTATTTTACGGGAGAAATAATATTAGAATCCTTCATAATAGACATTCCCGGAAAAATAGAGGAAATTAGTTCATTTAAATATATTAAAATATCTGATTCAACTCCAAATCATTTTTCATCTTGAATATATAGTTCATTGGAATCAGAGAAAAAATTTATAAATAGATTTTTGAAATAATAAATAAAATTTAAAAATAAAAAAAACTGGATAAAAAAGAAACAGAAAAAATTAATAACAGTAAAAAAGAATACGAAAAAATTGAATTAAAAGAACAAAATCTCATAAGAAATATAGAAAAAGAAGAATTAGAAAATAAAAAATATATACCTATTACAAATATAAAAGATAAATTATTAGGTTTCAAAAAAATTGAGGAAAATATGTCGAATGCAAATTAAATAAAACCTATTCAGGCTCCATTGGGAAAGGTTTTCAATGGAAAGTATTACTTGGATTGGAGGCGAATGATTATTTCAGCCATAAGGGGTGCTGGTTATTATGACATCTTTGGAGAGCACGAATTTTTACAATCTTATATATCCCACATTGATGATTTGAATTTTAGGCCCAGTAAGAAAATGATAAACTACTGTAAAATGCAAGACAATGCCAAAGCATTTGTACTTGAGAGAGTTTCTAATGATATTACGAAGCAAATACGAGACTGTAACACAGCCATAATGATGTTAAAAAAAATAGACAATATATACGGTACTAAAGCATCAGTTACAGCTAACATGGCTAAATCTAAGTGGATGGAGTTCAGATTCCAACCTGGGGGAAACAAGAGAGGATTCCTTAAAAAATGGGATGAACTCTTTACAGATGTAAGAGATAGCGGAAAAGAAGTAAGTGAGGAGGAAGAATTAGAGAACTTACAACTTGCACTATGCTATGAACAGGCCCTGGCAAAAATGCAGTTCGAGAATTATCCCCTCAATGAAAGAAATATAGATAATTTTTAACAAATTTTGAGAGAAGATGCTGATTAAAAATTTAGAGATCAGACATTAAAGAAACAGAATAATAATAATTTCAATTATAATAATAATAATAATAATTATAGGAATAATGGCAATGGAAATAATAATGGTGATAGAAGTCGTAATGGCAATTATAGAGGATGGAATAATTATAGGGGTAATAATTATAATAACTATAGAGGCAACAATCAAAATTATAGTACGAATAATAATGGAAATAGCAATGAACCAAACACACAACAAAATAATAGTAATAATAGTTCGAATAATGGTGGAAATGGTAGTTATAGGGGAAATAATTATCGAAATAATAACAATTACCAAGGCAACATTTATAGAGGTAATAATAGAAATTATAACCCAAATAATCCAAAATGTTACAAATGTGGCCAAAATGGTCACATAGCCCAAAATTGTAATAATAATAATCCCCAACAAAATAATAATAATGAAAATATTAATAAAAATCAAAATAATTATCCACCTAAACCAGTCTAGAATAATAATAATACAACAAATGAAAAAGAGAATCCCAAACAGCAGGTAAAAATGTCCTGTATGATCAAAAAATATTCAAATAATTCGAATGAATGGTTATTAATTAAATTAATTAAAAATAATGAAACAAATGAAAATTATACATATCTCGAAAACAAAGCAATTTTAGATGGAGCGGCAGAAGTGCACCTAACATCTGATATAAATAAATTAAGAAATATTAAAAAATTTATCACCCCTGTAAAGCTTCAATTTGCTGGTAAAAATGCTTTCTTGTATGCCACACACACTGGTCAAATGACCATAAAAATTGAAAATTCGAATAAAATACAATCATTAATTGAATTAAATGATGTACATTACTTACCTGATTTAAACATCGATATAATTAGTGCAATAAAAATCACAAATACGGGTACAGTAAATATCGATCAACAAAAAGATTGTGCTAACATATATTTTATAAAAAGTGGGGAAATTTTAATAACAGCCCCCCCCCCCAAAAAAAAAAGGAATATTTTATATCCACTATAATACAGATAATCATAATGATGAAATAAAAAAAAAAAAGAAGAAGATTTTGATTTAGAATTAGATAGTTCTACAAAAATATGCCCTGTAACCCAAGAAAATGAGGATGAATGGAAGGATTTTTCAATTGAACTTGAAATACAGGAAGCTGACAATAGCAGCATATTAAATGAAAATACCGATTCATCTAAGGGGGGTGAAAATAATAATAATAATTTCAAAAATATACCAAATTATGAAAAATCACACAATAATGATGATACTGATGGTAATAATGATGGTCATAATAATAATAATAATAATATATTAAATAAAAAAATGATTATACATAGAAGGTTGGGTCACTTGAATGCACGATATATCCAAAAATTAAAAAATTTATCTGTTGGTATTCCAGAAAATTTAAACTTTAGAGAGGATGATTTTAAAAACTGCCAAATCTGCTGCATTGCAAATAATACGAGATTAGGGCATAATGGATTCAGAACAAAACCATCAAGAAAATTAGAGATAACTTCGTCAGATATAATGGGTCCATTCACACCATCGATTGCCAATCAGAAATATATTTTAACCTTTATTGACCATTATTCAAAATACACCTTTGTTATGCCAATATCAACAAAAAATCAAGTGGCAACCGAATTCAAAAACATAATAATGTCAATGAAAAATAAATTTCCCAATTTCCCCATAGGGACTATCATATGCGACAATGAAAAAAAATATACAGATGCAAAAATAGTAAATTATTGTCAGGAAAATGGTATCACAATGGATTATGTAGTTCCTTATTCTCCAGAGTTGAATGGCGTAGCCGAAAGGCAGAACCAAACACTCATGAGAAGAGTAAGAGCTATACTCATTGACGCCAATCTTGACATTAAATATTAGTCATATACAATTGTAACATCAGCCTATTTGATAAATCGTTCACCAACAAAAGCCAATACAGATTTTAAAACACCATACGAATTATTTTATGGCACAAAACCTAACATAAAAAATTTAAAAGTATTTGGCTCATTAACATACAGGCACATTCCTTTTGAAGTTAGGAAACAAAATGCAACTAAGGCTAAATCTAAATCAAAAAATAAAATAGATCCAAAATTTGCACCCCGAGCAGAAAAAAGCATAATGATGGGATACACAAATACGGGATATTGTTTAAGAGATCCATTTGAAACTAAATTGTATATTGCATGTGATGTAAGGGTAGATGAGTCTCAAAATATTAAATCACTGGAAACATCAAACAGAAAATTAATAATTACGCCAGCAAATTATGAACAGGATCTGGGAATAATAAATCCAATAATTATGAATATTAATATTAATTACAACAAATCATACATAGAAGATTGTGTCCCAAAAAATTTTAACGAAATTAATAATAATCCTTTTAAAGCAGAGTGGGTAAACGTAATTGATGAATTTAATTCACTAAATGACATGAATGTTTGGGATATAGTAGACTATGATTGTCAGAAATTAATCGACACAAGATGGATATTCACAATAAAATACGATGAATTTGGTAACCCCAAACCCAAAGCCAGATTAGTAGCAAGGGGCTTCAAAGACCGAACTGAATACAATATTACTGAAACACATGGCCCTGTTGCATCCATACGTACTATTAGATGATTGCTCTCTGTAGTTAACAAACAAAAATTAATTCTTGTACAATATGACGTAAAAACGGCATATTTGAACTCCCCCATTATAAAACCTATTTATGTCAAAAAACTTGAAGGGATAAATATTAATTCAAATCAAGTCCTTGAATTAAAGAAATCGATATACGGACTCAAAACATCATGCAAATCTTGGTACGACCTATTAGATTACAAAATAAAAGAAATGGGCTTATTAAGAACTAATGCAGATAGATGTTTGTATCAAATGAATACCGAAAATGAAAATACATATTTTTTAAGCTACGTAGATGATATTTTGATAGCCTCAAATTCACAAATGGCAATTACAAAAATCAACGAACAATTAGAAAAATCTTTTACTACTACAATCATCAATAATCCAAAATTTTTTGTGGGATTGGAGATCGAAAGAAATATTGAAAATAAGACGATAATATTATCCCAAAATAAACACATAGAAAAAATGATAAAAAAGTTGGGAATTTTGGAAATATAAAAGACAAATACTCCAATGGAAACTGCCCTAAAAATTGAAAAAGTTGAAAATGGTAAAGATGACACAGAATACAGATCGATGATTAGCGGATTATTGTACTTAGCCAGATTAACCAGACCTGACATATTATTTCCAGTAAACTTTTTCTCACACTTCTAAAATAATTCAAATGATCCACTTAAAAATTACGTAAGGAGAATATTCAGGTACATTAGCTCCACAAAAAATTATAATTTAACTTATAGATTGGAGGGAGATGGAATACAAGCATATGTTGACGCCTCATATGCCCCTCAAGTGGATGATAATAATATTGTCCCAAATAATTTACAAAAAGGAAAATCAATTACTGGTTTTATGATTTTTGCGAATGGAGATTTGATAGAATGGAATTGTTCAAAGCAAACAATCCATGCTTCATCTAGTACCGCTGCAGAAATCATAGCAGTCTTTGACACTCTAGATATAGTAAAAGTGATACAACATATGAATTTTGAAATTTTAGGGAAAAAAAATAACTGTAGCCGTAATGGAGGATAATATATCAACTCAAAAAATTGGGGAAGCCAAAAGAAATCGAGAGCACTTATGATAAAATGCTATTCCATTTTGGAGGCAATGGAAGAAAAAATAATCCACTTTAAATCTGTCAATTCTGAAAATCAGCTTGCAGATTTACTTACAAAATCTTTAGACAGAACAAAATTTGAAAATTTAATAATTAAAATTCTCGAAAATACGAATTTGTACACATAATATTATATACATTTATTCAAGAAAAATACCCATCCAAAAAGTCAAGTCGTACCAAGTCAAATATTTAAGTCCAAACATTAAACATATTGTACAAGAAAAATACCCCTATATTGTTCATAAATAATACTTGAAGGAAAAATATACTCGAAAATACTTGTCAAAAATAGATACTCGATTTTGCTGCAAACCCAACAATGAAAACAGAATTAAAATCGAGCAAGTATAAACCCTATAAATGCCAATAACAGAAATAGCATGCAACTTTGTACAAGCGTGAGAAAAATACACGAAAAATTCCCACAGATCGTATGAAAGGAAAACGTTAACAATATGCGAGAGATAAAAACTCATTACATGACCTCAATAAAGATTAACCTAATAGCCTGCCTTATCCAAAAATAAACATGTTACACGCCACCTCAAACACGAAGAGAAACGCAAAAGATAAAACTAACGGACAACATATATTATCATTTCATACTATTGCATGCCAACGTACTTGATAAGATTGTAAAACGTAACGTTTCATATGCACGCTCGTATATCTTAAAATCTTTTGTTAATTTTATTTCCTTTCAATTTATTTTTTTTTCTTTTCCTTTCATACTTTACACTCGTAAATGTTCGAGAATTTATTCAAGCACACGCCGCAATGAATCATATATTAGTCATTTATATACACGAAATAATTTTTTTTTTTGCATATTACCAATTATTCTTTTTATTTTTTTTAATCACAAATATTTTTTTTTACAGGTTACCATTTACCATCTTTTATATATACATATACTATTTAAATATTCATATGCATGTGATTTAATTGTTTATTATATTGTTTAATTATTTTCGAAGCAAAGCAAACAAAATTATTTTCGAAACTTAAAGTTACCATATTTTTTTTGAAACATCATATTATTGCAATACTTAATTTTTTGTTCTTTTTATGTGAATTAATATATTAAATTTCAGCAATTGTACCGATGAAGAACTCGAATGGTAAAATTTCAGGGGGGTGTTGATATGAAATCCCACCTCATATCATTCTTCATCATCATCATCACATCAATCTATATATAATGTCACACGT
Source organism: Ericerus pela (assembly GCA_011428145.1). Taxonomy (NCBI): domain Eukaryota; kingdom Metazoa; phylum Arthropoda; class Insecta; order Hemiptera; family Coccidae; genus Ericerus; species Ericerus pela. The sequence continues at coordinate 243,104 of WOFM01000039.1, forward strand.
ACACTCTCATCACGAATCGGAATTGCTTCCCCTACTTTCCATTACTGATAATGCTGTGCTTCGCCATTACGTATTTTACTTGAAATTATATTTTTAGTCTGCTAATAAATTCTGTTGTGAATACTTCTCTCTTATTCATTTTTGGTCCTCGTACTTACCGCCTCACATCAAATACAACTTATCTGATGTGAGGTATATAGAACGAGGATCGAAAAGAACTCGAGACTTCAATTTAATACAAGATTTATTCGCAGACTGAAAATACATTTTAAAAGTAAAATACGAAATGGCGAAGCACAGCGTTATAGGTAACGGAAAGTAGAGGAAGTGATTCGTGAAGAGAGTAGTGCGTATGACATATATATATATAGTGTAGTGACGATGATGATGAAGTAGGAAATGAGGTGGGATTTCCATTACAATATTCAAAGGTCGGCACCAAAGTTGTTGTGAAGAATCGTAGTTCATGTTTATATAGGATTTGTTCTCTGAGTCCCATATTCACAAACGTCACTTTAACCTCCCTTCATTTAAACTAGGGTTCTTCTAGTTTCACACAGGCATGCTCACACCGCCATCTTGTTCCTAAGAGAAAAGTAAACAAAACTGAAACAACATATGATAATGCTAATTTTATTCAGATCGATTGAAGTTTTTAGAAAATTATATTATGAATTTGTGAATTTTTTAGATTATTTTATAATGGGTGGATGCACTGCCATGAATTGTACCTATTGCTACCACAAGAATTACCTTTATCCTAAAAAAAAATTGATTGTTTATGGAATAATTAATTATTGAATAAGTTTGCCAAAACATTGTTATATTACAATGAATCTTAATTTCAGACGTGTACTTACTTTTTTGTTATATACGATGATTTTTCTAATGAAATCTTCACAGAACTTGCATTTGGTTGGCTCATGATTCTTTCTAACTTTGAGTAAACCTTTAATTAACACTAAAGAAACAGAAATAGATGAAAATTCTTAATTAATAGAAAAACTTTGTCAAATTTGTACCTCACTTCTACTTCAATTGCCATAATTTGTACAGAAACTTATCACAACTGATAACTTGTTTAGGATAAACATGGCGGTGTTAGCGTGCCCATACAATCCATAGCCTTATTTAAACTTCACTTAAAACTGACTTTTAGAACAATTTTGTATTTAAGAGTGTAGTAACATCTTATTTTTACATTGGAACTCTCATAAGAGATACAATGTTCCCACATTTTTAAGTGCAAAATTGTACAAAAAACTTTTTTTAAGTGAAATTTAAGTAAAGGGAGGTTAAAGTGATGTTTATGAATATGAGCCTAACTTTTTCACATCGTTCACGGAATCACTTTTTCTATAAGTCTGAGACTGTTTAGTCAAATCATGACATTCTTTTTGTACAATCTGGTTATTCCTTATCTAACATTGGAGAGCATTCAGAAATAAACTTGTAGTGAAAACCACATTGAAAATCAAAAAACTACCCGTTCTAAAATTCACCCCTGACTCGGGCCATAAAAATGGTTGATGGTAGCTGTCACACTCACCTCGTTCAAAAATTAACTTTGGTTGACAGTGGGCATGGACAACCATCACTATGGTCTGAAGACAGTTCACATTTGAAATTGTTGTCGAATTTAAATTTTGAAAAATTGATTTCTTATCACTTGAAGTATTGTTTATTTACACATATTGTAATGGAAATTCCACCTCAACTTATTCACCACCATCATCATCATCACACTAAATATATATATATATATATGTCATACATTCCACTTCCTTCACAAATTGTTATCTCAACTTACGTTCAACGCTAGCTCTGTGCTTCGCCATTATACATTTTATTATATTTTATTCTTGCATGAAGTTTTAGTCTGCGAATTATATTTGTTTAAAACTGATGTCTTGTGTGCATTTTTTGGTTCTCGTACTCACAACCTCACATCACATATTACACACCATACAATTCAATTTTACCCATTAAATGCTGGAAAATATTATTTAAAAACTTAGTAGTAAATTTTTAAATGTTTAATTATTAGTGACAGTGAATATTATTATAATTTATTAATGTGAATGATCATTTAAAAATTATAGTGACTCCCATTGTACAAAGTACTGTGCAATTTTATGAAGACTTCCTTCTCTCATCATCTGAAGCAGGTAAAAGCATTATGATTAGTAGTAGGTTATATTACTGTGTTATTTCTTAATTAAGAAGAGTTTGTGAATTTCTAGATGATGAAGATTGTTCAAATGAGGAGTATTCGAGGAGACAAACTGCTACCCAGATATCACAAATACGATCATTTGTGGAGTATACTGTATTTAGATTTACTGACACTGAATTCCAATCTTATTTCACATTATCACTGAATGCATTTGAATGGCTTTTAAAGAAACTTCCAACAAAATTGGCCAGAAAATGAACAGTTGGTTGCTTAAGTACATGTGGAAGCAGTTATTGGCAGTACTGTGGTTGTTTGCAACTCCAGATAGTTTCAGGTAAAAATTTTTGGAAATTAAATATTTTTAAATTTTTAATTGATAATACTAACTGAAGTTACTGTTTTTTTCGTGACAAATCTGTTGCATGTTGATTTGATTTATTAAAAGGAACATTACATGCCTGTTTCTTGTGTGTCTTATATGCACTCAACTGTTTGGCTCCAACAATGATTTTGTGGCCAAATTCGGAGAGGAGGAAGATCATATCCCAAAAATTCAAACTTATGGGTGGTTTCAAAGGCGTTACCAAAGTTGTGGATGGCACTTATGTAAAAATCAAGGCACCATCTGATAATGCACAAATTTACATCAATTGTAAATGTTTCTATGGGATTACATTGCAAGCAATTTGTGATGATAATTGTCAGTTCATTGATTGTTTTGGCTGATACCCAAGTTTGGTATCAGATACTAGAATATTTAGACAATCTGTAATTTATAAAACCATTGTTGATAATCCTGCAGCTTATTTTTTGCCACATGAATATATTATAGGTGATAAAGCATACGAGCCAAAACCTTTTTGTATCCCACCATATCGAGAGGGACATAATTTCACTTAATGGCAGTGAAACTTCAAGCATCAACATACTAAGATGAGACAAGTTATCAAACGTACATTTGCTTTATTTTTCGAACTTTGACAGTATTAATAAACTACGTAAAAATCACAAAAAATTGAATAAGACAAGACAGTTGCTTTTGTCCATACACTAGATAGACTGGCCCTGTACAATACTTCCCATTGAAGCAGTGATAAATACGGAGTGTGACATCACATTGTGGCAAGAAGTTGTTTTACCCAGGTTATACTGTTGTTATTTCCAGGTTTTTGAAGTTGATTTTAGCCAGGTTGGAGTTTTTTTTTGTTGAAAAATCATACATAATAATTTCTTTTTTTTTTCTATTAAAAAATTAATTTCAGAAAAAAAAACTTTTTTTGATTTTTTTTTCTTCAAAAAACCTTATAGGATTTAACATGCATTTGCCAAATTGTGACTCTTTTGTGTGTGTTTCAATTTCCATTGCCATAGCCAGTCTATCTAGTATATGGTCAAAGACAATGGCTCATCTCTTATCACTCCTATGGCATACTTGCTATTAAAGATCCTTTAGTGTAAGCAGGCTGTAGAAGGGCCAAAAAACTAAACCTTTTATCATACACAATTTTATGGGATCACACTAATGTTACCAAATGCAACTGCAAGAGAACCATCGCTTGTAGAAAACTAAAATATTGGTGAGACATTAACATACGTTTGTTAAGAGTTCTGTGAAAATTTTGCTGAAATTGTACCTTGGTTCTGGAGATAAAGCTGTAATTCTAAAAAGGTCATGTGAATTGAACTGTGAATACAAAATGGCGTATTGCCATACTTATATCTACATAGCTATACTGAAATGACTTATATATTCAATATAAAGACTGGTTCGTCTGTTCCATCCACCAATTTCCATCCATCCATGTGCTTTTGCGTAGCATAGGGTATCATCGTCTTTAAAAATATACAAAATAATCAAATTTTTCATGCTATTTTACGACAAATCTTTCAATTATTGATTCGCCGACTTCATATTCAATTCCTTTCATCATTCATGGAACAAATTATTCATAATTTAGAAACATCGCCACTTTAGGACAGGAATTCGAGTAAGTTTTGCATCGTATTTTTGTTTCGTTTCCTAATCTTGAATTTAAAATATTTATTCGTGCAATCAAATACGAATTTAAGTTTTCTACTTCAGTTTTTCTTCCATTTGACTATTTGTTTGTTTTATTCGGTAAATTTCCTCTACAAACTTTGTTTGCCACTTTACAATCTGCTGCGATAGACATTTCAGATGGTCTGTCGAAATTCGATAGTACTTCGTGCTAGTGTTAAGAATTATAATCTTTGAATGTTCGATTTGATGCACAGTTGAAATGAGCAAAACACCGAAGTTTGGTGTTAGCGGCTTCTCGGTGCAACGAAGTGCTGCTTCAGCCGCCAGAGCTGCTGCATTACCTCCACCACCGAATTCTGCGTTTAGTAAACAAGGATATTCCACGTTGAATGCAATAAATCATAATGCTGTGTCTAATGCTTGGGGAATTCCAAAGAAAAGAACTAGAACTGAAGAAGAGTGAGTAGCTCTCGTGAGTGTTTGCTCCCAGATTTATTTTGCTTATTTTTTAAATTATCAATTAAAGATACTTTGAAGAAGAAGATGAAGTTGAAACCACTCCTTTGGAGTATATTCCAGCACCCGGTAGTCCTACTGGCGAACCGTCTGCTGCTTATAATGGCTCAGATGATGAAGAAGATCCTCTTGATGCATATATGGCTGGTATAGAGAATCAGGTATGTTGCTTGTCATTGATTTTATTCGAGGATTCAAATTGATAGTTCACATATGTATGTTTATTAATGCAGGTCAAGAAAGAAGCTTCTGGGCCTAAGAAAGAACAAGTTGAAGTGGAGAAGAAGAAAAATATTAGAGACGATATTGAGGGAGAAGATAATGAAGAATCTTACTACAGGTATCTAGGATAAGGGCTACTTAATTATATTTAAAAGATATGAATAATAATTTTTGTTCAATTTATGCCTTATGGGCAGATACATGGAAGAAAACCCACGCGCAGGACTTCAAGAAGATGAATCTGATAATGAATTAGAGTACGATGAAGACGGTAACCCTATAGCCCCTAAAAAGAGCAAAGTAATTAATCGTAAGCTTTCAATTATATAATTATGAATGTGTGTATTATTTGTATTTTTTCATTTCAGATCATTGATCCTCTACCAGCCATTGATCACTCTACTATCGAGTATCAACCATTTGAAAAGAATTTTTACGTAGTTCATGAAGAGATTGCCCGATTATCTAATGAACAAGTGAAAACACTGAGAGAAACTTTGGGAGTAAAAGTAATTGGGCCTGATCCTCCCCATCCTGTTTCATCTTTTGGACATTTTGGTTTCGACGAATCTTTGATGAAAGTGATCCGAAAATCGGAATACACTCAACCTACACCTATTCAAGCGCAAGCTGTCCCTGCTGCATTATCCGGCCGAGACGTTCTCGGTGAGTTATAAGTATATATGAAGTAGGTGCAATGTTTAATTCGATTAAGTTTATATCATAGTTTTATTTCAGGCATTGCCAAAACAGGCAGTGGTAAAACTGCTGCATTTATTTGGCCTATGCTAGTGCATATAATGGACCAGAGGGTATTGTCCGAAGGTGATGGACCAATTGGTCTTATTCTTGCTCCCACTCGGGAACTTTCTCAACAGGTAAATTTGTAGTACTACTCGATGCGATTTAGGTATATGTAAGTTCGTGTTTACTTCTCTTTGTTTTACAGATTTACATGGAAGCCAAGAGATTTGGAAAAGTTTATAATATAAATGTAGTATGTTGCTATGGTGGCGGCTCAAAATGGGAGCAATCTAAAAGCTTAGAAAGTGGAGCAGAAATTGTTGTTGCTACACCTGGTCGTATAATCGATTTAGTAAAAATGAAGGCCACAAATCTTACTCGTGTTACTTTCTTAGTTTTGGATGAAGCAGATCGAATGTTCGATATGGGTTTTGGTAAGATTTTAATTATTTATTAAATTTTCCGGATTTGCTCAGTTGTATTGTTTTGTTCATGTTTGATCGTTACCAGAACCACAGGTTCGTTCTATATGTAACCATACTCGCCCAGATCGCCAGACATTACTTTTTTCGGCTACGTTCAAAAAACGCGTGGAAAAATTAGCTCGAGATGCGTTGACTGATCCTATAAGAATCGTTCAAGGAGATATTGGCGAGGCTAATGCGGATGTAACTCAAATAGTCAGCGTAATGCCGCAAACAGCAAAATTGTCATGGCTTCAGAGGAATTTTGTCTATTTTTTATCAATTGGATCAGTTTTGATTTTTGTTACGAGGAAGGTATTTCAATTCAATATTGTTCGGTTTGAATAAGTCAACTGTAAAAGAAATAGAACGATGGTCTTCTATTAATGAAATCTGAATTACTTTGTAGTTGCAAGCCGAAGAATTAGCTAACACACTGACTGTAAAAGAATACGACGTGCTGTTGATGCATGGCGACATGGATCAATCAGAAAGGAATAAAGTAATAACGAAATTTAAAAAGCAAGAAGTGAATATTTTGATTGCCACCGATGTTGCCGGTAAGAATAGTTTGTTATAGTTAAATTTTGAATACGTATATTTTTCTATCTTACAACATTTTCTTGATGTTCGTAGCTCGAGGATTAGATATTCCGCACATTCGAACAGTCGTTAACTATGACGTCGCCCGCGATATTGATACGCATACTCATCGAATTGGTCGAACAGGTGCCGAATACTCATGAATAATACTGCAGTTTGGTGGCTGAAAGTCTCGAAATATTACGAAAATATTTATTTTCAAATGTGTAGGAAGAGCTGGTGAGAAGGGGACGGCATATACTCTAATTACCGAAAAAGACAAAGATTTTGCCGGTCACCTGGTGAGAAATCTCGAGAGTGTTAATCAAGAAGTACCCAACGCGTTGCTAGATCTCGCCATGCAGGTAGAATTTTTGATGTTGAGTGAAACTGGTTTTTTAATAAAACCTTTGACTGTATGGTACTGGACCAGTAAAGAAAAATGATTTCTGGTTAGACATGCCGGCGCTAAATAGGCAACCGGAGCGTACCTTTTGACGTTTTTTGCTTCGTGCTTATGTACGCTATCTTTGTGAATTTAAGGGATCTCTTTATCAGATGTATTCTAAATTGGTGAACTCAAGCAAAACATCGTAAATACGCAGAACGTACGTTAGGGTTGTCTACTTTTCTTCTCGCATGTCTTGACATTGAAAAGTAAATTGTTCTTATGGAGCTTTACTGGTCCAGTACTATATAATCAAAGAATGAAGTGAATAAAATAATTATTAAATTTTTTTAGAATGCATGGTTTCGAAAATCAAGATTCAAAACCGGTAAAGGCAAGCCAGCTAATCTCGGAGGAAGTGGTTTAGGATATCGAGAAAGACCTGGACGTGCTGTTCAAGATGTAAATTTTTTGGTTTATTTATATTTAGTCTGATTGAAAATATGTCTATTTTGTTTTCATTTATAATATTTTTTCAGAGTTCAACCCTGTCAGGAATTGAAGGAGCTGTACAAGCTGCCCAGAAAGCTGGACCTGGCTCCGAACGATTAGCTGCATTAAAGGCTGCTTTCAAAAGTCAATATCAAAGTCAGGTAGGAGAGTAATGAATAAAATACTATAGTGCAGCATCGCTAGAAAAGCTATCTTGCCATTTCTCCAAAACTACCGAACCAGTAGGTACTAAACTTTTTTCAGACCTGTTCCTATATGAGGAATACCTGTTGTTATAATTTCAGCCCTATCTCTTTCTTAGTTTTTTGAAAATTGCGAATTCAAAATTTTCTCCTGTAATTTCTTCTTTTTCAGTTTTCTTGGAAACTAACGAACTAATAAAAATCAAACTTCTAGAAACTAGCACCTACATAAAAGAAATCCATCGTAAAAATTTCAGCTGCTTTCGTAGTTTTCTCAAAAACTACTTTTCCGAGAATTTTTTGTTTTCCAGTTTTCTCCAAAAATATTTTACCAATTGGCATCAGACTTCTTTCAAACTTGTTCCTATATGAGGATTATCTGGTTTTGAAAATTTCAGCCTTATCTGTTTCGTAGTTTTATTAAAACGGTGAACACAGAATTTAGGTGATTCATTTATTAAAGAAAAATTAGGTCAAAATAGGAAAATGGTACCAATCGTTTTCTTTTGTCGTGAAACGGATAATTTTCATCATCCTCAACCCTAACCATTTTGTGAGGTTAATTTCGATTTAAAAGATTTACTTCAATATTTGAATTGTTATTTTAAAGAAATTTAAGAAATGCTTATTCTGATAATTATATTGGGTTATTATAGTTTACTGCGAGTGAAGATCATACGTGGGAACAAACGACACCTAAATACCAATATGGTGTTCAGTTTGTCAAGCCAGCCGATGTGTCTGTCCCTAGTACAGCTGTTGATGTCTCCGAGTCTAGCGTGAATAACACGCCTTCACAGTCTAGTGACAGAAGAAAAAAGAAAAGTCGATGGGATACGAGTTAAAATGTTTAAAATAACTTAAATTTGTAATTTGTATAATTTGTAATTATCTGGCAACGTAAAAACATTACGCATTTCTATTTAAACGCATTGACTAGTGTGTTAAAAAATTTGGCTTTTCCACGACGTGTGAGTAAATAACACGACGTAGAATGACTTATCTTTCACATCGGTACTGTAATTACTAATTATTAATGATCGATAAATTTGTATTTTTACATCACTCAGGATTTGAGCAAAAGTTTTACATTCAGGATTTTCTGATTGAAGCGTGATTGTTTGATGTTTCAGGTTTAATGCGACGAAATAATAAAAATCTGTACTTGCTACTCTAGTTTTATTTCTCATAATTTATCAATTTCTCTTTTTAAACTCATTTTCAAATTATGTAGTTCAAAGGTTAATTACTGCTGCGAAATTGTATAATGCGCACAATTTTTTTCAATGATTCCTATTAATAAATCTAATTTGTCCATTTATGAAGAAAGTTCGAGTACATTTTCATTACCGTACGTTCTTCAGTATTAGGCCAGTTGTGGCAGTGGTTCTGTGGAAAAAGAAAATTTATAAATTGTAACTTTTTCGGTCTCTTTTTCGCGTGACTTCATACAGCCGAATTTTTATCATTTTCACGTCATGAAGTAAGTCGGTATTATAATTTAATTTCGACTTTTTTTTCTCTAATCATTGCGGTGTCCGAATCTTCTAAAATTTCTTGGTCTCATGAAGACGCTTTATCATAACTTGAATTTGTTCTCCGAAGAAATAACATGAGAACTTCTCATTTGTGAATGAAAACTATTGCCCAAATATTCGTCAGTTCAGAGAAAAATTTTGTCATGTCTTGTATGGAAAAACTGACTAAATTGTTGTAGAAAGGTAGAATTAGAGCACATCGTCAGTTACGTTTTTAAAGATTGCAAAGTATGACACGAGGTCAGCGTCCTGTCAATTAAATCGAAGAGATAAATGTTTATCGTCTGAAATAAAATATTGTTTCCGTTTTATGTGATCTATTTTCATTCATGAAATAAAATTCATTCCGATACCGATTTCATTTTGTTATCAGCATTCATTCGATTCAGAAATGAAGTAAGTACCTACAACTGTGCAGCTAAATATAATGTAGTAAATATTATGAAATAATTTTTTATTTTTCTTCAAAACAGTTACAAAAAAAATTATTTTCTCATTTTTATGGTATTCGAGGTTACCCTGAAACAGTATTTTTGTTATATGATTCATTATGAAGGGCATAATGATATTCTTGAAGACAACTGCAATTCGATCGAATGCCAAAATACTGGTAGAGATTTTCATTACAATAAAAATAAGTTTCATTTGGAAATAAAAGGATAAAATGTTGAATTTTTGCATTGTATTTCAGACAGTATTATTCGAAATCTGAATTTATCAGTGGATCCTTGTGAGGATTTTTACGAATATGCTTGCGGTGGGTGGATTAAAAATAATCCAGTACCTGCTACGCAGGTACTCAGTAATCAGTTCCAAGTCGTAACTGAAAAAATTTATTCTCGAATTAAAGGTATGGTTTTCTTTCTTTACCATAGGTAATGAAATTTTTTATGTACAAATTCATCGATTTTTATTTCCATTTTTTTTTTTTAATTTATATTAATGTCTATGTTTTTATTAACTTGTTTGTTTACCTACATTTACAGAAATATTGGAGAAAGATGATAATAATAATCCACTTCCTGTGAAAGCTGCTAGTCTTTATTATAAAACTTGCATAAATTTAGGTTCGTAATGCTATTTTAAATATTTAATTGTTGCATAAAAGAAAGTTTGTATTTTCTATTTCAATTTTCTAATATTTTTTCCACTTTAGAAAGAATTGAAAACGATGGATTAAATCAACTCGCAACATTTTTGGCAGAGTACGGAAACTGGCCATTAACCATGGAAAAATGGAACAAAAACAATTTTGATTGGCAAAAACTATCTACAGATTCGATGAGGAGACTGTCTATTTCCTCTCTAATGGATATTTATGTGGGACTAGACCGTCTTGATTCCAACCAAAGTGTCATACTTGTAAAAAAAAAATTTTTTTTTTATTCCATTGATACAAGGCATAAATAATATTTGAATACTGTAATAATTTCATCGTTTTTAGATTGACCAAGCCAATACAGTATTATCGAGGTCAATACTGACTGATGCTAATAATTATAAGAATATCGTGGAAGCTTATCGATCTTGGATTGGTGCTTCAGCGATGTTGATCTCAAAGTATCTGAACCAAAGCGTTCCTGTCGACGTAGTTGAAAAAAAAGTGTCACAAATGGTAGATTTCGAAATAGAATTAGCCAAGGTATGAAACTGAGAAACATGTGCGATAAAATGAAAATTACCCCGATTTATCATGGTAGTTGTGAATTTAAATTCTAGCTTACGAGCAGTGAGGAAATGCGAAGAAATGCTATCAGAATGTACAACAATAGGACTTTAAGAAATTTACAAGACTGGACTGATTCGGCAGCCCCCTTTTTCAAAGTAAGCGAAAAAATTTTTTAGATTTTTAAATTACCTACATTAAATTTTTTTAAGGTTGTCAAAAATGAATGTAAATTATTTCAGATTAACTGGCTGAAAATTATGAATGACTTGTTCCAAAATACTGGCATCCAGATTGACTACGATCAGCGAGTGGTCATAAAAGAATGGGACTTTTTCTATAATTTAGCCGTTTTGTTACACATCACTCCAACCGAAACTTTGGGTACATTTTAGTTTCTCGTTTGAATATAAGTAGTATTAAGATACCGTGTCGGTACACTGAATTAGATAATTTCAATTTAATTTCATATATACAGCGAACTATCTTCATTGGAGAATTGTTAGAACATTTAGTTCACATGTTACCTATGAAATGAGAAATCTTTTTAATGAATTTATCGAAATTCACGATGGCGTGGTACAGAGTGAACCAAGGTACGTGTAAATAAAATGAATAAAACTTGAAAAAAAAAAATTATGAACTTGATTGGTAAACTATTGGCATTAATTTTTCATTTATTTTTGTAGATGGAAGGATTGTCTCGTTAGCGTCAACAATGATTTAGTATTTGCTGTTGGATATGCCTATGTCAAATTACATTTTGATGACGAAGCGATGAATATGGTTGATAATTTTGTTTTTTCTTAAATACTTCTTTCCCTTAAATGTAAAATAATAGAACAAATTTTCACTGGAAATCTTGTTAATTAATTTTAGGCCAAGGAAATGGTCGATTATATTGTAGCAGCATTTTCACAAGAACTCAGAAATGCAGAATGGATGGACGACGCGACGAAAATTTCTGCTTTGGATAAAGTGAAAAGTATGACTCTATTGGTTGGATACCCAGAATGGTACCATAATGAATCGGCATTGTATGCTTATTACGATGGGGTAAAATTCACGCAAAAAACTAATTAATTCACTATAATGGCATCTGAAATTTGTTTTACGATACAATGACGTTTAGAAGTGTATTAATAATATTCGAAATCGGTATTATAATTTTGTTTCAATCAACAGCTTATGGTTGGACCTAACCATTTTGAAAACGTTGAGCAAATTCACACATTCCTATATCGAAGAAATATAATGCAACTGAAACATAAAACTGATCGAAAAGAGTAAGCAAATGGTATCGCAATTTTATAATTTTAATTTTTCGGTGAAAGTAAATGTTTTCCTACTTATTATAGATGGATGCAAGGACCAGTGATCGTAAACGCATTCAATAATGAACATAGAAATGCAATAAGTAAGTGATGTAATATTTGATTCAAAAATTTCAAATAATCATCATAATTAAGGCTGACTTAATCTATAAATTATAGTACTGCCTGCTGGAGTACTGCAGCCGCCATTTTTTGACACAAAACGAATAATGTACGTATCTACCCATCTTCTCTTTCCAAAAAAGAAATAACCAATATTTTTGAGTTCATGATTTGATTTACTGCCACATTTTTAAAACGATAACCATTTTAATATAGGGCAATGAATTATGGAAGTTTGGGAGCAGTGATAGGCCATGAAATTTTGCACAGTTTCGACGATAGAGGTTTGACATTTTAGTTGTAAGTTCGAACTCATTCATCAAGCAGACAAGTTTAATGATATAATTAAATTTTCAGGCCGATTAACAGACAAGTACGGAAATTTGGCGCAGTGGTGGACAGAGCATGTCATTACAACCTATGAAAAGAAAGCTCAGTGTTTCATTGACCAATACAGCAATCTAACAGTTGTTACATCAGATACAAATCAAACATATTCGGTAGGTACTGATATTACATGTTTCTGACATAGTAAATCGTAAGTTTCTCAAGAAAATTCAACTAGGATTTCATTTTTGCAGGTTAATGGAGTTTACACGCAAGGAGAAAATATTGCCGATAATAGCGGTTTACGGCAGGCCTTTTTCGCCTATCGAAAGTACGTGAAGGATAGAGGACAGGAGAAGACATTACATGGTGCTCGTCAATTCACTGCAGAACAGTTATTCTTCGTTTCATACGCTACGGTTAGTTTGTAAAAGCATACCATTAGTTTCTTGATCGCAAAAATAGAAAATACCAATTCCAATTTTAGGAATCCTTTATCAAGAAAAGATAAACGGAAGTGGAAAATTTATGACTCACGTCTAATCTAAATGCGATCAATCTGCGGATATAAGAAAACATTCAGACTTCACAGTATTAACAAATTTTAATTTCTGAAAATAAAATGTTGGTCATCATTTCGATTGTTCTGAAGAAAATGATTACATTTGATTAGGGGAAATCTCCGATTTGATCGCAGTTAATTTTTTTTTTTTTCTGATAAATACATACTTTTTGTGTTACTCGTCAATTTTCTTCTTAATTTAAGTGCGATTAATAAAAACAACATAAGCGTGGAAAAATAATACTCACGTGAAAATATATTCTTATCTTGCATCGAACTGCCTTAAGAACATCCCTGAAAATAAAAAAATAATTACCTGACAGAGAGAAAATAATGAACGAAAATTTTTATCATGCTTTAATAATTTTCGTATTTTACAGACGTGGTGTGAAACAACGACAAAACAATCTTTAATGCATGAAGTACTGAATGATCCTCATTGTCCGCACAGAATACGGGTCACACAAACTCTATCAAATTCTCCAGAATTCGCAAAAACGTTCAAATGTCCGGAAAATAAACCGATGAATCCCGAAAATAAATGTATTATATGGTAATTTTTTCCAATAACTTGAATAAATTTGTTTTGTATTTTGTTTCTTTTAACCGACGTCATTAATTTCCAATAAAAAGCATCAATAGCCAGAGACCTGATCATTGGAACAGTCCAAATTCATTAAATATTAAAAATACATTTTCAGGTAAACGTAAAAACGCAATCATCTGCTTTGTCAGGTCTTGACAGTATTTAGCAACAATGAAGCAGGAAAAAGTCTATACTTGAAGTGCAAAATCTACATAAATTAAAAAAATAGACAAAACATAACGTGTAATAGTTAAGTATCTTCGTATAACAATCATTATAAGGTTATGTGATTTTGATTAATAAATGAAATGATCGCACAACGTTCAAGTTTTGACTTAGAAATTGAAAATTTTTCAATTTTAATTAAAAAAGAGGTCGTTGTCAAACAAGAACCAATTTTATTTGGCCCAATATGTTTTCTTGAGAACAGTCTTAATTTTAAATCATTAATTTTCCGTCCCGAGTATCTCTGTTTGCCAACAGCGAATTGAAACCGTCTATTTTAAATTTTTTCCCAATATCCAGATAAATTAAAACTCTCAAAAAGATATACTAAATTAATTTATGTTTCAATTACAAAATGAGAAAAACCTCGATTAAGACAGTTTTTAAAATATTTTCTACTCACATTTCAAACATAATAATTTAAGAAACTTTATAGCAACCGTTCTATATATTCAATTTAAAAAGAAAAGAATATTGTGACATACATTCAATTTTGGGAATCAAAATAAGACGAAGCATTAACTTTAATTCTATAAATTTTACATAACTTAAAACAGGAAAAAAATTAACAAGCTTTCTGAAGTCTTACACTTAAAATTAAATTGTTTACGATAATTCTACTTTGCGAAAGAATTCAACAGAGGATGACCGATGATGTACGATTAAAAATTCATTTCCTTAAGTAGATACCTTACAATTAATAAAAGATAGGAAAGTATCACAACGTACTGCAGGAATTTATATGTATTCCTAATAAATTCAATAATTATCATTTTCTTATATTCATTAAATAAAAATTAGAATTCAACTCTTTGAACAATGAACTAATTCAACAAACATGAAAGGGTGGCTGACTTAATAATGATGAAGGAATGAAACGATGAAAAGTCTGCTGACAAAAATTTCTTCAAAACAACTCAAAATACTGAAATCTTGAAAAAAAACTTCGAACCACTGATACTCACGGAGTAATGAAACCATTTTTCTACTTTATGATGAATTTTACAATGAGGCATATGTACTCAAGATATTGTACAATTAAACTGATTGTAAAATAAGTTATTATAACTGATGTTATAAATAAAACAGCATTTGCGGCCAAAAAATATAAACCCAATCAACGAGCACCAAACGCATTAACATCAAGTACAAAATTCATTCAAGAAAGGCTACACGATAAGACAACACCTAACTCACAATTTTGAACAACGTAACATTTGAAATAAGAAATGTAACTTTTTGTTTCAACACAAATATTTTTTTCAAGGAAAACGAATGAAGTAATGTACGGCTACTATCATTGTTACAAGAGCATCGTTCACAAATCATTAAAAATAATATTCCTTTCATCTCCTCCTCTCACTAAGTACCCATAAAAAAGAAAAGAAAACAAAAAACAAAAATATTTAGTATGCAAGAATATACCCTTCTATTGGCACAATTTACTGGAACAAACCTGATCGTATGAAAAAAGTATTCATAATAAGTACCAGCATACTTAATACGCCTCAAATAAATTTATACATCAACATTTACACAAGATTCTAATATTTTTTTTTGAACGAGTGCACGGATTTCTGCAAATGACTTAAGCACATAAACAATTTGTCAAATACAAGAAAACCAACCTACAATACAATGAAATTTATCTTTTAACAGCACCGGAATCAGCCGAAACGTCATTACTCTGATACTTCGGTTTTCCTAACGTGAATGGTATGTAACGATATTTAATCATGTGCTGAAAAACATAATGACAATCAATTACAAGCATTCAAACTCGTTGGTCTAGTATGTAAGTGAACACTTACTTTTATTTGTCGTTTCATGGTTAAACCAAATAATACAATAAAATACAGTAACAGAATTGGCCAGAAAACAGGTATATCGAAAACATCAAAGAAAGTAATGAAAAATGCAAACAATGTGGACTTAACGACAGCACACCAACATTTGAATTCTGGTAAACGTCTAATAAAAGGACGAAATTCTTCATCCTGTCGGGTAGGCAATCCAGGCATTTGTTCATCTTGAGTGAAAAATATATATTCATTAATAACTCACCAAAATTTTGTGGCAACTGACTTGAATAGAATTATTACCTTCATAATCTTCAGAGAACGCCGGGTCAATTTTAGGCGATAAAAATCCAATTAATAAATTTAAATGATAAATTCCAAGAGCGTACGTAACGATGTACCAGCCCTGTTTAAAAGAGAATAACGATAAATTTTAAAATGCACAAGTCACGAACGATGAATGCTAACCACAAATACCTGCGATAAGAATACTCTGGACAAGAAACCAAGAATTAAAATTACAACAGCTATCCATCTTCCAAACACGTAAGGTGTAATATCATCAAGAAATTTTTGGTATTTCTGAAATTTAAAAGTGAAACGATGAGACGTACTTTACAATAAATGAAAGATTTGTCATAAATTCTGTTCAGCTGATTGGTTAAATTACATATGACATAAAAAATTTCATTGGTGTAGAGGACAAAAACATTATAATAAACAACAAAATCCTAAACCGAAATAAAAAATAATACCTGAGATAATCTCTGCCAAACAAGAGAACTTCGAGAAGGAGGATCAATTTCCGAATCGATCATGATTTATTCGTTCTTGATCAGAATCACTCGGACATCATGAAAACCGAATACGAATTCACATGGAGCGTTTAGTTTCTGTGTGGCTAAATCAAAACCAAACAACAAATATTATCAATCATAAATGTAAAACAGCTTATAAACGTCTAATCGACATTTTTTAAAATGAGATGGCGGTAAGATGAGGATTACGGGTCAAACGCATAGAGTATTCGCAAAATAACAAGAAAATAGTTTAGTTTCTTCCGGGTATTTTGGATACAATCGAACTTCAAAACTAAATCCGTCTCACTGCCACGAACCGGTAAAAAAGGTAATGATGAGAAGAAAATCTTACCTAATTAATTGATGAGAATCCAATTCACAGGAGATTCTCGTCAAGAATAATATGATTCTTCGACAAGTAAATCAGTTAGTACAACACAGCAGCATAATAAACGTAAATATAATGACCTGGCGATAGAAATAGAAGACTAGACAAACGAATATTTCTAAATTAGTGAGTTCGAGAACACGATATGTTCCAGAGAATTATATAAAATTTATCTACAATGATGGGATGCGAAGGATTACGTAGCAAACCTTCGAGCAATGATCACGAGCAGATTGTGCGATATGTATATAAATGTTTAATTATTACTTTGACTATATAGCTTAATGGACTGCTAGAACTAATAAAATCTTGAAGCCAAAGAATGCAGGCGTTACTTTTCGAAAAAGGTACTTTGTGTGAAAACTGAATTTGTATTCAGTTATATTTTCGTGACTCCTAACAATATAAGCAGTGAGAGAAACATATTCTTTTAAGTTTCACTAGTGTTTGTACTTTCGCTTATCACCAAAGGTCGTTTTTTGTAAAAAGAACGCCTGTTAACAGTGGCTTCAGCGATGTTCCATTTAACCCTATGTATTTCTTATCAGTTCTAGCAGTCCATTAAGCTATATAGTCAAAGAATTATTATGACTGATACTAATTCTTTGTGAGTAGGATATGTATCGCTAGTAGCGCTGAACTTGTTGATTTGATCAAGCTTGCCCATCTCTAAGTGAAGAACCTGTAATATTTAAATTCGGTTCTCGGTTCTCGGAACCTCGTTATTTACAGCACTTTTTATGTGATAAATCAGTGAAGATATTTTATTCTTATTGGCTCTGTTTGATAGGACTATACCAACTTACACCAACCTACACCAGGAGGGCGATTCCACAAATGTAGGAATGTTATAAGACTTTATCCCTAGTTTTACTTAAATATTTGTGGAATATTCCTACCAGTGAAGGTTTGTGTAAGTTAGTGTAATCCTATCAAACAGAGCTAATGTTCGAATTTCAAGTCCATCATGGATGGACCTAGTAAAGATTGGTCTAAGTAAACTTCTTGTTTTTCTTGCATTTAACTTGATTCCATTGCGTTTCAACTCAAAATAACAAACAGGTTATGGGCCCAGTGTTATGTTTGGGTAAAATGGGCTCTATTTGGTAGGATTACACTAACTTACACCAACTTACACCAGTAGGGATATTCCACAAATATTCAAGTAAAACTTGGTGCAAAGTCACATAACATTCCTACATTTGTTGAATCACCTTCCTGGTGGAGGTTGGTGTAAGTTGGTGTAGTCCTATCAAACAGAGATATTCATTTATGTTAGGATACGATTCCCTCACTACCTCACGAACACATAACATCACATTGACTAACACTGTATGTAACATATTATTACACTTATTCGTTTTGCATGTGGCGACACTGATCGCCAACATAATATTCTTTCCACCACTGCTCAACGGAGAATGTTCTCCGTTTGTCAGTCGTTGTACTAACGTCTTTAATAAACATTTTCTAAGATGGAAGTCCGTGCTTATCTTTTCTGTGTAAAGTGATCAGACCTCACCTCAATATGTTAGCAGAGCTGCGGATCAGAGAAATAAGTGTGGTAATTAAAATGTGATATGTGATAATCGTGTAATTCGTTAAAATTTGAAAGTTCGTGTTTCACGCAAAGTGAAAGGTTTAGTGCCGAGTGATACCTCCACGCAAAGTGGTAGGAAAAGTTAAAATTCGTGAACAAAAAAGTTTGATTCAGTGATTAAAGTAACTATCCTGAAAAAGTTAAAAGTTTAATTAAAGTAAATCAACAAATTAAAAGTGAAATTTAATGAAAACAACGGTAAAATCTCGGGCCCCTGTGAAAACGTCAAAGTCGAAAGTCTGGAGAAAACAAATAAGATGCGAGAGGATTTTATGGTTTGGTAGACCTGTGCACACCATCAAAAACGGTTGGCAATTGTTGATGCTGTGTTCCAGGGAGTGAAACAGTGGAAGAAGATCGAAAATTCAGAAATTGCAGAGTAAAAAGAGTCGGAGTTTGTTGTCAATTGGGCAAGGTAGCAGAAGAAAAACATCGAAAAAATACGAAAACAGAACCGAAAAATTAAAGATAAGTAAAAAGTTTAAGTTAATTAATAAATAATTCGTGTGACTTTGCTCAAAATTAATTAGAAAAATTCAAAATTTCAGTAAAATAAAGTTAAATTTCAATATATTTTCAGGTAAATTCTCAACCAAATCCCAAGTAAAGTTGAAACTTGAAAGGTGATATTGATAGCTTTCAAACTTTATCTTGTTGGTTGAGAATTGTAAAAAAAGGAAATCTTTTTTGGATGAGATTCATCGAGTCCAACAATAGAAAACCTACATTTATAAACATTGACATTAGTGACAGATTTTTTCCTGTTCACATACAATAAAAGATCGATTCAATTGATGAAAACTGATAAATTATTTTCTTTTCAGCAGTAATCTCTTCTATATTTTGTTAAATAATTTTTGCACTGTGTATTAATTCGAATTTTAACGTGTTTAATAGAATTATCTGTATTCTGAAACAAGACTTGGGACTTTGATTAATTTAATTTCGAATATTTTTGACGATAAAATCACAGTAATTTGATCGCTCAAGAAGTAGAAACAACGGTGGAGAGATCACCTCATTGTCGGCAACACATATTTCGTAAGATTTAATTTAGAATATTGACTAATTATTGAATATTATAGTATAATATATTTAATTTGCATTCCCTATCGAGCGGCTAAGACCGTGTTGTGCATTATTGTGTGGTTGAGACCGTGTTACCACCTAGAAAGTTCTCGCATTTCTGAGGTAGGATCTGAACTCCCGAACACCCAAAATCTAATAATAAAATGTCACGATTTGACACAAAAAAGGTATTCGATGGGAGGAATTATGATGCCTGGAGGACCACGATGGTCTCAACACTCTATGCAGAGGGATTATATCCGATAATGCATGATGTTGAGACCGCAGTGCTATTTTTGGGACTGGAATTAAACAGTTTTTTAAACCCTGAATCTAGCAATGCTAGTTCAGCTAACAGGATGGTATATTTCCGCAATCAAGAAAAAAGAAAGGCTTTAATCTATCAGGGATTAAACAACGAATTAATTGAAAAGGTAAAAGATTTAAAAATAATAAACTAAATTTTAAAAGTCTTAGATGAAAGGTACAAAAGCTGCACGCAGGTTACATATATTAACGCGAAGCAGGCCTTTCAGAGATTAAAATTTAATAGTGATGGAAATATGAGAAGTTACTTAGACGTGTTCTCTAGATCAGCCCAAAAAATAAGGAACTGTGGTAAAAATTTAGACAAACAGGAGGAGATAGAACAACTCCTAATATCACTGAACATGGACTATGACATGACAAGGCTGGAGTTCAATAGCTTAAGCCAGGATCAAAAAACAATCGAAACACTCCATGCCATGTTGATTGAAAGATCAGATAGGTTATATGACGAGAAAAAGTCAAGATATTATAATAATAAATTTCGTAATTTCAATAAAAATAATAAAAATCAGAGATTCCAATATGGAGGAAATTATAATAGATATAATTACACAAATAGAAATCAAAATTATAATCAAAATATAGATCAGGGGAAAATGACATATAATAATAACCAAAAGTCAGAAATGCCTCAAAATAATAATAATATTAGCTGTGTTTGATTGGACTACACTAACTTACACCAACCTACACCGGTAGGGATATTCCATAAATATTCATGTAAAACTAGACATAAAGTCATATAACATTCCAATATTTGTGGAATCGCCCTCCTGGTGTAGGTTGGTGTAAGTTGGTGTAGTCCTATCAAACAGAGCTAATAATTACAAAAATAGAAAATACAATAATAATCAAAATCAAAATAATTTGCCAAATTCGAATAATTTAGTATGTTTTAAGTGCCATGGCAAAGGGCACATAGCTAAAGTATGTCCGTCAAATAAAGAGGGTGCAAAACCCCAAGATAAATTAGATGGCCCTGCACAAAATACGAGATACAGACGAAATAATCAAAATAATAATAATAAAAATAAAAAAGAAAATGATGTTCAGTGGTCAATGATGATAAGGTACAAGGGCCATGAGCCAAACAAAATAACAAATAATAATAAATTAATAAATTTAATAACACCTAGAGACACGAAGCATGAATCAGATCCAGATTATGTCCCTCTTACTAAGAGAATAATGTTAGATGGTGGTGCTGTAACCCACGTTATATCAGATTTGTCAAAATTGTCTAACCTCATAATGCTGGAAAAGCCTATTGAGTTAGAATGTGCCATCCAAGATACATTACTAATTGCCACACATATAGGAACTATGTTTATCAGGGTGGAAAATTCAGAGAGGAATCAAACTGTAATAAGATTAAAGAACGTACATTATGTACCATCCCTGAATGTAGACCTAATGTCAGGGATTAAGATAACAGAAAATAGGGCACTAGGCATAGACCAAAATTTCTCTGCGGCGCACATATATGTCCGGGGAATGGACGAGGTAATTTTTTTGGCCCCAAAAATAAGAGGCGTATACATGGTGAAGTACGAAATTGTACCGGAATCCACAGTCAATATTATAGAAAATGAAGATGATCTAAATAAAATATGTCCCTATAATAACGAATCAAATAAATTGGCATGTATGCCCAATATAAATTCACAAGATGAATGGATGGAATACGAAGTAGAAGAGGAAATTATTGAGGAAAGTCAGGGGGAAAATGAGGAGAAGGGAGAGAATATCAATAATAATACACAAGAAAACACAAATAATAATAATGTAGATAATAATATTATAATAAATGCTAACGATGAATATGATAGCAATGACCCACGAAATAATGAAACAAATGAAGGTGGTAGCGAAATGAATGAGGATGTAGGTATAAATAATAATAATAATATAACAAATAATAATGATATAATAAACAATGATCAAGAAAACAGCGAGAATATAGAAAAATTAAAAATAGATAAAAAAATGATATGGCATAGGAGATTGGGACACTTATCAGGAAAAAATTTAAAATTCTTGACAAAGGTCTCAAGAGGTATTCCGAACGGAATTACATTTTGTGATGACAAATTCAGTCTGTGTGAGATATGTGTGAAAGCAAACTCTAAAAGATTAGGACACAGTGGAACTCGCACTAGACTGGAAAGAAAACTCGAACTCGTTTCATCAGATACAATGGGCCCCTTCTCACCAGGCATATATGGTGAAAAGTACGTTTTGATATTCGTGGATCATGCCACAAAATATACTTTCATCTCCACTATTGAAAAAAAATCAATGGTTTTCGAGGAGTTTAAGAAATTATACATGAAATTAAAATCGAAATTCCTCGATCACCCAATAGCTACTTTAAGATGTGACAATGCCAGGGATTATCTTGACTCAAACATGAAAACATTTTGTGAGGACAACGTGTGAGAATAATAGCAAATTATATTATACGTCGGCTTATTATTCTCACACATCATATGTTGTGGTAACACTGTTTTGTTATTATTTGTAATCTGTGATTTTTGTGTTTGAAACCCAACTTGATTATATGTTTTGTATGCCTTCTCGTCGCTCATCAACCGTCGGTGATATAACATGTCCGCTAATATTATGTGGAATAAAATTCGTGAAATAGTGAATATATAGTGTCTTATTTATGTGTTCGTAATGTGTGTGTCTAGTCTTTGCTCAATGTCTTCGTTAGTTTAGGTTTCATCGTTGTATTTTCGTGTAGTTTGATCCGTTAGGAGTTTGTATTTTCTCACAGGTTATGTGCCCAGTTACCTGGATGTCAACGTGGTTGCCATTGTTCTGAGTCTTCAAAGTTGTGCAGTTGAATCCTGATCGTCACTCCCAAGTAGTACCATGCCTTCTAATTTATTTTTCATTGTTTAATATGTTCGCTTCTCGATGTTCCTGTGATCTCGTTCGAGTTGAATAGTTGGTCGACATATCTGATAGTTGCTGAAATTGCTGATTTGTGGTGCAACTGATTGTCGTTACCTGTTATCGAGATGGATGTGAGAAAGCAGAATACGATTGAGCCGTTCAATGGGCAGAATGGCCGAACGTGGAAGTTTAGGATGGAGCTGCTGTTGGCAAAAGAGTCGTTAAGTAATATAATTGTCGATTCTTTGCCTACTGTTCGAAATAGGGGAGATGCCTGGTCCAAGGAGAACGCCAAAGCTATGTTCCTGATCGCAAACAACGTGACCGATGAATACTTGGAGATGCTTCAGACTTACACCACCGCGAAGGAGATGTTCAACGTGCTAACGAATCTGATTGACAATGGCAACGACCAGACGCTGATGGACTTACGAGGTGATTTGTACACAAAACGGTATGTTTCTGGTTCTGATTTGCAGAAGTATCTGCTTGATTTTTGTGCTCGTTGTAGACGATTAACCGAATTGGGAGACCTGACAACCACAAAACAAATTATATTGGTATTGCTAAGATCGCTGCCTGCAGAGTTTTGTCAGATCGAGGTGGTGATGGAGGATGCAGAAGTCATCACCTGGGATGGTGTGTTCATGAAGCTGAACAACTTCCAGCATGAACTATCTTCGGATAGTAAATCGACGGTCAGAGGTAACTCTCTGAATCCTACATCGCAAAAACCTTCATCAGTGTCTGTCACTGGTGAGGAGAACATGTTTTTCAGGAATCATAGCAATGTCGGACAAAATTCTGGTAATAATAATAGTAATAATAATCGTTTTAATCGTGGTAGGTCCCAAAATCGAAATAATAATCGTGGTTTCAATCGAGGTAGAAACAATAATCACAATAATAATAATTTTTGTAATTCATCTTCCAAATAATGAAGGTTGTAACTATAATAATAATCACAATTCTAACTCACAAAGCAATAATAGTAATAATTTTAATGGAAATGGTCGTAGTTCTGGTAATGACAATGGACATTCGAATATTAAATGTCACTTTTGTAATAAGATCGGACATATAGCACGAAATTGCTATGCTAAAAATCGAAATAATAATAATGATAGTTGTAATAGTAATAATAATAATAATGGAAATCGTTCTAATGACCATGGTACCAATAATAATAATAATAATAGGAGCTCTGCACAGATGTGCAATGAAAATTTTAATAATAATGACGATTGCTCAGAAGTGGGTTACAGTTTCACAGTTAATAATAATAGTAATAATAAAATTGATGATTCCTATAATGCGAAGGAAGATACGAATTTGATACCTCGAACCACATTTGTAGTAGACAGTGGATGCACAATTCACATAATTAACGATATAAGCTTGTTCAGTGACTACATAGACTTGATTAAACCCCATAGTATCTGTGTTGCGAAGAAGGGAGTCTCGCTTTCCGTCACGTCTGTAGGTACAGTAAAATTGAAATTGCTGAATGGAATAATAATTGAATTGAAAAATGTAAGGTATGCTCGGGAGCTGCCGCAGAATCTGCTTTCGGTGAAATGAATGAGCAAGTTGGGTTTTGATACCCTGTTTAAAGAGGAATCTGTCGATGTCATCCAATGCTGCAGTGGAAAAATAGTGACCACTGGTGTTAGCGTGAACTCAGATCTCTACACGATTGATTTTTTTAAAATGTCAAGTCAATCGTGTAATCTGACGTTGGAGGATGAGTCAAGCCCACTGACTGTGTGGCATAGACAACTTGCTCATCTGAATGTGAACGATGTTAAGTTGTTGTCAAACAGAGGTTTAATACCGAACGTTGACTCCAACCGCAGATTATTATGCAAACCCTGTGTGATGGGGAAATAGAGACGTAAACCGTTCCTGAGGCATGAACAAAAAACTAATGAGCCTCTGGAATTGGTGCATACCGATCTCTGTGGTCCTATAAATCCTCCTGCATATAAAGGAGCAAAGTATTTTATGACCTTTATAGATGACTATTCCAACTTTTGTTGTGTTTACCTCCTGACGAGTAAGACGGAAGCATTTTCTAAATTTAGGGAATATAATGAAATGGTTGCGAATAAATTTGGGTATAATGTAAAGAGACTTCGATGTGATTGTGGCACAGAATACTTGAACACAACCTTTCAGTCATATTGTGCTGAGAAGGGAATCATTGTTGAACCTACTGTTGGCGGCTGTCCTCAGCAAAATGGAAAGGCTGAAAGGATGAACAGGATGCTGTGTGAGAGGGCAAGGACGCTGTTATTTGAGAGTGGTCTTGGTAAGATATTTTGGTTGGAAGCCATATTGTGCTCCGCCTATATCGTAAACAGATGCCCCACTAATAAGGATTTTGTTTCATTTGAAAGGTGGTTCAATGAACAATATGATTATACAAAATTGAAAACGTTTGGATGCGACGCATATATGTTGTCGTTCAAACATGACTCTGATAAGTTCAAAAATAAAAGTGAAAAATTGAAAATGATAGGTTATTCACCCTGTGGTTATAAATTATTGGATGTGAATACTAAGGAGGTACGTCTATCACATGATGTTGAATTTTTCGAGAGTAAAATAGGTAGTACAAGTACAAATAGATATACAAAAGATGATGATATTTTTGCGGAGGTTACAGAAACAAACTTGGAAAATATTGAAGTTGATGGTGACCTGAATTTGGATTGTCTTCCGGAGGAAACGACTGGACGTGATGAGACAGCAGGCAATATATATCTTGCTGAGGATGGCATCCCTTTGACGTTTGAGGAGGCGAGTGCTGCACTGGACAGTCTGATGTGGAGGGAGGCTATTTCTTCCAAAATAAGTGCTCTGAATTCCAATCAGACCTGGCAGGTGACCAAACGTCCAAAGGACGGGACCATCACGTGTCGCTGGATTTTCAATAAGAAATATGATGTTAATAATGAGGTTTTATATAAGGCCAGATTAGTTGCCAGAGGATGTCAACAGAAGAAAGGCTTCAATTTTAATGAAGTGTATGCGCCGGTGGCAAAACTTTCGACTGTCAGGACTCTCTTGGCTGTGAGTAATAAATTAAAATTTCATATTGAACAAATTGATATATATAGTGCCTTCCTGAATGGAACTCTCTGGGAAGACGTGTACCTTGAAATACCTGAAGGGATAGAAACTAAAACTAATAGACACGATAATGTTTTAAAATTAAATAGGTCTATCTACGGTCTAAAACAGTCGCCCAAGGTGTGGAACAAATTGTTCAACGAGTTCCTTGTTGCTCTTGGCTTTGTGCAGAGTACGGCTGATGACTGTCTTTATATATTTAAAAATAAAAATGATGGTACTGTAGTCTATTTACTCACGTACGTTGACGACGTCCTCATTAGTTCTAATAATAAAACAAAAATCACATTTAAAAAAAAAGAAATTAACAAAAGATTTAAGTGTAAGGATCTTGGAAAGGTTAAAAAATACCTAGGTCTGAATATTAACCATAATCGTGAAGAGGGCATACTGGAGATTGAGCAGAGGAGTCTCATTGAGTCTGTTGCTAGGCGTTTTGGCGTTGAAAATTGCGCACCAACCTACACACCCATTGACCCCAAACTTCAGTTGGATGGGGATCTCAATGCGTGTGATAGTGTACTCAGTAACAACTATCAACAGCTTGTGGGATGCCTAATGTATCTGATGCTAGGATCACGGCCTGATATTTGCTTTGCAATATCGTATTTCAGCCAATTCTCCAGTTATGCCACGGACAAACATTACAAATACCTATTAAGAGTTCTCAAATATTTAGTAACCACTAAGGATAAGAAATTAATTTTTTCAAATGAATATTATAGTAACGGCAATATTTTGGAAACTTATTCTGATGCCGATTGGGGCAACTGTGTCACCACAAGACGGTCTATCTCTGGTTACTGTGTCTTTGTCTATGGATCACTGGTGTCCTGGTCCAGCAAGAAGAAGCCAACAGTAGCACTATCTAGCACTGAAAGTGAGTTGATTGCAATTTGCGATGCCACCACTGAGTTGATCTGGTTGAAGTATCTGTTAAGTGACTTTTGCATTCAGACAAATGACCGAGCTATAATTTACAAAGATAATCAGAGTTGTTTGGCACTTCTGCACTCTGGTAAGTGGAATACTCGCAGATCCAAACACAAGGATGTAAAGTACCATTTTGTGTGCAATCACGTAGATGTAGATTTTAAGTATTCGTACGTACCAACTTCGCGACAGTTGGGGGACGTTTTCACGAAGGGCTGCCCGAAGCCCAAATTTGATATTTTTTGTAAACTGTTAAAATTAATGTAACTTTTTGTATATGTTTACCATTTGTGTTAATATTTTTGTGTTGTAATTCTTTTTGTATTATTGTTGACTTTTGTCATTCTTTGTTTTAATGACGTTATTAATTTAGTAAATTTGTTTTACCAATATTTGAAATAATCGTATAATTATAATTTGAGGAGGCGTGTGAGAATAATAGCAAATTATATTATACGTCGGCTTATTATTCTCGCACATCATATGTTGTGGTAACACTGTTTTTAGTTTATTTGTAATCTGTGATTTTTGTGTTTGAAACCCAACTGTGATTATATGTTTTGTATGCCTTCTCGTCGCTCATCAACCGTCGGTGATATAACATGTCCGCTAATATTATGTGGAATAAAATTCGTGAAATAGTGAATATTTAATGTCTTATTTATGTGTTTGTAATGTGTGTGTCTAGTCTTTGCTCAATGTCTTCGTTAGTTTAGGTTTCATCGTTGTATTTTCATGTAGTTCGATCCGTTGGCAGTTCGTATTTTCTCACACAACGGTGTAAACCTCGAGCCTGTCGTTCCGTATTCACCAGAGTTGAATGCGATGGCCGAAAGGCAAAATCAAACGATCATGGCAAGGACAAGGGCTATGTTGTTTGACTCCAATCTGGATTTCAGTGGCTGTTCTAACGGCTGTTTATGTTATAAACAGAAGCACAACTAAGGCCAACAAAGATCATAAGACCCCTTTTGAAATGTTTTTACAGTATAAAGCCGGACTTATCGAATATGAGAGTTTTTGGGTCTCTCGCTCATAGACATATCCCCATAGAGGTACGTCAACTACAGGCCACAAAAAATAAAAGAAAAAAAAGCAAATAGTGAACACCCAAAATTAACCCAAAGGTCCGATAAAGGAATTTTCATAGGGTATACCAATAGTGGGTACTGTATAAGGGACCCATTAATAGACAAATCACACGTTACATGTGACGTAAGATTTGATGAAACGAGAAATATAAAACAAATAGATAATATAAACAATAATAATGAAAAAATACAGGACAATAATAATATAATAGAAACCCCTGTAATTTTAAATTTATTTAAATCAAGATACAAAAATTATATTGAGGACCACATCCCTCAAAAATGGGAGGATGTCGAAAACAACACTTTTAAGGAAGAATGGCAACAAGCTATTACTGACGAGCTGAAGTCATTATCTGATATGGGCATGTGGGAAGTAGTCCCAAGGGAGAGAAATGTGAGGTTAGTGGATACGAAGTGGTGTTTCACCACAAAACCCGACAACCAAGGCGTTCACATACCGAAAGCCAGGTTGGTTGCAAGGGGTTTTAAAGATCTTACTAACTATTCTCTAACTGAAACATATGCCCCGGTAATCCAATATTGGCTGATAAGATGGATATTATCTATCACAAACAAATATAGTCTAAATTTAACACAATTTGATATAAAAACAGCTTTCCTTAATTCACAAATAAAATACCCTATATTTATATTAAACCCCAAAGGATGCCAACATTGCCTAAGATTAATAAAGTCAATATATGGACTGAAAACGTCTTCCAAGAGTTGGTACGACTTGTTGAATTCAACAATAATTCAAGCTGGATTCATTCAATCAAAAATAGATAGATGTTTATATATAAAACAAGATAATAATGGTGCAAGGCACTCTTAATAGTCTATGTGGATGACATGTTGTTGGCTAGTAACCACAACGAGTGGACACAAGACTTGATAAATATTTTCAATAAAAATTTCACATTAAAAATAGAATATAACCCAACTTTCTTTGTGGGATTCGAAATAAGTTGTGATATCCCTAGGAAACAAATTATATTAACACAAAATAGATATATTGATAAGATTCTCCGGAAATTTGGAATGACAGAATGCAATCCATCTTCTACACCTATGGAGACGGGATTAAAGATAAATAGGCCAAAAAATGGATTGGATGATACCGAATATATGACTATGATTGGGAATTTGCTATATGTGGTAAGACTGACCCGCCCGGATATTGCCTTCGCCGTTAATTATTTGTCACGTTTTCAGGCATCCTCCAATAATGAAATTAAAAATTATGTCCTTCGTATTATTAGGTACGTTAAAACCACAAGGGACTTCTCTCTGGTCTTCCACTGTGACCAAACTCAAATTAAAGCTTTTGTCGATGCGTCGTATGCACCCAACGTAGACGATTCACCCATTAATATTAATAACCTGTAGTAAGGTTGCTCCACAACTGGCTACATGATATTTGTTAACGGAGACTTGTTAAATTGGGCCGTTCACTGGCAAAACACAGTTGCAACTTTGTCAACTGCAGCTGAACTAATTGCATTGAATGATGCACTAGACGATATATATGTGATCTGGAGACTTACTGAGAGTGTTTTCTCTGTAACCGACCCAGTGCAAGTCTACGAGGACAATATATCTGCATCCCGTATTGCATCTGGGGGAGGCCAGAAATGCTCCAGGTCCCTAGCGATCAAATGTTACGCAGTATTGGAAGCTTTCCAACAGAAACTAATAAGTTTTAATGATATTAGGTCATCTGATCAAGTCGCTGATATATTAACAAAAACACTTGATCGGAAAACCTTCCAAAATATCGTTATGAGAATCCTCCGAACAAGTCAACTTTTCGGCCAATAGTCTTAATTGACATAACTTTCAAAATTTTTGATATTCGGTTTTGGACTGCGGATGGGCGTCGGTCTTTTAGCGCCTATTGTAAACAGAGCGGTCCATATGTTGTTTCACAATTCACATCACAATATTCAATAGGTTCCCCGTCGCTGCTCTGCCTCTCTTACTGGCATCAGCCTTCCCCAATATATACAATTGATTCCCACAATAGCATATTTATACAAAAACCCCACACGATTAATTATAAGGACATATATATAATGATATTATCTCTCCACAGCTGACGATGAGGAGATATTGATCTCTCCGACCTGCCATTTTTTATACATATTTATTTTTTAAATTAAAATCACACAATACTTGTAAGACGTGACACAATAACAAAAGGTCAAATCTATACCTCATGTTAATAATTACACGATACATTTAAGATAAAACACTTGATATATAAATCCACACA
This sequence comes from Ericerus pela, assembly GCA_011428145.1. NCBI lineage: Eukaryota > Metazoa > Arthropoda > Insecta > Hemiptera > Coccidae > Ericerus > Ericerus pela. Next base: position 273,556 of record WOFM01000039.1, read on the forward strand.
CATTTTAATTATACATCATAATACTAGTCAACGACATACCTAATTTTTTTTTACCAGTTTTTGATATATACATAGCAATTTTATATGACATTTATATGTAACAATTTTGACTGCTATTGCTTATTTTCATTTTTTATTGTTTATATGTTTTTTTAAATACATACAAGGTGTGACACATTTTTTACTTATATGCTCGTTCGTCTGTTTTGAATCGCAGGGGGGTGTTGGGATACGATTCCCTCACTACCTCACGAACACATAACATCACATTGACTAACACTGTATGTAACAAATTATTACACTTATTCATTTTACATGTGGTGACACTGATCGCCAACATAATATTCTTTCCCCCACTGCTCAACGGAGAATGTTCTCCGTTTGTCAGTCGTTGTACTAACGTCGTTAATAAACATTTTCTAAGATGGAAGTCCATGCTTATCTTTTCTGTGTAAAGTGATCAGACCTCACCTCAATAATTTATTCTAATATTTATTCATATTTTTTTTAATAATTTGTGTTCTCCTCTTGGCAAATGCTTCAAAGAGAACTTTTCATGTTTGTTTTATGATTTTTGGTGTTCCATTATGAAGCTCTTTTGAAATATGGAAGAGTCCCAGCATTTTTTTCAGAAGCTGGATGCACTAGAACATAGTGGTGGTGTTGACAGATTTGTTGGAATACGATTCCCTCACTCCCTCACAAACACATAACTCTATACTGACTAACACTGTATGTAACATGTATATTACATTTATTCATTTTACATGTGGCGACACTGATCACCAACACAATATTCTTTCCGCCACTGTTTGATGGAGAATGTTCTCCGCTCATCAGTCGTTGTACTAACGTCGTTAATAAATCTTTTTCTAAGATGAAAGTTTGTTCTTATCTTTTCCGTGCAAAGTGATCAGAACTCACCTCAATATGGTAGGCAGAGCTGCGGATCGGAAAAAGAAGTGAGGTAATTAAAATGTGGTAACTGTGTAATTAATTAAAAGTTAAAAGTTCGTGTTTCACGCAAAGTGAAAAGGCTTAGTGCCGTGTGATACCTCCATGCAAAGTGGTAGGAAAAGTATAAAATTCGTGAATGCAAAGTTCGGTTCAGTGTTTAAAGTAACTATCCTGAAAAAGTTAAAAGTTTTAATTTGAGCAAATCAATAATAAAAGTGAAAATTAATGAAAACAACGGTAAATTCTTGGGCCCCTGTTAAAACGTTGAAATCTAGAATTTGAAGAAAGCAGATCAGATACGAGAGGATCTTGTGGTTCGGGAAACCAGTTCATAGAATCAAAAATGGTTGGCAATTGTTTGTGTTGTGTTCCGGAGAATAAAATAAAGTAAGAAAAATTGAAAATCTGAAAATTGCGGTGTAAAATCGTCGAAGTTTGGTGTCAACTGGGTGTGAAAGCAGAAGGAAAACATCGAAAAAACTACGAAAGTGAACGAAGAAATATAAGATAAGTAAAAAGTTTAGATAAATTAATTATTAATTTGTGTGATTTTGCCCAAAATTGACTAAGAAAAATTAAAATTTCGATAACACAAAGTTAAATTTTGGTATATTTTCATGTACATTCTCAACCAAATTTCAAGTAAAGTCAAAACTTGAAAGGTGAATTCAATAGCCTTTCAAACTTTATCTTGTTGGTCGAGAATTGCAGAAAAAGGAAATCTTTGTTGGATGAGCTTCATCGAATCCAACAAAAGAAAACCTATATTTATGATCATTAACATTGGTGACAAATTTTTTCCTGTTCACATACAATAAAAGATCTTTTCAATTGATGAAGGTTAACAGATTATTTCATTTCAGCAGTAATCTCTTTCATATTTTTGTTGAATAATTTTTGCATTGAATATTAATTTATGTTTTAACGTGTTTAGCAGAATCAATTTTGTTCTGAAACAAGACTTAAAGCTTTAACAAATTCGATTTTGAACATTTTTGGTGATAAAGTCAGAGTAAATCGATCGCTCAAGAAACAGAAACAACGGAGGAGAGATCACCTCATCGTCGGCAACATATATTTAGTGAGATTTATTTTAAAATATTAATTAATTATTGAATGTCATATTATAGTTTATTTAATTTGCATTCCCTATCGAGCGGTTGAGACTGTGTTGTGCATTATCATGCGGTTAAGATCGTGTTACCCTCTAGATTTAAGTTCTCGTTTTTCTGAGGTAGGATTTAAATTCCCCAAGTTAAGCTGCACAGACGAAATGTACAGCCGTGAGCACAAAAAGGTAGTTTGTTGGTTTTACCCCACTGGCCCGCTAGGTGGTCGACGAGTGTGTAATACACACTCGTTTGTCATCAACCACCCATCGCCACACCACTCTCCTCCTAGTAAGTTTCCTAGGAAACTTACAGTGACCTGTGATGCCAGTCAAGTGTGGCATGGCGTTCACTACTATGCTCACGGATGTCGTTCACATAGTAGGATTGCCAGGTCTCTTCGGTTTGGGCTTACCGAAGTTGGCTGGGAGAGTGGGATGGGAAGGACGTGTACGGGGTGCTCGAGGCTGTGGAGTAGGGCACACTCGAGTATGTGATCTCATGAGTGGAGTCAAGGGATGAGATGTGAGAATGCTCATGAGGGGCGGCGGGTAGGTTATTGGCGGCGCCATTAGCGGTGGCATAACCAGGGCCTGAGGATATACCGGTGCCAAAAGTTGTAGATGCGGGGGAATGGGAATTCCCGGTGGAGGCATCACAACTTGGGGAAGTGGCATTGGTGTTGTCTCTAGGGCGTGCAACAGGGCGTTATGTGCTGCAAGCACTGCGGCAGTAAATTCCTCCCACGGCTGCAGTGTTTGATTCTGCGACACAGGAGGAACCACCGGTTGCAGTACAGGGGGCTGTACCACTGACGGGGTAGGCTCCTGTGTGGAAGTGTGGTGGAGCGGGAGTTTGGGTCTGGGATTTGCCGCGTCTTTCGTCCCACTTGAGCTCCATATAGGAGAGACCGCGAGCACGAGCTTCACACCGGACGTGGCCACCTGCCTTAT
>WOFM01000039.1:279337-518771 GCA_011428145.1 Ericerus pela
CATTTGCTCAATTCTATTATTCTTGTGTTGTAAATGAAACATTATTATATTTTATAAAAAGATTTTCGTTGAAAATTAATTGAAGTCTTAATCTCTCAACAAAGTTAAGGTCCACTATAGTGAAGTGGATACCTAGTACATTCAAGTTTAATTTATAAAGTCTATTTTATTTTATTATAAATATTTATTTGTGGTTTTCCTCAAATAAATATTTCGTAAAGTGTCAACGTCAAAAATAGGAAACAAATTGTGAACCAACACCTGTTTCTGGCGTTACAGCCCAGTAAACAAGTTTAGCTGCACAGACGAAATGTACAGCCGTGAGCACAAAAAGGTAGTTTGTGGGTTTTACCCCACTGGCCTGCTAGGTGGTCGATGAGTGTGTAATACACACTCGTTTGTCATCGACCACTCGTTGCCACACATATCAAATCCTAAGGGATGCCAACTAGGCAAAAATAATTGCCTGAGACTCATAAAGTCAATATATGGACTTAAAACATCTTCTAAAAGTTGGTACGACTTGTAGAATTCAACAATAATTCAAGCTGGATTCATTCAATCAAAGATAGATAGATGTTTATACGTCAAACAGGATAATATTGGTGCAATGGCACTCCTAATAGTCCATGTGGATGACATGTTGTTGGGTAGCAACCACGACGAGTGGACACAAGACTTAATAAACACATTTAATAAAAACTTTACATTAAAAATAGAATACAACCCAACCTTTTTCATACCCCAAGAAAAAAAATAATACTTACACAGAATAGATATATTGATAAGATTCTCCGGAAGTTTGGAATGACCGAATGCAATCCATCTTCCACACCCATGGAGACTGGGCTCAAAATAAATAAACCAACAAATGGAATTGATGATACCGAATATAGGGCTATGATTCGGAATCTGCTATATGTGGCAAGACTGACCCGCCCAAATATTGCTTTCACCGTCAACTACCTATCCTGTTTCCAGGCATCCTCCAATAAAGAAATAAAAAATTACATTTGTCGTATTATTAGATACCTCAAGACTACAAGAGACTTCCCTCTGGTCTTCCACTCTGACCAAACTCACATTAAAGCTTTTGTCGATGAGTCGTATGCACCTGAAGTAGACGATTCACCCATCAATATAAATAACTTGGAGAAAGGGTGCTCCACAACTGGCTTCATGATTTTTGTAAATGGAGACTTGTTGAATTGGGCCATTCACCAGCAACACGTGGTTGCAACTTCATCAACTGCAGCCGAGTTAATTGCATTGAATGATGCACTCGATGACATATGTGATCTGGAGACTCATGGAAAGCATTTTCTCTGAAACCAACCCAGTGCAGGTGTATGAGGACAATATATCGTCGTCATGCATTGCATCTGGGGGAGGCCAGAAACGATCCAGGTCCCTCGCAATCAAATGCTACACACTGTTGGAAGCATTCCAACAAAAATTGATAAGCTTCAATGAAATTAGGTTATCTGATCAAGTTGCTGATATATTAACTAAAGCACTTGATTGGAAAACCTTCCAAAATATCGTTACGAGAATCCTCCAAGCAAGTCAACTTTTCGGCCAATAGTCTTAATTGACATAACCCTCAAAATTTTTGATATTTGGTTTTGGACTGCGGATGGGCGTCGGTCTTTTAGCGCCTATCGTAAACCGAGCGGTCCATATTTTGTTTCACAATTCACATCACAACATTCAATAGGTTCCTCGTCGCTGCTCTGCCTCTCTTACTGGCATCAGCATCCCCTAACAAATTCAATTGATTCCAACAATAGCATATTTACCTAAACCCCACACAATTAATTATAAGGACATATACAATAATGTTTTCTTCCACAGCTGACGATGAGAAGATATTGATCTCTCCGACCTTTTATTTTTATATATAATAATTTAAAATCACACAGTATTTATAAGACGTGACACTATAACAGAAGGTTAAATATATACCTTATATTAATAATTTCCCATATATAATAAAAAACAATTGATTTACAGACTTATACACATTTTAATTGTTCATCATGATACTAGTCAATGACTTATTTAATTTTTTTTACCATTTTTATAGCAATTTTTTATATATAATATTTAAATTTGACAATTTTGACTGCTATTGCTTATTTATTTTTTAATACATACACTATGTGATATTTTTTACTTATATGTTCGTTCATCCGTTTTGAATTGCAGGGGGGTGTTGGGATACGATTCCCTCACTCTCTCACAAACACATAACTCTATACTGACTAACACTGTATGTAACATGTATATTACATTTATTTGTTTTACATGTGGCGACACTGATCGCCAACACAATATTCTTTCCGCCACTGTTCGACGGAGAATGTTCTCCGCTTGTCAGTCGTTGTACTAATGTCATTAATAAATCTTTTTCTAAGATGAAAGTTCGTTCTTATCTTTTCTGTGCAAAGTGATCAGAACTCACCTCAATAAGATTTAATGGGCACAGTTTTGATGGATGGCAATTTTGTTTGTTCATGACAATTTGTGGCAAAGGCTTTGCTCAGTTACTCAGACATGAAACAGTTCATGAAGTTGGAAAAGACTACAGAAGAAAAGCAGATAAGTGTAGCGCAATGATTGTTCATTTTCTAGCAGATTCACATTTGTCATATGCACAAGATGCTGTTGAATCTTTTGAGATTATTGAGAAGCTTGATCAAGTGTATTTGAAATCTGGAATGGCAAGCAGAATGATGCTGAAAAGACAGTGGATGGATTTACGTTTGAAAGATAATGGGAACATGGAGGAGCATCTTCCCCATTTTGAAGAATTGGTTGTCAAATTAAAAGCTGCAGACGTATCTCTCACGCAACAGGACATCGTAGAGCAGCTTCTAATGTCTTTGCCACCAACCTATAATATTGTTGTATCGATACTTGAAAACAAATTTGATCCAGATTTGGAATAGGTAAAATTAAAATTATTGAACGAATTTGCGAAACAGAAGGGTATTTTGTCAGTCGCGTCTAAAGTCAAATCTGAATCCGCATTGGTTGCCAGTCGATCCGATTGCGGTAACATCGATAATAAAAATACGTCGAGAATAATTAAATGTTTTGGGTGTTGAAAAATCGGGCATATTTGTCGTGATTGTCGCGCTAAAAACATCAGTAGCTCCACTACATCTAATAATATGTCGAATAATACATATAATAATACGCCGAATAAAATTAAATGTTATAATTGCCAAAAATTTGGGCATGTTGCGAGATTTTGTAGGAATCCGAAGGCAAATTTATCGCAAAATACGAACATCAATCACCCTACAAATAATAAATCAAAGGATAATGAATCCTGTTTGTTAATTAGTAATTCTGGTCAAGTTCTAGTCGCAGAAAAAAGCGGAAACATCAAATTCAAGTTAGATTCCTGTGCGACAAATCATAATATGAATGACGATCATTTATTTACAAAATATATAACACTGAAAAACCCTATAAGAATTAAAGTATTTAAGCGGGACAGTTATGTATATGCAACTAAAGTTGGAATGATCATTTGCTGATCAAGTACGGGAATTAGATGCGTAATTAATAATGTTTTCTTTTCAGAGGAATTCCCAACTAACCTCTTATCAATCAAAAAGTTGTGCCAATCAGGTATAAAAGTTAATTTTAATTTTAAAGGTAATGTTTATTTGATTTGTAAACATGATGGCCAGCTAGTAAATTATGGTAAATCACCAGACAACGAACTTTATAATGTTAATTTTTATCTCAACCCTAATCAAAATTTGAAAAGTTTGGTAACTGTGTCCGATGAAAATATAAATCTGTAGCATGCCAGGTTAGGGCATCCCAATTTTGATACTATGAAACGTTAATTAATAATTTTGATTACAATAATGTTGAATTTTGTAAAAGTTTTGTTGAGGGTAAGCAATTGAAGCTTCCTCATTGTTCTTTGATAGGAATCCACTCGTCTGCTAGAACTTGTCCACACAAACACTTGTGGGCCAATGCAGACTACTGCTTATAATAATAAAAGATATATACTTTTTTAGATGATTTCACTTCGTTTACTACTGTTTGCATACTTGAATCAAAGGATTAAGTTTACGAGAAGTTTTTGGATTATGAAGTTTGTGTTAGGAATATTTTTGGTAGGCCAATCAGCGAAATTTGATGTGATAATGGTACTGAATATATTAATGCTCGTTTCAGAACCCAATGCAGGTTATTAGGTATTTCAACTGGGAACACTGTACCATTCTGTCCTTAGATGAACAGACGCACTGAATGATTAAATCGAACATTGATCGAAAAAGCGAGTACTATGCTGATACACTCTTTTCTATAGGAAGTTTTAAAAATTGATTTTTTATTCTTTCAGGTAATCCTTTGATTAACGTAACATTTTTTTATTTATTTAAAAAAAAAAAAATTATTTTCGACAGACGAATTTTACTCAACTCCCCCTGCCTCAATGGACACAATTCAGACATCTCTTCAAAACATTTCGGACGCGATTAACCTTTTTAGCAAACTACCAATGGCCGCAACTAATGCATCTACAACCCCCTGGCTCGACTTGAATAGAGTATAAATTACAACTTTCATTACTATAGCTACAACCTGCACTATTAGAATTACAAGCATCACTACGATCATTAAAGTTACAATTCTGACTAGACAAATTACCAAAATTATTGTTACTATTACAGCGATTAAACTTTCGATTGCAAAAATTACAATTTTTATTATTATTACCTCGAAAATTACCATGATGTTTTCCACTAAAAAATGCTTTTTCATCTTCTGAATTAACAGTTGATGATGATTTTTATAAGTTAGCCATGGATGATGAACAAAGTCATTTTTGATCAATACTAAGACCACGTTCAAAATCAAGTAGAATTTCAGGAATCAGTTAGAGGGTAGATGTTTTACAGTATATATAGATCATAAACGCTTAACACATGCCTTCATGCAAAAGATGAAACCAGCCACCCTCAGAAAAGTTTGACAATTGAACTTTATTGAACAACCGACTATAGATATCCAGTATATGACTGGAGAATTGAACACTCCAGCTGATGCTATTAGTAAAATGAAACAAATCTTGGCACTGTCTCAATTACTTTACACTGAAATAGCTAAAAGCAGCTAAGGGATGTAGAATTGCAAGAACTGTTGTGAACAATGACAGCTCGAAAATTGAGATGGAGGAAAATCTCTGGTACTGAGGTTATATTAACATGTGACACCAGTATGAGCAAGAATAGGCCATTTCTGCCTAGAAAGTATCGCAAATTGGCTTTCGATAGTGTGCACAATTTGTCACATCCTATATCAAAATGCACTGCTACACTCGTATCATCAAGATTTGTTTGGCCAAGAATGAAGTCTGACTGCAACAAATGGGCTCACAGTTGCCTGAATTGTCAGGAGTCCAAATTAGGATGACATTTAAACAAACAGAGTGGGTTAAAACAATCTATATTGACTTGGTGGGCCCATTGCCCCTTCACAAGCACACAGATACCGGTTAACAATATAAGAAATAGAGTAACTCGATGGCCAGAGGTAGTTCCTTTTTATGAGATGACAGCTCTAACTGTAGCCATCAGGTTATACAACACCTGGATTGCCTGCTATGCTGTACCAGAAGTTATAGTTATGAACCAAGGTTGTCAGTTTTGAAAGCTTACTGTTTAATAAATTGTCCAAGTTGCTTGGTGTACAACACAATCACACTATAGTTTACCATCCTCAAGCAAAAGGAAAAGTTGAGCAATGGTCACAGAGCTTTAAAAGCATCAATAATGGCTTGCAATATCAAGAGATGGGTTGATATTCTACCAACTACACTCTTGGGCCTTTGATCTCCACTTCAAACTGACACAGGTCACTCTGTAGTGCAATTAGCATTTAACAAAGAGCTACACCTTTCAGGGGACTTTTTCACAGATTAGAAAGAAATTAGCCTAAAATCTTAGTTCAAAACTTACGGACTAATGCAAACAACTTTTTGAAACAGGCAGTTTGTCATGGCCAGACCAAGATTTACATCTCCAAACATTTGGCAACCACATCTCATGTGTTTGTTGGAGAAGAAAAAATAAGATCTCTGCTGGAGAAATCATATGCTGGTCCTTATAAGGTTGTATCACAAGACGATAAAAATTTTGTGATACTAATTGCAGGAAAACCAAAAACAATCTCAATCGACAGATTGAAACCTGCATACTTTATCAATAATGACAGAAAAGTGCTCTAAAGAGTAACAAAGATCAAAACACACAAATACAAAAGGGAAAATGCACAGACAGATTTGACTGAAAATACACATATACAAAAAGTAGAATAAGAAATAGTTGAAAAATGTGATACAAATCAAAATTTAAAAACAATTAGAAATAAAAATTGGTCAAAGTATCTGACGATGTCACAATAATAAAATATGACCCTTTGGACCCTATATGCTCACAAAACAAACGCAGGTCTTTAGGAAGTATAAAATTGAAAAATCAATATCCTTGTTGTAGATCTGAGTGCTTATTGTCAAACAAAGACAACCAAAACATCAATACGTATGATGACATCACTTTGAAAAGTGCATCTCTCTGTCAACTGAAGATTTTCTAATAGCTTTAGATTTCTTTCACAATTAACATTGCTTAAATTGAACAGAATTTTTCAGCAAATTTTTCAAATGATAGAGAATTATAAATGCTATCGTCTCCATAAAAGGACACATTCAAGTAAAACAACTAATTGACACCGTGATCAACTGAAATCTTGCGACAAAGATCATTCGCTTTTCTACTGTCATCCAGACTTAGACTGAATATTTTCTCTCATGTTTTTTCCTCCATATTTTCTTTTTTGTGCAATTGTTGTACTTGTGATAAAATTTCCTCGATCTTTTTAATGTCATCCACTGAGAAACCGTCGACTATTTCTGAAAACTAATTTGTTGAGCCAGGTAACATTGACACCATGAAGGATCAGTGCGTCTTAGGACATGAAAAAGAGCTTGCCAGAATAGAAGACAAATTACTAATGGAAATACCAGTTCCCAACCTCTAATAACAGTAGATGACAGTGAGGAAGCAGTGGACTCGGTAAGTCTCCCAAGGCGTGAGACTAATCATTTTTGCAGCGCAAAAACTGGGGGAGTAGCTGTGGGGACTATACATCTTGTATGCACAATGTAATTTCTTATCAAGTGTATTACACTCTACATCATATATTATACACTTTGTTTGTTCGTATGTTCTTACATGCACACACAGGCAAGTAAGATACAACATTTGGCAGATGAAAATTTGATAGATGAAGATCTTGGCGATGTCTCGGACCAGTACATGAATGTATTATATCATTTGTTATCAATTGTCATAGCAATGAATAAGAAACAACGCAATTTCTATAATTCATATGTACATGTACATATGTGTGTCTGTGTGCAAGTGCCAATTTCCTTATATAAACTCATGAAACTGGTTACAAAATTGCCAAAGTTTGCCTAGGATTTGGCTCTCCCATACAATCGTGTATGATGTGACAGAACACGCAAAGCTGTTGATTACCTTCTTGTGTAAATACTTCTTTACAAGGTATTTCACATAATATATTATACTGAAAAAAAAAAAAAGTGCCAAAAAAGGCAGAAGTCTTGTTACTCTTGTCTCAATTTTTTCTGAAATCCTCTTCATCTGATTACAGATACTTTTCAAAAACTGAAGCAATTTTTTTTTTTCGTGATTGTCAATCATAATTATATTAAGATAAAAAATTTGATTTTGACTGAAAAACAGCAATTTTGATAAAATATGCACTAAAAAGAATAAAACATATGCCCAAATATGCTGAAAAAATGGCTCAATCAGTGACATAGCCAGAATTATTACAAGGGTAGGGGGTCAAAAAATATTTGATAACTTTTTTGCTGGTCATTTTTAAAAAGTTAGAAAATTTAAGAAGTTTAGCATCTACGGAACCTGCTGTCACATATTTATTACTGAAATTTTTCAAAATTTTGAGTCACTAGCAAAATAAAAATAAGGTTATGGGAGCAATCGCACCCTTTTCCCGTACCTCTTGGCTACACTCTTAGACTTAATTATGCTAAAAGTATGAATTTCTACATAAATATGAAAAATGAAGTTCGGTTTATTTTATAGCAAATGATAGAAAATGAAAAAGTAATGAGGATATACTGAATAAGAAGTGCAACAAAAATATATGCAATTTCATAAAAATCTGGGCCCTGCTCATAGAATATATATACCATAGTAACCAGATTGACAGATCAATGTTAAATTTTTTCCACCAAATCTAGAACTGAGAAATAGATCCTACAAACAGAGTTCGCTGTTGTTGTAAAATCAAGTATGAAAAAAACAAACAAAAAAAGACAAAAAAAAGCAAAAAAAAACAAAACATAAATTACCATCAACAATTTCTTTCATGAGCAGTAAACACTAAACAACCCTTTGTTGAAGGATTTTGTTCCCTATCTACTGCAGGCAGCTCTTTGTCAGAAGGTTTTTTATGTGTCCTGGGCATCCAAAACTGCGCATATGCATATTTCATTGTAAAATAGACATCCCCATACACACACACACCTACTGCACATTCTCAGTAACAAATATCTTGATCTGATTCAAAACGTTCTATTAAGGTTTTATCTTTGACAAGTTTTTGAGTGGGTATTAGAGATCACTTTATCTGTATGTCTGGGTCTTACATATTTTCAGTCAACGCTGTTACTGTAAAAAGTTGTACTTCTGAAGTTGTGAGTGTGCTAGAGCATGCGAGCATTGTGGAAGTTGCCAGTCTTGGTTAACTGCATTTGTAATAGTTTAACTTGACTACCTCACTGAGGCAGTCAGTCCTCTCAAGAATAGGGGAAGGGGGATTTGCCCAGACTTTTTCAGGGCTTGAATTCAAGTTGTCCTAAAGTCCGTATAAATTCGTTTTAAAAATACAAGTAAAAAAGTATTTGTTCTGTAGCATTTTTTTAAATACCTAGCTCTCCAGTGAGGCGACTTAGGGGGAAAGAGAAAAGACTGAATCATACGCAGCAGTTGTTTCGAGTAATGTATTTTCACAGGGGGATGACGTATTTTTTTGCTTTTCTCCGATAGATAGGCTGTGGGAGCCTGATTCACCTTGTCCTTATTTGGAACAGATTACAGTTCTTCATCTCAGAAGAAACATTTTTGTGGGTTTGAGAGAACAACAAAATAAAAATCTAACACTTGAAACAAGATAAGTATCAAATTTCTCACAACTTAATCTAAATACTTTACGGTTTACAGGGTAAATTCTCGTAAATGATCATTCAATAAATTCTTAATTTCAAATACCCGTTAAAATTGTTCACTCGCAAATAACTCACATTAGAGTCGAGTTTGATATTTTACTCAACTCAAATTTTCTCCCATTACAAGTTATGTATTTATGACTGATCTTCCTCTGAACTTATATGTATACAGTCATATACATACCAGGGTTAGTCTTACTCTATCTAACACATTGTTATTTTACATTTGATTGGATAATTAAGCAAATTAATAGGTTAATATTGCAATGCCTAGGACAACCATTACCTCAAATTGTTAATTTCAACATTAGTTTACAAGAACTTCAAGAAACAGATTGATACATGAGAGATATGGGACTATCAAATGCTTTACTTAGTCGAATACAGTTGGGAAAATTAATGTGTAGCATTTCATCATTCACGTATATTGCACTTAAATATCACAACTAACTTTGTATAAAAAAATAGTTAATACCGATCATAATTTGGTTTTCAGTGAGATTACATTACGAAAAATATTAAATTCTACGATAATTTATATATAAAAAAATCAAATCACACGCAAACAATCCCCTAAGAATAAAATAAAATATTAAATTTTCAACAACAAATAACACTGTTTTAGATTTGACATAGAGTGTACCAATATATTTTTATTGTCTCGAAAACATTATTTGACGCCATTCAAAATCAGGTAATTTTTTCATTGGAATATAGCTAATAGGCCATTTTACCTAACACTTGAAGGATATATTTGTTGGCAGAATGTTGGAGAAGAATGGTAGGGATGGATCTGGTTGTCAGTAGTCTACCAGCATAAATTTTTCAATCACATACTGAGACACCAGTAGGACAAAACCGAATTACAATGCCATTTTGGGTCAAAAATGTGACGGAATTGTCTCCAACTCTCGAACTTTCGATTGGAAAGCCAAGCATCTAACTACTCAGCCACGTAGATCCAGAGGAAAATAATTTAAATTTCATCTCAGATTTGAAGACGTTTCTTTTTTGAGAAAATACAATCGACCAAAATTTTTTGATTTTTTCGTCAGGAATACCTATACCCTATTTCGAAAGAGAAACGCAAGAATTTTTCAAGGCGCAAACAAGCGGCCTCAAACAAACGATACTGAAGTTGAATTAAATATTACTAGGCAAAACTAAAAATTTGAATAAACAAACGTACTTCGTTTCGCATTCAGTAGGCGTATTCTTTATGGCTAAAAAGTGCAGTTCTAAAAATTTTCAGTGAGGCTATTCCTATTACGTGACAACATGCATCAATGAAAAACATATGTGACTTGAACATTAGCACAACAGCCACATAAAAAACGTTTTACAAAAGCACTTTTCGCCATAAAGAATAAAGCTAGTGGGAATCCTTACCAGAAAACAAAAAAATTTGAATAAGCAGACGTATTCAAGTTCCACACGCTTCGTGTATTGCATGACTGTGGTGGTTTGAATTTTTCTTTTGGAACTGTATATAGATGAATTTCTTGCAACAAAATAAGTTATCAACGAGACGACTGTTTCAGAGAAATAGTAATTCCGGTCAAACATTAAAATTGTAAATTAGAATTTGTAAACATAATTTTAAATATTATGTAAAAAAATAGTTGGAAGATAAGGGAAAATAAAGAAAAAAGGAAGACTATTACACTAACGTAGTTTTTCCAAAAATGGAAAGGGGTAAGAAAAACAGTATTTCCAAGTATTGAAACTGAAATTTGGGCAACCATATTCTGTTCACGCTAAGATTGCGTGACATAAGAATCACCTATCGATATGGCGGTTGGTTGAGAAGAGAGAAAAAAGTATAGATGCGCATTGTTATACAATGATAAGCATCATTTTGTGGAGTAAACAAACATCGTGTTTCAAGCAGATAAGTGTGGATATAGTTTATGATGTCATGCACTTCTTAGCGCGAACAGAGTTTATAATGAGATCATATAAGCACTGAAATTTGGCTCAATGCAAAACTACAAAAGTCATGCTATCAAATTAATTATGAATTTATGGTCCGTTCAATGAAAGATGATCCCTGCGCCTTGAAGTAAGGTTCCCAAATATCAATTTGCTATGAATTTTGCATTTAAATTTTCACATATTAACAATTCAACAATGAGATATATGGGAACAATGCACAAATAATCAATCTAAAATTGTGAAGTTGTTTCCTGTTGCATCAAGTCTTAGGCGTAGATAAATAAGTAATATACTTCATGAAGTTTAATTTGTTTACAAATTACGATAATATACAGTGCTCACCAATTTTAGCACAACTAAAAATAGGAAATGTCAAAAAGTGCCAAGTGAACACTTCAAGGTCACAGGGATCAACTTTGTTCGGACATTTGATCAATTAGGTATATGGATACCCAGGTAAACACAAAAATTCGTGATACAAAATTTTTGTTCTAAAATCAGTAAATGGGCATAGATCTGACTTGATTTCACTGGATTCACAGATAGGTCTTGAATAAGTTTCAATTATAGGACCAAACACAAAGTATTAAATATATAATAGACGATGCACGAGACAAAAAATGGTACCGCTTTTGAGAGGAAGTATCCCCACTCCTAAGGAATGGTGTCTCATTTTAACCTAGGATATTCGCTTTGATGATGTTTCTGAATTATCAGTTATATTTATTCGTTCATCTAATTCAATTATTTGAAAAAAAAATTCTCAACATTGTTAATGGACCCGAAAATGGGCAAATAAATTTGAATTTGTTACTATAAGGATAGGGACACTACTTCAAAAGAGGTGTCATTTTTCATAGTAGCCTTTCGATGGACATGCATCTTCTATTATATTTAATACTCTGTGGGACAAGCATATTGTGGACAGACAAAAAAGATCTACTGCACATGGGCAGAATCTATGCCCATTTATAAGATTCGTAATCATGGAATGTTTAATTAACGTTGGCGAGATACAGCTGCTATGATCGAAGCTTTGGACGACTATATTGGTACATAAGGATTGTTTTATTTCCGAGAAAAGGTTAACCTTGAGTTAACACCAAACACCAACCTTGTTTGTTTTGATGTCTTGAAATTGAGCTTGATGTAAACATAAAGACACCAACCTGACACCAGCTCACACGTCCTAGCAAGTACGTGCAGGATAGTGTCATCTGAGCGTAATACTTTCAACATTTTGTGAAAAAAAAAAAAAAACAACCACACTACAAACACCAAGATGACACAATGGAAAATAAGACGCACAGTTCACAACTTGGTGTTGATGGTGTCAACCCAGGGTCGCTTTTTCTGGCAAATAAAGGAAGCCTATAGTTGGTTCCAAAAGAGAAGGTAATTTTTTCAAAGGCACAAAAAGGTGGCCTTTAATGAATCATATAGAAATTAAATTAAATATTGCTATCAAAATGAAAAATTTATACAAACAGGCGTATTCCATTTTACATCCAGTGTGAACACTTACCATTTCTTCTCTCACATTAGCACGCAAACTGTGTATTGTGGGCAGTAAATTACTTTCTCTTTTGGAACAGACTATTCACAGAATATTAGTTATAATAGAAGACGCATGAGAAATGAAAAAAGGCACCACTTTTGAGAGGAAGTATCCTCACTCCTAAGAAAGGGTGCAATTTTCTAGTGGTGTTGATTTTTATAAGTTTTTGATCAATTTTAATTGATTTAATCAAAAAGAAAATAATCGATCTGACTGATAATCGATTGTTGAAAAATCGAAAATCGATTGATCGATCTTATATTTTGATTACATAAGGAACGTTAAAAATAATTAAAAAACAAAATCTTATAATCGAAAACCCGATCAATATTTTTTTTTCTTATTTCTTTTTCTTTCTCTTTTCACCTTGAAAAATAAAAATTGAATTTTAAATCACCAAAATTACCTATTTTTTCCATTAATTTCTTAAAAAATTAAATAAAATCGAAAATCGATTTTGCCAAAATTGTCTGATAAGTCAAAAGTGATCAAAATTCTGGAAATTAAAAAAACCGATTTTTTCAGTCAGATTTTATCGATTATCAATTGAAACCTACGAAATTTGGTTTGATGTGGTTTCTGAATTATCATTTATATTTATTTGTTCATTTAATTCAATTATTTGGGAAAAAAAAAATTATTCACCATTGTTGACAGGCCCAAATACGAGAGAACAAATTTGAATTTTGTACCATAAAAATGGGGAACTAGTTCAAAAGTGGTGCCATTTTTCGTAGCAGTGTTTCGATGGGCATGCGTCCTCTATTATATTTAATACTCTGAAACTACACAGTATAATAAAATTTCATTGATGTATAGGGACAGACATGAAAAAAATTTAGTTCTGTTTTAAATAAATAAGTTTCAGAATTTTTTCTTTTTTTTTGGCTTTTTAACTACAGTTTTACATTCACAGAATGTATTATATTACCTGAATGGATAAATCTCGCAGTTGATAAGGGGAGTAACTGAACTTAGCATTTTTTCTGAGTTATATGAAATTAAATGATTTCGGATGTAAAGATATTTCCCTTTAAAATACGAAAAATACTAGTGACATAAGTCAAAATACAATAGATGATTATCATGGATGATAAAATGACCATTGAAAATGTTGAAACTAAAAGACATGAAGCAAAAAATAAAAAGAAGCCAACGTTTGTAAGTTACTTAACAGTATTCCAAATTTGTAAGTGTTCAATTATTTGAACTTGCCATGGATGAGTACAAATAAAACTTATAAACTTCAGAATATTGCAAAGTAACTTATTAACGATTTTTTGTATTTTAAAGGAAAAAAGCAAGAGAAACGAAACTGACAAGAAAAAATCACATTAAGTAATATCCGAAAATTTTCATTCACGATACTGATAGTAACAATTCATGCATATCAACTATTTTTTAAGAAATTTTCACTCATCTTACTAGTAATTTCGAATTTTAAGGGAAATATCTTTAAATCCGAAATCAATCAATTCGTATTATAATTGATAAGAAACAACAGAAAAAATGCTGTCGATTTGCTTCCACTATCAACTGAAAGATTTATCCATTTATTAAGAATACTCTTCGAATACATGAAATCAGGTTTGCATTTGTTTTCTTCAGTTTTTGAAGAATTCTACCCCGGCGTCCGAGTCTGTTAACGTTACAAAAAAAAAAAAAAAGCAGCGAAATCAGTTTCAGATATTTGGTTCTAGTCTGATTAAATTTCCTAAAAGAATTAAATAAACAGACAAATTTCCAAAATTGGAATCAAACTAATCGTCAAATAACGCACAAATACGTAATTTCTTGAACACGTGTGCGGCAAGTTTGTCAGTACACATTTTTAGTTAAAGATAATTTCCACACAGAGATTGGTTTTTTAAAGGACGTTACGTTGCTCTGTTCTTTACCACCGACTAGAAAAATACAAACAGAAGTTACTGATTGATGATCGTAACGTCCGGCACTACAAGCTCTATATTTTTTACGTTTTTCGCAACCATTATCGAAATTATCGCTCGACAATGGTAAAGATCTAGGCGGTTTAGGCCTGAATTCGGTCATTTCTACAGAGGCACTATCTTCAAGAAGACTATCGGCAGGACTATTTAATTTTACGTAGTCGCCGCGACCAATTTTCTCTTCCACGTAGACCATTTGTTTTTGAGCCATCGACAAGTAATTTGGATTTGAAAATGATATGACAGCCTCTTTATTGGAAGATTTCATCTTGTCAATGCCGTTGCAACTTAGACGATGGTTGGCCGATAAAAGCTTATGAATGTTTTCGCAACTCGCGTAATCCGAAGTGATTTCTGGGGACGGTTCCTCTGGCGTGACAAGTGGATTCGCAAATCGGACGGAATTCGTGAGTGGGTAACTGCGACGATTTCGATTTTGGCTAGGATTCAGTTTCTGATGAACGATAGGAAAGTCTTCGCCAGAGACGGGAGCCTCTTCACCTTCTAGGTAGACGAGTTTAGCAGCATCTGACGGGGTAAGGGGCGTATTCACCAAAGACGATACCTCACGTAAAACGCTGTTGCTGGTGGAAGAGAAACGAGACGATTTTAGGTGCGCTGCGTCACCATTATAAAATCGACTCAACTCGTCGATGGCTGTCTCTTCCACGTTGTTGATGCTTTCATTACTGTCCAACATTTGATAGTTACAGCGACCATTTTGGCCCAGTCGTGATAAATTCATTTGCGATAATTTTGATATCTCCTTTAAAAAACTGAGATTACAACTATTCGGTGTGGTTGCTTGTCGACGGGGTGGAAGCATCATACCCTGCGCTGAAGGTAAAAAAGAAAAGTCAGAGGAGCGAGATGACGAGAAGAATTCGGCGTTGATACGTCTTCGAGATTCGACTGGTGAGCATCGCTCGCGACCAGATATGCCACTATACGGACGTTGCTTACGTAAATTCACCGGTGGTGAATTTTCGTTCCTAGTATTATCCTCTTGAAGCAGTAATTCGGAAATGGTAACAGCACACGATTCCGAAACAGGTTGTGGGCAAATAACGTCCATTTGAATACGCTGCCACGTTTCAGTTCCTGCGTTTTCGATGATGAAATGAAAATAAATAAAAAAGAATAGAAAACTTAAAATTGTCCAATTATCAATGAAAAACGCGCACCAAAATGAAATCTCCAAAGTTCGTTCACTAGTTGACCGTTCCGCTCGCCACCAAAAATGACCATCGAGCTTGGAAGTTTACAGGCAATGTGACTATGAAGAGTACCGGGATTTAATTTACACTTAATAAGGTACCATTTTTTTGTGACTAAAATGAAAAAGCAATAATTATTTGTTGAAAACAATAACGTTTTAGAGACTGCAGTCTGAGAATACCTATATCAAAACGCCATAAGTCGGATCTTTCCTGCAGATCCGTCATTCCACCATAGATCCACATATTCTCGTCGTGAATAATAGCTGAATGTTTGTGTCGACCAGGAGGGTCAGTCCTGCCGTTCATTAATAGGTGCCACGATTCTGTATCTACAACCGAAACATATTAGATTAACACTTTAAACACGGAATATTTCACATATTTTATACGACGGTTACACCACACTGGGTGCAAATACTCTATACTATTAGAATCTAAAGTTAAAGTAGTCGCCCTCTAGTGGCTCATTCGTCAAAATTGTTGATTTCGGGATTACCTATGTACTGTTTTTTCATCATTAAGAACATACACAATCAAAGCTTTGAAAAGCAATTGCATGAAAACTGTAAGTGGTAGAAAGCTGTAATTTTTAGGAGCCATCTACATAGGTTATCTAAAGATTCCCTGAAATTTTGGCTAAAATCGTAAATTTATTTCTCGAGGTATTTTTGAAATTAAGTTCAAATCTTGAGATTTTAATGATACTTACGAATTGTAAAACAGATAATTGCTGGAAAAAAGATTTTTCCAGGATTCAGAGAAAACTACTAAAAGAATACAGCTGAAATTTTTATGAATAATTATCGTTATAATGTAGCAAGTGGTAGGTCTGAGAAGTTTGATGATTATTAATTTACTCAGAGTTTCCAAAAAAAATGTCAAACAAAAAAATCACTGAAGAAAATCAAGTCATCTATGTTGCTTAAAGTATCTTTTCCATATTTACGGCGCAAGGGGTGATTATTTTTAAAACTGTAGCAATAAAATATCGATACATTGATATGTTTGTTGGATATCGATAACTACGGATAGATTTTTTAAATTTTTTACACATTTGGAATTGGGAAGCTATTCCACTAACATATTACGTCGTTTCAGTCACTTACGCCGTTCACATCTATTACATGGGGCAAAGTCTCGTAAAAATTTCACGAAACCATCCGCCAATTTAAAAAGTTTGCTTGGAGGTTTAAGTGGCTGAAATATTGTAAAGTGTTATTGGAATAGCTCCCCAGGTTTGTTTTTTGAATAGTAGATGTAAATTGGCAAACTGGGTGATAATATCGTAAATGGTACAAATGCGAGCCGCCATTAGTACGAATGTAGGCCGCAATTCATACAAGGCTAATGGAATGTTGGGCTGGGATTAACCTGTCTCTCTGTCAGGAAATAGATATTCGGCCGCAACTAACCTACAGTCTATTCAATTAATCGAGAGTTTTTTTAAAACAAAAATACGTTACTGCGCTGTTATTCTCGTTTCGTCTACACTCTCCCTGTCTCTTGCAATAAAAAAAATTGAATGAAAAATAAAAACTATTTTTTGTTTTTTGGGAAAATTATGCACTTAAAGTAAAAAATGTAGAAAGTTTCTTTTCCACCTTTAGGAAGTGCAAAACATTGACATCAATGGTTTGAATATTATAATATAAATGTATCATTTTAGCGTTATTACTGGAGGTACTCTGAACGAAAATTACCGAAATGAAAGATCCAGAGTTCATTCGATGAACCTCGTAAATCGCAGTATCCACCATACATAAATGCCGATCCTCGATGAACTAGTGCTGTATGTCCTCGTCGACCTTTCGGCACATTGGCTCCTTTTTGTCCTTTCATTTTACGCCATGCGTTTTTCTGCATATAAATAGAACGACAAGCACATAATTCATATTTTGAGAAAAATCAATATCACAATTATGGTAACGTAATCTCAGTGAAGATGCAAGAAATCTAAGAATAGCCAATAGAAAAGTAAATAGAATTCCAAGAAAAAATACAAAATATAAGTACATTTTTCTAGCGTAATCGACGACGTCAGATAAAAGGATAGATATAAATTACCATAATAATCGTATTTTCTTCACGCACACAGAGACACTTATGTACATATACATATGTATATGTGTCATCAAAAGTGGGTTGTTTCTTATTAGTAACTGATAAGAAACAATGTACGAGTTTGTGTACAGGTCCTTAACATCACCCAGATCTTTATCTATCGATTAGTCATGGTCCAAACATAATAAATTACCTGCCTTAATTTACAGGTAATTACAAACGAACAAAAGTGTGTGGTTTAAAGTTCAAGGCACTAATAAATTGCAAGTCTTTTGGCGGCAACTGTCATTGAGGGGGCCAAGGCTTTAACTTCATATAGAGTTGATAATCCCCACCAGAGCTACTCCCCCTCAGTTTTTGTACCACAAAAATGATAAGTCGAGTGCCTGGAGGGGCTTATCAAGTCTACTGTTTCCTCCGGACCTGTTTCCACTTTGCTAAGGCTCTACCAACTGCAGCTCCAATGCACTCATATGACTGTTTTTGGGTGTCAAGTCCGACTTGATAATTGGAGCAGTTTTGCTGTCCTCTACGTCTCATTGATCATTTAAAGTTAGTTGGTTTTCATGATTGAAGATACGGGTGGGAATGAGATGTATGTCTGAGACCAGAGTGGGGAGACAACTTAGTTTCACTAAATATTAGAGAGTCTGATATCTCAGAATGTTGGTAAAAAGATGTGGAGTCAGGAGGAGGAGTCTGTTTAAAAGTAGGATCCCCATCTGTAAATAGGAATCTTGCCCTGTTCTTCATTGTCAGTTTGGAGGAACTCAAAGATGGATTCTCCACTTTTGGGTTCTTCTCTGGCATTTTTGGAGGAGAAACTAATAGCAGTAATGGAGATGACATCGTTCATGGGTGTGGTATCCATTAAAAGTTTGTCATCAATTCTGGTCAGTTCTCTTTCATGTTCTAGAAAGACAATATTCTTAATGGTGTCAGTGATTTCTAGAGCATTAGTTTGGGCAACAGAATTGTTGGCAGAATTTTTGACAGATGAAATAATAGGAGATCAGATGATGGTATTCCACAGTAGGAAAAATACTGCATATACAATAATTGCAGAAAAATATGAGAAAATGCACAAAATAAATAAGTCTAAGTCTCGATGACAGTAGAAAAATGAATGAAGTCATTGTGAGATTATTTGATCGATCACAGTGTTATTGTGTTGCCTTATATGATTGTATTCAATTTGTGGAGGGGACAGCTGTAAAAATTCTCGTACTAATGAAAGTTTCCCACAAAAATTTTGTTCATTTTTAGCAAAGTTATACAAAAACAAAGTTTGACATTTTAGAATTTTTGATCTTGTAACAATGAGTATGCAGATGTGTGATGTCATTTTGTTTATATGTTTGTTGTATGCCTTGTTTGTTTAACAATAGAAACATGTTGCGATGTTTTGATCACAAAAGCAAGTGGATTTATTTATTCTCGCTTATCTCTTAATGTTATTCATTTCATTCGACGACTGCATATTAATTTTATTTTGCAATAATCTATTTTTGTTTTTTAGCAGGTTTGCTTTTTCAGTGCTTGATATTAACTTCTGAGATTATTTTTCTATTTTCTACGTGCTAGATGCTCAAATTTACATCAAGGATACTGATTTTTTGTTTTTGTACTTTCTTAGGGCCTGCCTCTTTTTCTTGGGAAAATTGGGTACAAAGGGTTATAAATTTTTGTTATGATGTTGTCCGAGAATTTGGCTGATTTTTTGTTTTCATTTGTTTGCGAATTTTCTATTTGTGAATTTTGTATTGTATCATTTTTTTTGACTAATTCTTCTTCTACTTTTAGTGAGTTAGCAATTTCAGATGAATCTGTCTGTGTATTTTCATTCTGACTTTGTTTGTGCATCGATTTCCTTACTCTTAGGAGAATTTTACTTTCATCTCTAATTATGTGTGCAGGCATCAATCTGTCAACTGAAACTGTTTTTGGTTTGCCTGCTATGAGTATTACAAAGTTTTTGTTGCCACATGATACTACTTTGTAAGGACTGGCATAAGGTTTCTCTAGCGAGGATCTTATTTTTTCTATTCTAACAGACACATGTGATGTGGTGGTCAAATGTTTGGAGATGTAAATCTTGGCCAGGCCATGATGAACTGTCTGTTTTAGGAAATTATTCACATCACTTTGTATGTTTTGAACCATGATTTCAGGGATCATTTCTTTCATTTCTGTGAAAAAATCCATTGGTAGGCATAGCTCATCAACAAATGTTAATTGTGCTGCAGTGTCCTGCATCTGACTGAAGTGCAGATCAAAGGCCTAAGATGATGGTAAGTAAGATGTTAACCCATCTCTTGATATCACAAGCCATAACTGATGCTTTCAAAGATCTGTGCCATTGCTCAACTTTTTTATTAGCTTAAGGATGGTAAGCTGTGATGTAATTGTGTTGAACACCAAGCTTTTTAGATAACTCATTAAAGAGTGAGCTTTTAAACTTTGACCTTGGTCTGAAAACATAACTTCAGGTACACCATAATGAGCAATCCAGGTGTCATATAACCTGGGAACGACTGTGGAAGTTGTCATTTTGTAGAGAGGAATTGCTTTCATTTATCAAGTTGGCCATCAAGTTGCTCTGTTTATTATCATCAACAAGTATCTTGTCCTTGTGAAGGGGGCAATGAGCCTACCAAGCACCAAGTTGATGTGCATTGTTTTAAACTGCTCTGTTTGAAAGATTTAAGGATGAATGAGAGTGTCTTCCTACTTAGGACTCTTGGGAATTCCAGAAACTGCAAGCCCATTTGTTACAGTCGGACTTAATTTTAGGTCATACAAATCTTGATACAAGTCCAGCAGTGCATTTTGGTTCTGCCACAAAGTTATGAACACTGTCAAATGTCAATTTTCAATACTTTTTTAGTAGGAATGGCATACTCTTACCAGTACTAATGTCACATGTTAATAAAACATCAGTACTGAAAATTATTCTCTCTCAATTTTAGAACTGTACCATCATTTGTTAACAGTTCTTGTAATTCTGCATCCTTGAGCTGTTATTTGGGACTGAGTAGCAATCTGGAACTCTTTTGGCATTTAAGGCCCTATAATTCCCAACAATTTGTCATTCTTTCCTTGCTTTTTTCATTATGTGGGTTGGAGAACTCCATGAACTTTTTGAGGGGTGGCATATGCTTTCCCCCATGATCTGATCATAGTATTCTTGAGCCACTTCAAGTTTGTCAGGTAATAATCTGTAAGCTCTAGTATAGGCAAGCTGCTTTTTTGTTTCAATGTAATGAACTATGTCATATTTGTGTGTAGGATGTCTACAAATTGATGGTTGAGTAACTCTAGGATCCGCAGGAATTATTTGTCAACTTTGGTGCAACTGGAAATATTTGTGTCCAATTGGCACATTAGCGTTTTTACATTCACACCTAGTTTAGTTTCACTATCTATAATTTTTACATTTTTAAGGTCTATGACCAGGCCAAAATGTGCGAGAAAATCTGTATCGAGGATTGGATTTGGTACATCCACAATTGTGAAGGACCACATCATGTCTCTTTGTAAACTGATGCTAACTTTGCTCATCTCAAGTCTGCAAGTTGGAAGGTTTTGACAATTCACAGTTTGAAGGTAGTAATTAAAAGGATGTACTTTCAGATTTTTGTTCACTGGCAGTATATTCAAGTCTGCACCTGGGTCTATTGCATACCATCTCCTGTTCATACTGTCCTTTATGAACAGGTAGCCCCTCATTCCAGTTTGACAGATTAGGCTTTTTAGAGGGTTTTCCCCCACCACTGATTGTTACATTTGGTGGCCTCTTTACCAAACCAATTGTGAAAAAAGTTGGTTTTCTCATCCCAATTTCAAGACAGAGATTTTCCATCGGGATTTGAACTCTGACTCCTGGTAGAATTTCTCTGACTTCAGTCTCTGGACTGAGATTGTCTATAATTTTTGTTGTTGTTCCTGCTTTTCAAGCAATTATTCCTTTTATTACCATTATTTTTCTGAGTGCTGTGGTTTTTGTTATTATTTCTTTGTACTTATGTAGTAAGCTGAACAATTTGAAACTGAAGCTGTGCAATTACTCTGGTCTCTGTAGATAGTACTCAGACTGATGATTTGGTCCTCGAGTATTCGAGTTTGCTATCTACCTCTTCACCAAAACATCCAAATTTGCAGAAGTGTTGATAATAGTAGAACCAAAAGCAGCTAAGCATTGCGTAACACTTTATGGCAATTGTTTACAAAACTGATTTCCTATGACAGAAGTGCCTGCTATGTTATCAGGCTTCTTCCGTAACTTGGTCACAATAATGGAGGGTTTATCATCTCTAATTTTCATGCCTCCTACCACATCGTCAATAATTTAGTTTTTTGTTCCACCAAATTATCTTTAATTTTCTTGTAGAATCAAGAGTATTTGTTTACTTCCTTCAGAAGGCACTCCTTGAAATTTGGAATGTGTCTTATAATTTGTGCTAGCATACTAACACAGATGTGTATATAATTTTGATCTCTTGAAGATTTTCTACCATCAAGGAGAGTAAGCTAGAGATCAACTTCATATGGGAGGAATTCCAGAATCTTTATTCTCCATTTAAGGAATGCAGGGTTTTGTAATAGTTGTGTTTGCAAAAATTGCAGTAACTAAGCTAATAGTTCTAGGGCCAATTGTGTTTGACCTCTTCCTCCCACATTTGATGTAGATTGTGTTGGGTTTGGAACTTTCCCAGCTATGTTAGTAACTGGCAGTGACATATTTCTCCTTTTGTCACTAATTCTCTACTGTATTTCTTTTGAATTCAAATTTTTAGAGAAAGTGAACACAGCTTCCAATGGTTGTGGTCTGGTGTATGAGGGTCTGAATCTTAATTTAATGTACAACCACAACTCAATGTTCAAATGGATAATTCATCCTGGTTAATTGTAGTTCTCAGAAGTAAAATTTCTGGTCTTCAAACCTTCTTTTGTTCTTCGTCCTAAGCTTCAAAGATGTTAGTCTCTAGTCAAAGGTAATGGAGTTGGTGGATGAGGCCAACTTGATTTCTCCAGGTTTACTTCTTACTGCCTTCCAATAAATTTATTCAGAAGGAGGGGTATAGAATTCCCAATTTGATGGACCTACATCAGCAAGAATATTCGTCTCACAAGTAAGTAATTTGCCAGCACACCGCACCATATTTTTACGTAAGTGCATCATGCCTCTAGACACCTACGAAATTAGCAAAAAATTCACATCGGGGTCACCAATGTGGAATACCTTATTATGAAGAGGATTCTCAACAAGGAGGTAGCCAACTACTATCTGAGTGTTCTGTCACTTCATACACAATGTATGGATGAGCCAAAACCTAGGCAAACACTGCAATTTTGTAGCCAGTTTCATGTGTTTATATAGTTAGCTTCATACACACACACACACACACAAACACACACATGTATATGTGTCATTGAAAGTGCGTTGTTTCTTATTAGTAACTGATAAGAAACAACATATGAGTTTGTGTACCAGTCTGTGACATCATGGAGATCTTTACCAATTGATTAGTCACAGTCCAAATATTGTAAATTACCTGCTTGAATTACAGGTAATTACCAACAAATAAAAGCGTGTGGTTTAAATTGCAAGGCACTAATAATTGCCAGCATTTTGCCCCTAACCACATATAGAGTCGATGATCCTCACATTACTGTTCTAAAAAAATATTTATCACAGATGATCTCCCCAACTTCTTTTTCTTCCTTTCTTTGAATTTGTTTAATACTACATGGATAATTTAGGAGTGATAACAGAAGATTGTAAATGACGTTTCATCACTCATCAACATTTCAGTTACAGTAGATTCACACTTGACATATTTTTTAAACTGTAACGAATAGGTAGCGTTCGAAAGCGTGTAAATTGTCATTTTCTGGATTGCATAAGCGTGTGCGGTTAAAATTTGCATCAGGAGATATGAAACATTTTATTTCTTTCTCAATAATTTTAAAATAAATACGATACATGACGTTCATACATCTGGTTGGATGAACAAATTATAATCAACGATTAAAGCGATATCAGTAAAAGTATTAATTATTTATTTCATTTTTTTTTTTTTGTTTAAATTTGGATTTGTTAACGGATCATTTTATCCAGAGTACGGACGATATAATCGATGTCGAAATAGAAACGGGGAAATGGTCGAATTCCGGCGGTTAGTGACATACCAGTATGAATTTTTCAATCGCCTACTGGAGCACTCAAAGAACAGAACCCACGGCCGTATGGGGTAGGGAATGTGGTGGCGCGGCGAACGGTTTTGAACTAGCAACCCTTCGATTGCAAGGCCAAGAACCTAATCACTACATCATGCAGATCATCCAGTTTTACATTTGATCGAACGATGGAATATTAAAAATTGGCATAAAATATTTCGTACTTTGGATTCATAAATCCAGAGAGGCGTTTCGTTACCACCGGAAAATCCAAGTTCGCCACCAAAAACATAAATATTTTCACGAAATGTAACTGCGGTGTGCTCTTGGAGACTAGGAGGAGGATCTCCAGTTGGTTTCAGCAGCTCCCATTTTCGATTAACTGAAACAAAAAAAAAAAAAAAAAAAAGCAATTCGTATTTTCCACTCTTGTAAAATTTATGATAATAAAATATAAACGAAATTTTTGCATAAATTAAAGGACATAAAAATAAGTTATGGTGAGAACTGAAATCTTCGGATAGTGATAAGTGGCAGTAGTAAGTCCGATTCAAACTCATCCTCAACTCCAAACAGCAAAATTTTTTTACGTTTTTAAGAGAATTCGTGTTTGAAATTCTACAGACGTTTCATAATAATTCAAAATAAATAGAATTTTGAAGTGACATTACAAAAGTCAAACTGGCTAACTTATTTAGATTAAATAACGTAGTTTCAAATTATAATTTATTACTGAGAACGTAAATAGTTTAAAAAATTCATCATTTAAAAAAAATTTATAAAAAAAAAAGTAAAAGGAATTTAAGTACTGAAAAATCTTCATATTACTATCTTTGTTGAGTAGCAGTACTGTTGTGAGGATGTTAGTCAAATAACAAGCTCCAGGTAAGTGTTCGAATCATCAAGTTGCAGAAAACCATAGGTACCCGTTTCTTGCTAATTTTGAAAAAATTTAATTTATTAACCATGACAAACAAATAAAAAAAAAAGTTTTGATGAAAGTCACCATGTTTTTATCAATATTTTAAATTATTAATTTTGGAAGGTCTTTAAAAACCGGCCATTAGAATTTTTTTGTTGAAAAGAGGTATTCCTAGTTGGTCAGTAGAAAAAAAGTCTTAAAGGATTAATAAAATACCTTCAGTTTAATAAGAACACCAAGGAAGTTTGGAATTAGGTGTATCACCCGAGGAATAAAAGGTTGGGTTGTTTTTATCTGAATACATACGTCGTACCTCTATTTTTACACTTTCTTTTTTTATGGCATTTGGGAGGGGGAATTTCCATATTTCCCCCTTTAGACCTGCCACTGAATGATATTCTTCACAGCGGGAAAATAATATGAAAATAAAGAACGAGTTTTATTAACTAGCCTATCACCTATTTGGGGTCCCAAATAAAGACAATTTACTGTTTTTCTTTTCGCGATCTTAATAATTCTGAAAATGTAAGAAATAAATCACCTAAATCGTATCTCCAAAAATCTTTTAATGGAACATTTCCATTGCGACCAGCCAGCAGGTATAAATAATTTCCCAATAATGAAACGCTGTGCTTAGACCTACTGCAAGGACAATTTTTCTCTTCTTCGTACACGACAGTGCTCCACATTCTAAAAAAAAAAAAATAAATAAATAAAAAAAAATAAAGCTACAAATTATACATTTTGGTTCTTAAAAAAAAAAAAGTTGAATTTTGAACACATAAAACTAGATATTTCGACGAGGAAAAATACATTATTGAGCTCAATCTAAAGCACAAAAACTTTCTTTATTGAAAACGACCGACATATCTTAGTTTAAAGTGATCTGTACGTAGTAAGTTACAATGTGTAAACGTAAAATAATCAAATAACATTCAGACAAATATACAAACATTAACTTATTCCATTCCCATGATACAAAACGTGTACAACTGTACATAATTATACATACATATTATATAGTCGCACTTCTTGTACGAATTCTGTTAACCTCGCCAAGTATCAAAATGAAAACTTTACTAACAATTTTACACTCGTATTTTCTATGCTCATAATTTTTAATCTCATAAAAAATTCAATTTTATATTCCTGTAACGTGTCATCATAAACGTAGACGTGAAAGTGAGAAGAAACCCGCAAAATAACACATCTTTTCCCATTAATATTTTTTCTTCAACTTTTCCCCCAACGCTATAAAAAAGCTTTTCAGTTTTTTTCCTACGATAAACATCTAGCAGAATTGGTTTTTCGCAATGCTCTCTGGAGAGTAATCCGAATAAGACCCCTTGAAGAACCCTTTTTTTACTGCGAAGAAGAAAATAAATGCTATAATTTATGCATGAAAGTTATCAACACGATGGCAAAAAATGCATCAAAAATAAAAGTAAAAACACCAGCAATTAGAGAAAATGAATTACAGAATAGTTTCTTCTACACTACTCGATTCTTTCTTCGTAGTTAATTTATTTTATTTTTTTAAATTTCTATTATTTTCATGTTTCTCTCCTTAAATTTTTTCAAAACTAATTTTCGACACTAATAAATTTCTTCGAAAATAATTTCACTACATTTTACATCGTTTTTTTATGACGCATTTTCGTTCGGAATGATAATTTTTAAAATTTGTGTGGGGAAGTGAAAATTACGAAATCGAATGAGAAATGGGTTTCCTTGAAATGTTCATAATTAAAAAGAACGTAAGGGTGGAGTCACATTGAAAAGGAACATGAAGAGAGATACTTCATATTTTACATTTAATTGAGTACATATATATGCTTCTGAAATTCGTATGAAAAAGGAGGGTGGCTATAGGCTAAGAGGTAAATGAAAATTTTCATTATGAATTTTGCCCACGGAATGTCTGAGGAGAATACAATTATTTAATAATAGTCGATGAGTTATTCAAAAATGTTTTCTTTACTGAGTAATCCAATGCCCTCAAAACACATTTTTTTAAATTCAGTTTTTGGATTTGTCATTCTTCATAATTATACGTTCACATTCAAAGTAAAAATATTATAAAATTTCTACGATCAAAAAAATTTATTTTCTAACAATAATCTAGTTATAATATTAAAAGTTGTTCATTCTCAATGACAGTATAATACCTATCATAGCAAACTATAAAGTTTCAGCTTCAATAGCCTTTTGTAATTTTTCTAAAACGTGTGCCATTCATTTCAGACATGGACTGGTTCATGTTCTATGAATTTTTTTTTAAGGTTCGCAGTGAATCACATTTTCAAAAAAGAAAATCCATTGAGGATAAAAGTTTTAGCTGGGGACTTTGTCCAAATTTTATTTGAGAAGTCGAACTCATGCTATGCATTAATCACTAGGCTCAGCTTGATTAGTCCACTTTACATAAATTTGAGTTGGAATCGGCAGTTACTTGAAAAATACTGAAAATTAAGCCAAATAGTTCGAAAACATGACCACAAAAAACCGACTTTTTGAACCAGAAACTATTTTTAAACAGTTTGTTTTTCCTAATTTTAAGGTTCATTTTTTCCACTGGGAGGGGGAGGAAGATAAGGAAAAATGTAAAACTAATCTTCAACTTGCAAGTAAATAATTGAAAAATTATCAAAAATCCTAATTTAGGTTTTTTGAGTGAATCTACCAAGATGACGCTAGAAGTACTTTTCCATTATCTCTCTACAGTCAGTTCCTGCTTTCAAGAACCAGAGACCAATTAAACGAGAAAATCTACAGAAAATTTGAGAGGCGGAATGAAAAAACAATAGTTAGGCTCGATTGTACCAACTTTTAAACTTGTGTACAAGCTGGGTTTCACTAAAAAAACCTCATGGTAAAACGCATGGTAAAATAAACTTAAACCTAATTTATCTCACAATTTAAGAGTACGTTTACTCGTCAACAGACGAAAAGGAAAGGTATGTAGTGTCTATTAAAATAAGCATATACCGTGAATAACCAAAGAAAATATTTAGGACAGCATTCAAATGTGAAATATCCCATTCATACACAAAACTTCACTCTGCAATAGTAACTGTAGGTTACTTCTAAAGGTAAAAATTACGAAATTTTCACAAGTATTCAATTTTTGAAAGTCATTACCAACAAGCCATCAATAGCAGAACACACATCACATATATTTTTGGGCAATGGTGGCATTATTTTCCTCCGAGTTGAATACATCTTCTGTCTTATAACATGTTAAAAATGTCCTCTTGATGCAAGTTGTTTTCTGTGTTTCACGAACACAGCGATAATTTATTTTTGAAGAGTAGGTACGTACTTATTCAATACTATCAACAGCTTTGCACTTCGCATTCAGTAACATATAATCCAAATTAGAGCATTTTTGGAGTATGAATCGTGATTATGATCATCATAGCTATCTGCTTTCAATACTCGGGTTTTAGACTCTCGCACAGTTTTGTGCGGATAACATAGAATAAAAGCTTATAAAAAGAACCAAAACTGGCATGATTGTTTTTCATAATCATTCAAAAGAGAGATAGAGTGATTCGAATTCATAACTAGCGATTGAGGAGGAGTCAATTAAGGACTAATGAGTCTAAAAAACAAAATTTACAACCTTTCTTGAGTAGGAAATGCATACGAAAATAACACAAATTCGGATGCTAGGTATGAATCATTCTACCAACTGACTTAAAATTATATAAAAGTTATCTCTATTGTAGAATGAATTTCACCTCTACATAATTATATTGGAGGAAAATTACAGCACTCATCGAACTAGGTAACAAGAATTTACACGCATGAATACAGAATTTTGTATAGTACAGTACAGAACAAAAATTTTAGTTTCTCATATCACCAGGAGATTCATAGAGCTTATTTTGACCTGAATTGAAATAAGTTAGGTAAAAATGAATTTTTTAAATACACTTTTATAGGATGAGTAAAACTCCTTCCACTAATGTCCCATGTCCAAGATTCCAAAAAAAACTTATATTGAAAATGAAACGAAAACCTGACACTGTGGGGATTCGAATACGATAATCCTCTAGTAAAGAGCCACGTTACTATCATGATGCCACAAAAATGATTGGAAAAACAGGCATTAACCTGAGTTTAAAAAAAAGCACCTTAGTAAGAGATAATTGATAAGAATAATCAGCACCCCTAGATGTTATTAAAAGAACAACGTCACTTTGTTTTGCGTTAGTCACAGCAATAAATATCGTAAATTCTACCTATTGTGGAGGGTGGCATGTCACGATTTTGAGAAAATTTCACGATAGTTTTTCCAATCACAGTTCCCAGACACTAAAATCATTTCCTCTCAGAAATGTATATATATATATATATATATAAAAATGGGATATAACAAAATTTGCCAATGAACTGGAGGGCGTAATTCTTCACAAATCGAGACTAAATTTGACATATGCATATAAATTATCAGGTCTTTATTTTGGTTAGATTTAAAGATGGGCTGAATCTGCACAATAGTTACCAAATTACAGTTTTTGAAATTTTCATTATAGTATAAAATTCTGATAACCTATAATGAATACAACCAACAATACATGTAATTTGAAATTTTGTCCATTCTAAACGAAACTGTCATTTAAAAAGTCATTAAAGAGGGGAAGGGGGCTTAAAAAACCTTCTTTGCATGAGGCTTCGCAAAACCTTGTAAGTCCTCTGGTGCTGGCCATGGTTGTAGGGTAGGCGTACCATTATCAAAAATTATCAAGAATTATTGAAATGGTGAGGAGTCATATAACTCCCCTCATTATGATGGTTTTTAATGAAATAATTTCAATCTTTGTCTCACGAAAAACTTTAAAAAAAGCTTATGTCTAAAGGGGATTTTACTCATTTTCACAGTAACAAGATGGATATCTTATAAAGAGTTATGGTATCCCAACTGCGGTGGACATATGCCACAACAACAAGACCATGTTGAATGAACAAATTTTTTACTTTTACCTCCAAAAATTTTTCCTCAGTCCTATAAAACAAGTTTTATTAGTATAATCCTATTTTGATTTCAAGATAATAGCCAAAGATAGTTTAAATCCAGTCCAGATAGTTTCCAAAGTCTACGTTACGACTTGGAATAACTCATGTTGATTTTGATTTAAATGCAGTGCAAGTTTAATAACAGAAACAGATTTCCCTACATATTGAAATTTCTTTAACCAAATATTATGCAATCAGGATATAATGAAAGACCATCTAGATAACTCACAAAATAACAGCATAGCCTCACAAGCTGACCAAGAAATAAATACTCGAAATATTTGATAAAAACAAAACCAGTGTATTATATACTCGCTACATATCAGCAAATGAAATAAAGTTAGATTACACTACACAGCAAAAATGTTCATGAGAACGAATTAACAAAAAAGGCACGAACGTGGTAAAAATTAAAGTATGAAATTATAACAAAATAATAGATACTCAAACCTTGACATCAAAAACAAGAACAGAGAAAGCTCTCACAATCAGCTAAATGCAGCAAGCTACAATTTACTTGATCGTGGGGCTTTCTGATTAGCTTATATTTTTTTGAATTGTCGACTGACAGAAAAATTTCTTTGAATCATCAAATTATAACGTCATTTTGATCAATAAAGCGTTATAATATTGTTAACATTGAGCAACTATTGTGGCGCTACGGTAGTAATGCAGCTCTCCACTTGAGTAGTGCTGAGTTCAAATCCTAGGTAAGGCTAGAATTTTGAAAAAATTTTTTTTTTTCAATTTTCATTTGTTAAATGGTTTGTTAGGTTCGCCGATATTTTTTAATAGGTACTTTTAAAAATAATTATTTTTATATTAGATAAGTTTTTAGTTACAATGAGTTCACATACTAGAATCACTCAAGTACTAGGTTCACTCACTGCATAGGCAGTGGGATCATTCAGGTAGATACAGGCGGCAGTCCATGGTATGCCACTCTGGGGGCAACAATGATGGGGGAATGAAGTGGGTGAGGTGAAGCCCCACCTGAAGTTCGCATTGCAATTGCAGAAATACGACGTGGCATGCCTTGACCAAGGCCCCCCAAATTCCAAAAGATGCCTCTACTGGTACTGTACTGGCATCTACTAGGATCACTAACACACATGAGAAATAGTAAAAAAAAAATTCAAAAAATATATTTTTCATGGTTCAAAGAAATTTTCTTGTCAGTTGATGATCCAGTATTTTTCTCCCTTTCCTAAAACTAGTTCAAGTGAGAAGAGAAAATT
Organism: Ericerus pela; assembly: GCA_011428145.1. NCBI lineage: Eukaryota > Metazoa > Arthropoda > Insecta > Hemiptera > Coccidae > Ericerus > Ericerus pela. Next base: position 310,739 of record WOFM01000039.1, read on the forward strand.
AGGCTAATCGTGGAACGACCTGAAACCTGTTGAAAACTAGACAAGCTAGAATTCTTGTTTTCAGCTGGACCAAAATTACACATGTAGGTAACTCAGAGTTGAAAATTTAATTTGCCTGAACTACGAATTCTATATTCTCTAGAAAAAATTATAATTAACAACAGTATCAAATCCATACCTAGGCTAGAAAACTTCTTAAAAAATTTAAAAAAAAAGTGAAAACTTGAAAAATTCCTAAACTTTGAAAACTGATAATTTTCTGTCCAATCAAACAAAATATTACAAGTAGGTACTTCTCATATTTACAAGTTTGTTTAAGCAAGGAATTTGAACATATTAATCAATTGAGATTTTTAAGCAAAGTGGCTGACATCTGATGGACTTTTTAGAGCAACTAAAATCAGAGGAATTAATTCTTATCATTCCTATGTCTGACTGGCTGCTTATGGAGTTTGCACATGGTTTGATAAATTTTTTGGATTTTTTCACTCTCATTTCTTTTGTTTTAGCAATTGATAGTAGCGCAATCTATTTGCTTAAAAATCCCAATAGGTTCACATTCCTCCAAAAAAAGTTATAAATCTGCTTCAAGGTTTCATTTACCTACTAGCTGCTTGAGGTGTCAGTTTTGCTTGACAGTTGCATTCTTTACCAACATACAATCTTCGAAAGTTCAAACATTCATAACTTTGCCACCAGGAGGCTATGTATCTTCAAGTTGGATAAACCTTCCCTGGACAACAAAAATAATCCCTCAAAATTTCACAGCAATTGACGAAGAACTTTTGAAAATCTTAGGTTATTAACAAACGAACATTTACATTTTTATTTATATAGAAGATAGATTTATTTTCTTAAATTATATTTTCCCTCTTTCATAAGCTGAAAAGATTTTCCTTTTGAACAGCATCGTTTGTTGGATTGAAAGATGGCTAAATAGAGAAATTATAAGTCTAAAATTCAATTTAGCCTAAGCAAATGAATATGTTCAATTGATATTCATACAGAGCAAAGAAGAATGATAGTTGAAATGTACATGATAGAAGTGATTTCTAAAAATGACTACTGGCCAAAAAAAATAGCTTCAAACCCATTTTGGCACCATGAAAATGACTATAAACTGAAATAAGGGTTATGGCTTATGAAATAATGTCCAAAAACAAGTAATAAAAATAAAGAAAAAGCTACAATTAGAAATTCGCACTGTAGCTCTATGGGGGATTTTACTTTTGACATCACAGTACGGGTGGCGCCTCCAAAAAAGAGTTCAACTACGTGGACAAACAAATAATCAACAGAAATTCAGACAATTTTTTCTTTTTTATTATCTCGGCATCTGAGGGCTCAAAATTATTGTTCTTCGTCACATTGCATTCCTTAGAGTTTCCTTTTTAATTTGGTAGGTCCAATAAACAACCAAATGTTCTTTAAATAGAATTACAACTAAGTATTTTAAGCAAATTCGAAGACTGCTATATAGTTACCATGCTTTTATTTCGTTTGTTTGTCCACATAGTTATATATAACGCCGCAAACTTCAAAGTCGATCTTTCATGGAGAATCTCCCATTGGAAAGACTACCACAACCAGTTATGGCAACTTGAAAATACCAAAACGTATTCAGAGTACTAAAATAAAAACACATCAGCACCATACACACACACATGCGACATGCATGAGTGTGTGCGCGGATACGTGCGCGTACATGGGTTTATTACCCCCCCCCCAACATTCATTAAAATATAGATTTTCACTTTCAAACCGAGTTATGGTATTTTTATATTGCAGAAACGAGTTGTGGTAGTTTTCCATTATGACTTTTTTCAGATTTCTACTATCATTTTGAGCATTATTTAACAGGCCACTAGGAGTCTTTTACATTATACTACAGTGCGTTTAGAGCATTGTTTTTGCTCAATAGCAGTTTTTGGCAACTGACCTTAATACAAGTTTTTATACAACAATCACTTATTATTTCAAACGAAAAATTTTTTGTTTTTATGATAGATAAATTTTTAAAATGTTTAAAAGCAGAAACAAGGAGCTATAGCCACCCATTCCACGATTTGTAGGTATTTCGTCAGTTCAATTTATAACATAATTTCTAAGAAGAAATTTCACAGCCATAAAAATTATCATCAAAACCCAATGCAAACAATTTCAAATAGCAGCCTACGGTATACAAACTCAATTTCGACTTACTTTCATACAGGAGATAAACTTTCTTTTTCGACTGAAAATAAGTAAAATTTTGACAAATCTAACAATAATTCATGAACTCGTATTTAATCGACTCCGAACAGATACATCGATATAAAATTCAACTTTTTATACGACAATTATTTCAATATTGTACTAACTCCAAAGTAAACAATTATAAAAAGTAAAACGTTCAACTTTTTACTCACTCTTCGCAAGATTTACGAAAGTAAATCAGCCACGAAAGAAAAATGAAAATAGTTTTTCACTTCAATAACTTCTAATAATTACACGGTTTAATTAGGAAACGAAAAGGAACGATTCGCATTTACGTAATACGCATCACCAACATTATTTAACAAAATTACAAAATAAATTCTTCAAACAGAAGTCCATAATGGAGTGTAGCGCAGTGTCAACAAAACTTCTCCAAACTATAAATCGCGATTTAAAATCTTTCGAATTAAAAGGAAGATGTGGGAGGAAGAAGGTGAAAAACGTCCAAAAATAATTAACTCGTCACAATTCTTGATACGAGAAGCATACCAAAAACTGAACGTCATTTATTTCCTTATTCTTATTTTCATTATTGTTATTATTGTTATTTATTATTTTAGACTATTATTATTTGACGAAAGAACAGAACAAAGAGAACATTCGGATGTGTAGTAAGAATCCTTGTGGTGCAGAATTTAAAACGCAAGCGCAGTTCAATATTCCCTGACAATTGTTTCACCCCTCGACGTTTCTTCGCCAAAAATGCTTTCTCTGCAGAAAAAAAAAAATTTGAATTAGATTTATAAAAGGGGTAGATGAGCGTCCATGTGGTGGAATGAACGATGCTGTAACTTGCACCCAAACGATTTTTCTAACATACGAGGTCACAGTGCAACGGAAAAATGGAGAAGAAAATTCGTACCGCCAATTTTTAGGCTATCGTTATCAAATTTTAGGAGGAGTGAGAGAAAAAAACGGTATTTTACCAAAAGGTATATATGAGAAAAACTCAAAAAATGAATATAAAGTCCGGTCTCAGAAAGGAAAAACCCCATTTGTCCAAAAAAAAAAAAAAAAAAAGATTGATATCTACCTATATTTGAGATTTTTCTCGTTCCCTCTCGTAAAAGTTGTCCGATAAATTCACCCAGGATAAGACATTTTCATTATTTTTTTATATTTTATCGCTTATACTCCCCTCACCTTTCCATAATTATTTATTATAAATCATCGCGACGTGATAGAGACATGATTACAGGAATGAGTATCTACTACCTTCAGCATAATGAAAAATTTAATATTTCAACTACCTATGCAATAATATTCGATTAAAATATGTACCTACTTGAGATATAACGCAGTCCTTGAAAAAAAAGCTACAACTGAAATTTACGACATAAGAAATACGTACATACCTACTTTAGTATTTTTATGGCTTCTTAAATGGGTTTTGATAGAGTTAAACATTCGAGAAACAAATGTAAATATTTAGATCGTAATAAACCATTTCTCAGTAACCGGAGAACCTATTCAAAAGAAATTTTATAAATTTCATTACTCAAAACTCGCAAAATTTCAAAGAGAATTTTTTCAAATGCGTTTGGTGCAAAAAATAGATTTTTTTAAAATTTTATAGATTTTTTCTTATATTTTCATAAAGATACCATAAATAAAAATATTCCATTTAAATGTGTATGTATATAAAAAACAGGCGTATTCTACGAGGAAAAAAATACTCCACTCACGTTCTACATTCTTGACGTGTTCATATAAGAGTAATTTCTCAGTTCAACCTGATGTTCCCAGTTCTGTGAGACAGAAACTCAGTTGATAACTAGAAATAGACAAAATTAAAAAAACTATTTTGATAAGATGGCCATGCGAAACAAACACGATCATTCATCATATTACTATTTTTAGAAGAGAATTTTTCATCAAAACCCACTCAATGAGTTAAGTTTGAAATTACCATACTTTCTGAGAATTATACAGAGGTCCGGCATATACAGAGTTATGCAGAGTGGAAAAAATAGCTAACAAAATCAATTGGAGTTGAAGAATTGTAATGAACATTTATATTACCAATTGATAGGATTCTATGTTCCATTTTTCAATTGAATGGATGCCTCAAATGTATTGTGCGATGGCTCATTTGAAAGCTCTGGAGCTTTAAAATTCTGAAGTGGACAAATCGTGTTCATTTTACGCTTCAAGGTTTTGAAAGCTTGTGAGCTTTGAAAATTTGACTAACAAACAGACAAAAACCTGCCCAAAACAAACTATAGCTAAAACCTCAGAATATTTAACACGTACTTGAAACCCTAATAATTTACAAGAACCTAACATTTTATGCTGGGGCAATGGTTTAAATTAAATATGCTTAACTACTTTCACAGGTTTACCAAATCTGTAAAAGCACAGATTTGGTAAATCTACCTTATGTAGCCAAAACACATTTGATCAAGTGAAGGCATTCACATGCACAGAGTATTAAATATAATGGAGGACGCAAATGCAACGAAAAATAGCTCCACTTTTGAGACGAAGTATTCCCACTTCTAAGGAACGGTATAATTTTCAGCCTTTTTTTAATCTACGGAATTCGCGTTTGTTGTGGTTTCTGAATTATTAATTATAATTATTCGTAGAATTCTCATCATTGTTAATGGGCCCGAATACGGGCAAAAAAAAATTAGAATTTAGTATTGTAAGGATGGGGACAACAACTTCAAAAGTAGTGCTGTTTTTTGTACCAGCGTTTAGATGAGCGTGCGTCCTCTATCGTACTTAATATTCTGTGTTCACAAGATACATTAACCTACATATCACTGATTTGGCAGTAGAATTCTACCTAAAGTAATGCAGACTATTTTAGACAAGTTGACACATTCTGATAAGAAAATGGTTTTAAAATTCAGTAGGAAAATTAGTGTCGTTCGTGATTCAAATTTCCTTCACTTTGAAGAGCTAACACATGTGCGCTGCTAATGTGATAATTTGTCCAACCTAAAAACTTATGTCAATTTTATTATATTGGCTTTATGACAGTGTGTCAGTTGTCTAAATAATCTATATAATTTTAATTCTACCTTTCCCTCAAAACATACTCAAAATTATTAAAAAACCGATTTCACTCAAATTCAGTACCAAACCAGTCCTTAATAGTCTCCAATCACCATAAAAATTTCAAGCTAAAATCTTTCAATTTACGAGAATTATTGTGATGATAACATAACGGGTTTAAAAAACTTTGAGAACCTCTCCCTCGGAAAATACTGAATTAATTTCAAAATATTTAACAAAAATGTGTGACGCATGAAAGCCACTAACAGTACCTCAAGTTTCATTGTCATAGGTCAAACAGCGGAGGTTCCACAGACTTCCAAAAAATGCTCAAATGAGCAATAAAAGGGAAACTTATATATAAAAGCCACTTCTGTAACACTATCACGTGACCATAGTTACAGATATATTTGGCTATGCATATATTTGAGTCCAATTTGAAACCATTTTTTTCTTCACAATGCACCTGGTAAATTGATGATAATTCCGACACATTTATGTAGGTTTGTGTAAATTATTGCTGCGGAGCAACATTGAGTACTTGTGTGTGTGTGTGTTTGTGTGTGTTGTGCACAGAAGAATTTGACTGAGCTATATATTTGTGATTTACAACTCAGGATTGGCGCTTCTTCACAGGTTCCACTCCCAGGTCCACCCATTTCGCTAAATGCAATAGTTGAAAATACACAATATAAAGTGAGGCATATGTCTTGTAATCGCAGCATACTCACAATACCTTTTTTTAAACAAATGTGAGCCAAAAAAAATATGATGATTTTCAAAAACACAACCACCCATAATGAAGTTGATGAAAACTGAGAAGGATAAAATGAAGAATTAATTATTTGACCACCAAAATCTGTTTTCTAGCGAAGACAAGTGAATAGTACTTTTTAAAACTACCAAATTGGTAACTCTACAGATTTGGTAAAAGAACATAGCATTATGAAAGAAGCCTTAGCTGCTTAGCATGTTGTTGCCTTTTAGTACTCAAAGTTTGTCACAAATTTATTCACAATGTTCACCTTATCAATTAAGATGTGAAGACTCCAAAAGCAGTGCTAAATTTGCTTCATATTATCACAGGATGAAAACCGGATCATGTACTAGAGTATTTTTCAAAGGAAAATACAACTATTGCATCCAGTGCAATGACGGGACCTGGGGGTGCAACCTGAGGAAAATAGCCAATCCTGAGTCGTAGATTGCGAATATATAGTCACTCAAAATCTTCTGTACACAATATATATATATATATAATTATATATTTATAATTTTTGCTCATTTTGGAAATTTTTGGGAGTTTGTAGAGTTTCCACTGTTTGACTTATGGCAATAAAACTTGGGGTATTGTTAGAAGCATTCATGAGCTACACATCTGTTTTAAAATTTTTAAAATTCATTTGCTAGTTTCAGAGGAAAGGGATCTCAAAGTGTTGAAACTCACCATGTTTCATCCCAATAACTTCCATAAATTAAAAGATTCTGGCTTGAAATTTTTATGGTAGCTGGAAACTATTAGGAGTGGTTTAGTATTGAATTTGAGCAAAATTGGTCCACTGGTTTTCAAATGGCAGCCATTACAAAATTTCACATTTTTAGAAAATACACACTTACCGTGGTTGATGCATGGCAAAGATATTTCTCTTGTTAAAACAAGCCAAAAAAGACAAATAAAAACCAAGAGAATTACAGGGTTAAGTAAAAAAAGGATGGGCAAAAATTGAGAATAAGCAAATGGAAAATCATAAATTTCAATTATTTCGATAAAAATTTGCAAGACATAATGAGCTCAAGTTTTTGACTATATAATACTGGACCACTAAAGAAAGCTGATTTCTGGCTAGACATGCCAGTGTTAAATAGGCAACTACAGCATACCATATAACGTACTTTTCTTTGTATTTATGTATGCTATCCTTATTTATTTAAGGTATCTCTTTGTCAGATCTATTCTAAATTGGTGAATTCAAGTAAAATGTTGAAAATACGCTAGAATTGCGTACTTTTTCTCTGGCATGTCTTAACTTGACATTAAAAAGTACATAGGTCTTATTCAGCTTTACTGGTCCAGTAATATATAGTCAAAGGCTAAAGCAAATAATTTTCATGGTTGCCATCAAAACCAACTTCATTTATCAAGCTGTGAAGTGAAAATCTCAGGTCATAAATTGATAAGCAAAGGACCAATTTTTGACAGAAATAAAGTTTTTTAAGTTAATTTTCAAATTCCTCATTCCCAAAAATATAATTCATCACAAATTTCTTATTGTTTTCGTTATTTTTTATCAAGTTATGCTTGAATATGTGCAAAAAAAAATGAAGCTGGCAATTGTGTTGAGGAACTAATTTTCATTCTACTTCATGATTTGAAAAATGAAGTTGATCTTGTTACTACATTACATAAGTTCCAAATATTCTTAAGCAATGTCATAAGTATTTTTTCATTCATTATTAATGGCCCAAAAAATGCCAATATTTCCTTTTTTATCCAGTTTGCTTGCAAATGAGGTATTAAAATTGACCTCACAAAAAGTTTAGGGGTGGGAATGATGAAAATTATCCGTTTCATGAGAGAAGAAAATGATTGGTACCATTTTTTCATTTTAACCTTTTTTTTTATGTATGTATGGTAAAGGAGGCGAAGATGCTGCATCTTTTGAATACTTGAAATAGATTTGGATAGGAGAGCTGAAAAGAGACCATATTTGGCACATATGTACATCAATGCCTTATGCATCATTTGCTACTACTCAATCGCATGTTTATTCAAAAATAACAAAGTAATGAAAAAAATAAAAACTCTAATTTTGGCCATCTTACCAGAAAGGGTGGGTAATATGCTGTATAGCTGCGGTTAAGATGGCTAATGGAAATTTGCATGTATTTCAACAAAAAAAAAGTCAAACCCAAAATTCTTGAAATTTCTGAAAAAAATCTATTGAAATTAAAGAACAACTACATAAATTCATTTTCCTTGGCTTTTGAAAACAGAAAAAAATCAGTTTGAATTATTTTCTAAAGATATTATTCAGTCCTACCATCAACTTATTGTTTCACACGTGGATCAAAGACCCTTACTTAAACTTCATATCCATTCTCAGTTCAAAACGATCTATTCACTTTTCAACTCAACCTTTATGTTGTCGTTTCAACAGCCGAATTAATTGATTTTTTCTTATGTCTTCATCATCTCCAATGCTCTGCAGCAAATACTTCCTATACAATTTTTTCAAACTCTCTCAGTGCCCAAACAACCCTATCAGATATCTATCCAACAAATCCTATTTCTTCACACATTGTCTTCTACTAAATTTTATCACATTATTCTCCATATCTGTTTCCTCTGTCAAGGTTCCTAGGCACTCGGTAATTTTTGAGAATGAAAAGGTTGAACTAACTATCCGACGACTACTTCCTAATCTCACTTTGAATTTATGACAGCCGCAGGTCGCAAATCTTTCTTCTACCACGTCATTCAACAAAAACGGCAGCAACCGTTGAATTCTGAGAACTTCCGTAAATTATTCCCTAAAAAACCTACCCTAACCAACTGGACCTCCTTCAGCCTCTCTTTCAAATGCGAAGAAGTTTTGAACTCCTTGATAACTCTCCTATCCACTCCGAAAAACTGTTTCGTTACCGACATTTATGTAATCTTCCTTCCTTAATCTAAACTACGTAATTTGGCCACAGCCCTTTGCATATGGCTAGTGCTAACACCAAAAACAAAAAGAAAGAAAAAAAGCTAAACAAATAAAATTACTGGAATACTCAAATGTTGCGATGGACAAATAGAGAAAAATATGAAACAGGTCGATGCTTCAAATCCATATTATATATTTTACTAAACTAACGATTTTTGAGTTCCATCCTCATTGTTCTCAGAGCAGACAATCAAACAAATTTTCCAACTTCCTCGCCCGAAAATTATTTTCATTTACTCGACAGATATTTCCTATAATCAAACATTATAAAACCCGAAGAACCAACAGTAAAAATAATAAAGAGGTACGACAAAAAATTTCAGATGATTTTTTTCATCAATATTTCATAGGTAAAAGCAAACAAAACAACAACAAAAACAAGAATATAAACGTCTTCAACCCTTAAAAAGACGAATGAAAGGGGAGATTATTACGTATTTGTAAATGGTAGGCAACATGCTCGTAAACAGGAGCTTGACTGTCAACTAGACCGACGTTCTAAGGGGGATAAACGTCCTTCTGGCGAGATATTAACCCCACGGAAAATGGAAAACACAGCATCTTGTGCAATCAATACTATTCGCCAGCAGTCAACCTCTACAGCGACATGCGCAAAGTTTTTCGCTAAAAACTAAGTATAGATAAAAAGTAGTTTCCGTTATTTCATAGAATGTAAAAAATATAGAAATAATGTTGATTAATTACAGCGAAATTTTTCCGAGTTTGACCGAAATAGGAAATGGACGATAAGCACTAACACGTTTCAAATGTCTGGACAAATATCAATATATTTTACGTTCGTGAACATAAATTATTAAATAATTGAGAAAAGACAAAACGGATAAAATTCAGCATAGCTTAATTAATTTTTTTCTCTTTGAGATTTTCTACTGAAATTGAGAATAATGTAGTTGATTTTTGGTAACAGCGAACCAACCAACGAGTCTCACGACACATGAACAGTAAAAGTAAAGAATAATGAGTTCATTTTAGGCGAATAGAAATCAAATATTAGATAAGATTTAAAACCAAAAAAAATTCGACGTTTTCAGATAGTACTGATATTTTAGCAGGTAAATCAATTTTTTTAAATAACTTTTCAGTAAAAGTAATATTTTAAAATTTTGAACAGCCCAGTTTAAATGTTCAAAAATCCAAAAAGTCAGATTACATTCAGTTTCAATAAGTTAATCTAAACAGAAGGTAGATTGTGCATGAAAAATCGACTGTGGCTTTAGTGGGGTTATAAAATATAACTATGTGAACAAACAATCGAGATAAAAGCATGGCAAGTCCGCAGCAGCCTTCAAATATTTCTTTGTAATTCTCTTTAAAGAACATTTGGCTTTTTATTGAACATACCAAATTAAATAGGAGACTCTACGGAATAAAATGAGAACAAGAACAATAATTTTGAGCTCTCAGAAGCCGAGATAATAAAAGAAAAAAAAAATTATCCTAATTTCATTGTTTTTGGACTTTTGATTGGCTGGTTCCTTAGTTGTACTGTTTTTCCGCATAGTTGAGCTCTTTTTCCGAGGAGCCACTGTACTGTGACATCGAAAGTAAAATCCCCCATTAAAAAACATGTTTGATAATTATTAGGCGGGTATTATTATCTTACATAATATAACATTCACTTCTGTAACACTATCATATGACCAGGGTCCTTATTCCTGAACTACTGTTCATATTCCTTAATTTGTAAAAGTTCACTAAAGGGAAATACTGAATTATAGTATATACTGTTTCTCTTAATTTATTAGAAAATTAAAATTTCCAAACTTCACAGAATACAGATTAAAAATTGGAACACAGGCTTACATTATCATGGCTTCTACGCCTCTCTGCAGAAGGGGGTTTGTGAACAAGAAGATGAGTGCTGTTATAAATTTGTATCACATCAGGGTCACCATTTTATAGGTTTGCCTGGAGTGGAGATTGAACCAGCAACCTTCAAGTTTAAAAGCAGTGACGATATCCGTACGGCCACGCCACCACCAATAGATATTTGTGTGGGTGTGCATATATATTATGTTCACATCCCCACAGTTTTCAATGTTAAAAAACTGCTCCTTAGAATGATATCAACAGAGCTGTTGGCGCAGTTTAGTGAAGGCTTTACATCCCAAATGGCTCAAACTTACTGTTCTACTTTTAATTTTCTCATTTTTTTAAAATTTCAGTTCTTACATATTGAAAGAGGTGATGAAGAGGAAATTGGGAAGTGATCTGAAAAATCAGGAAACGATCTAATTAAATAGATTGCGATTTCGATCACCTACTTAATCAATCTACAGACTGCAATCTAGATTGCAATAATGCCAAGATCTGTAGATTGCAATCTTGATTGATCTATCACCCCCCAATGGCCCTTGGTGATGTTTCACATCATACATGATACTAGTGATGGGTAGGTGGGAAAATTCCTGAGGGAAGGTAAGTTAACTGGAAAGAATTTAGGAACGTAATTTAAAAGAACTTCCCATTTAACTAATCAGCTCACAAAAATGTGGTTATACTCTGTTCACTCTAAGAAGTGTATGCCGTCAGAACCATAATAGACATTGTAATTGTTTGGGAAGAGAGGAAAAAATATCGATGCACATTATCACACAATGAAAAGCATCAATTTGTGGAGTAAACAAACATTGTATTTCAAGTAGATAAGTGTGGATATGATTTATGACATCACACACTTCTTAAAGTGAACTGGGTATAGTCGCAATAAATCAACTGATACATTCTAACTTATATTTTTAGTGTTTTTATTGCAGTGTCACAGTCACTGGAAAATAATATATGATGTAGTTCGAAAGATGCCACCAGGTGCGCTAAAATTGGGTTCTCACTTTTTGTGTAGCAAAATTCACATACACTATATTCTACAAGTTCAATATTATCATTTACAAACATAGACTGATAAAAATATGAATTTTTAATTTGATAATCATTAGGAATGATATGGTTATGAATTATGATATGTTACGTTTGGTTGATAAATTAAAATAAGCTGTAAAAGCAAACAGAAATTTTAAAATAGTAAAACCATATCTTACTGTATATCAAAATTATCGTCTCAACAACTGTACTGATAAATGCAATAAAATTTTTAGATTCCCAATGTTCCCAGGGAAGGTAAGGAATAAACAAAATTACCTTCCCATTACTAATCACTGCATGAAATGAAACAAAGGAAAAAGAATGTAACCTGTTGGTAGTTTGTGAATTTTACAAAATAAATTGCCAGAAAATCGATTTAAATTTTTTTACAATTAGAAACCAAAAAATGTTGTTTTCTGTTAGTTTACCGTTTTTATATAAAAAAAATAAATAAGTATACGTTTCTGTTCCATTTTTAATTTGTTTTCCAACCACTGGAAGACAGCTTATAAGCCAGTTTAAATATTCACTTAAATGAAGTCGGTTAAAAACAAAAGAGGAAATAAAATTAAACTGTTTCACACGTTTCGTCACTCCCAATTTTGGATATTACAACCGTAAAAAAATTTAGTAAATCAGGATAGAAAAACTGTTGCGAAAATAAAGTAATGTATTACTCAAGTTCTTCGAGAAATTATATCAGTACGATAAAAGGATAAGCAATAGGCGTTATCAAAAAATTCCATATCAAGTCCAAAATTGCCATCACGATCAGAGAGAGGAATCTTCAGAATGGAATATCTCGCAGACATAAATCAAATAATTGTTTTAATAGGAAAACTTATTTTTTATTGATGAAACAGTGAGCATTGAACGTGAGGGAAATTAATGATTTTTTCACGGGAGAGAAAAAAAACAGGAACTGAAAGTAAAGAATTTTCAAGTGGAAACGAAATATCAATATGCTAATGAAATTCCAACAGTCATATAGCGTGAGTATCAATAATTTTATTAAATATCAAATTAGAAACTAACTATTCCTATTCTTCAAATCATAAAATAATGCACTTTCAGTACGTTGAGCGGTTGGAGGTATAATACGAGTAGTTTTCACTAAAATCGCTGAAAATTCTAAATGTTCGTAATTAACTAACGGGACAGAACGTAAAAACTTACTTGAATTGTGAAAAATACGATTTCGAGAAAATAAACACAAAAATTTAATGAATTCGGAATATCAATAGCAACAATAAATTTCATATATATCATCGACAGGACACACAGAGATTTGGATGAAAATGAGCGGTAGAATTTAGAAACAAATTCGACCGCTATCTTCTACTTATAACTTCAATCATATTTTCTATCTAATCGCTAAAACTAAAATATAACAATTAACACAAAACATATGTTGAGTGTTGGGCGTAATTTCTTCAATAAATGATAAGAATGCTACCGGGTTTGAAAAAGTTTGGAACCAGTTTGGAACTCTCTGTTCTTTTCTTATTTCTATATGCCATGGAAGTTCTCTAACATAGTATTTGTTGAGGTCCTTTGAGTATATATTATTTCATATGGAGAGCTGATTCAACAAGTTCCGTTTTTCAACAATAGGAAGCGTTTTCGGGGAATGAAATGACTTCTTTTATACGCGAGTATATCTATATATACGAATTATATATAGATATACTCCGAAGTAAAAGAAGTCATTTCATTCCCTCTAAGCGCTATCTATGTCTGAAAGTAACTACGTATAGAAAATGTATACGAATCAGCTCTCCATATGAAATAATATATACTCAAAGTTGAGGTCACAGATATCTACACTAATATAAGCCAAATACCTAACTTTCCACTTTCACTATGTTGAGGTTCACCCTAATGGAGTGTTGAGATATTGCATCGATCCCCTGGCTTGTTGGCAAAAAAATCATGTACAATGCATTTCTTATGCAGAAAAATCTGTTTTCAAATGACTGCTGCATGTTTATTAATTTGTGTTGGCTGATGTCATATTTGGTGTGGATGTTCTATCAGTCTTAAGATTGAAACCAAGATATCAAAAATTATTGTCACAGGCAAAAAAAAATTAATTTCTTCTAATGTTCAATGAGGTATTTTGTATACAAGCGTCTAGGGACACCATAGGGTAAATTTTTTTTGGGTAGTTTCAGAATTGGTCGAACACTTCGTTCGACGACTTGGGATTTTCGTTTGTTTTGTTTGTTAGTTTATTGATAATAATGGTAGTTGGAAAATGGGTTACCTAATTGTTTAATTTTTGATGTTTTTAAATATGAATTCCAAATCGCAATTCATCTGCGACCTATGTCAAACTTCTTTTGGTAAAAAACATCATGTACTCAGGCACATTGAAAACATTCATTCCATTAGTAGGCCTACCAGTGTAAAAAAAATTCAAAAATATCGAAGTAAAATCCAATGTTTTCTATACTGTTTTTCCTGCAATACTTCCTGTGCATACGATCGTCATTTAGAAAATAAGTAATGTTCTTTTCTGTTTCGTTTTCTTTGCATTAATGTTAAATTGAATAAATAAAGTTGACTCCGATTTTTTTTTTAATATTTTCAACGGATAAATGAAGTTTTTCTGGTGGTTTATTCGAACATGTTCTCATGAATACTACACTTCGTTCTTCTTTACAGTGTCATTCAGTGTTTTTTATTCACAACTTAAAAAATTTTCAGATTCTTGCTTTAAAAAAATATATTAAAAAAAAATACAGCCTCTATAAATAAATATTTTTTTTTACAAAAATTCTAAATAATTTCAAATTTCAATAAAAACACAAAATAACTTTGAAAACTAAGTCAAACAAAATGTTCCAAACGATTCCGAAACCACCTGAAAAAATTTACCCTACGGTGTCCCTAGACACTTGTATTTTGTATTCAATCATTTTATTAGTGTGTATAAGTATGATATAAATGGGTACACCTATTGGGTAAAGTGCCAACAGCTTTTGTTTACTTTGGTGAGGTATCCAAAGCATATTTTTTGACATACTTTGCATTGTGTTTATCTTTGACTATATACATACTGGACTGCTAATACTGATAAAAAGCTGTGTTCAAAATAAACAGGCGTATCCCTGTTCAAAATGTTAGTTCATTATCAAATTTATTAATACTTATTGTCTTTTCCTTTGACTTGGTCTCTTCTTACCACGATTATTGCTTTTAATTACGAATTAAATCGGTAATGTTGTAGTTTTATAAAACTCAGAAGTTCAAAAATTTCATTTAAATCAATTTAAAATTTGATTTATTGATGCATAAAAATAATCTTTTTTGTTGCTGTATGACGAATGTTTTTATCTACTTGCGAACTATTCTTACAAATATGTCTAATTCTAATTTTTATATAGAAATTTGTAATTAATTCGGTTAAATACGGATCAGGTAGCTCTATGTTTTTAAATAGCAAACCAGTAAACTAACATTTTGAACGGGGATACGGGTGTCTGACTCAACTTCACCGGTTGTTCATTAGACTCTGTGTTATTCTTATCAGTATTAGCAGTCCAGTATGTATATAGTCAAAGGTGTTTATGTAGGCTATCCTTGTGAATTTAAGGGATCTCTTTATCAAATGTATTCTAAATTAGTGAACCCAAACAAAATGTCAAAAATACACAGAAGGTATACTATGGTTGCCTACTTTTTCATAATTATGTCTTGACATTAAAAAGTACATTGGACTTATAAGGCTTTATTGGTCCAGTACTGTATAGTCAAAGGTTGAGGTACGAGTCCTCTTCCCTCACACTACTTCACATATCTGGTAATACTGTATACTTGTAATCACACAATCGCACAGTTGTCATTATTCGTGTCTCTTGTATTGCACAACCTGTAATTGTTAATAAGTGTTTTCCACTGAATTGAATACAACATACTGGAACAATCGCTGAGGGAGAAAAGCTGAGCAAGCGCATTAGAAAGAGACAGAGATAATATGTAGTATACGCTATCTCTTTTTAAGTAGGTTTTCTTTAAAAAATCTACTTATTATGCGTCGTATGGTATTAGTCCCTAGGGTTGGGGGTGGGTACATGTTTTGTTCCATAACTTCAGGAAAATTTTGGCACCAATAACTCAAATTCATATACATATATATGGTCATATATATTCCATTTTCTTGTTCGCATGGTACAGTTCGCAATTTTTGTCCAATAATCACGAAATTTTATACGAACATTTGTACTAAGCCAAGGACTAGACTATTGATTTTGGTGCAGATTGGCCTGACAGTACTTCTGGTACCAGTTTTGTTTTTATTTTGGCCACAAAATGCTCAATTTTACATCAATAGTCACAAAATTCGGAATAGATATTTATTACAATTTATTGTAGTATGCTGCTAATTTTGGCTTAGATCGGCCAGGTGGTATTTCTGGTACCACTATTTTTGTTCTTGTATTGACTATAAAATGGTTAATTTTGGACTAAGTAATAAGAACATAATTAGAAATAAATATTTATTATGATCTGTTCTAAAATTTTGAAAATTTTGATGTGGATGGGCAGGATGGTCTACTTCCAGTGCGCTTTTTCTGTTTTTATAATCATATTGATCATAAAATTTGGAATTTTGGAACAATATGTATGAAATTTGAAAAAATATTGTAGCATACTACAAATTTTGGTGCAGATAGACTAGATGATAGGTACTTCCAGTAAAGCTTTTTTTTCCTTTTTTTTTTCTAATTTGCATGAACTTTTCTTTTTACAAACATTATCCACATGTTCATATTTATTTTCATTTATTTTATAACTTTATTGTATTTCTTTGATTTTATTTGAAATTATAAGAAATACAATAAAGTTATAAAGTAAAAAGAAAGAAAATATGAACATGCTGATAATTTTTGTTCCCAGAAAGAAAAGTTCATGCAAATTATAAGAAAAAGAGGAAAAAAAAGCTTTACACTAAGTACTGTTCAATCGATCCTTACCAAAATTGATAGAATGCTACAATAAATTAAAATAAATATTTTTTTCAAATTTTGTACTTATTTTTCCGAAATTCCATATTTTAACATCAATATAAAAATAAAAATAGCGGTACCAGAAGTACTGTCTGGCCAATCCACACCAAAATAGTATAAATGTTTGTACCATATTTGGGACCTGTACGAATGTGAAAAAGGAATATATATATATATATATATATATAAATATCTATAAATTTGAGTTATTGGTGCCAAAATTTTCCTGAGTTTTAAAACAAAAAATGTATCCATCCTCAATCCTGGGGGCTGATACGACACCAAGTGTAATAAATAGATTTTCTAAAGAAAATCTAATTAAAAAGAGATTGCATATACTACATGTTATCTCTATCTCTTTCTAATAACCTCACTCAGTTTTACTACACACAGTTAACTGCTAGTGATCGTTCCAGCTGTATTTAATTCAATGATGTTTTCAACCTTCAAGGATATATATATGATGGAGACAACACCTAGGCAGTTTTGATGTCCTACCTATAGAAAGCGCATCTACAAACACTTGTATTTCCAAATAAATATCTGATTGGAGGAAAATCTTGCAATGTGCATTTGTTTATAAACACTGGCATACAAAGTACCTCACTTTTACACCAATTTTTGATTCTGATTGATTGGAGTGTTCAGTCAAGGGAACTTTGTATGCCAGCACATGGGGTCTATAATCTGTCTTGGACTTGTAACTAAGACATTTTTGGGGTTATTGGTTACAGGTTATTGGTTAAAAATGTAATTATTTGGTTACTGGTTATTCTTCTTGTTAACCAAAACAATTAGTTATGGTTACTAGTTATTGATTAAGACAAAATTTTGGGGTAAAATAGACAAAAAAATTTTCTTCAGGTCAAATTATTTATAATTAATAATTTTCCAGGACATGATTAGTAATTTTTCAAAAAAATAATCAATAATATTTGAGGCGGCTGCCACACTACGTTGGCGCGTATATGTATGCTACTCCCTCGAACACCGTCACCCGGCACTATGGCCGAGTGAATACGGTGCTGCCTTTTAGTGACTGTGAACGAGGGAGGTTTTAGGTGTTCAGCTGGTACGGGTTCGAATCCCCTTGCCGCCTGAACACCTAAAATTTTGATGTTCCATGATAACCAATAAAAACCAATTCTTTCTGGTTATGTCGTTCTGGTTAATGGTTTCAGCATTTTATAGGAATTGGTCATTGGTTATCAGTTAGGGGAAATTGTTTTGTTTTGGTTATCAGTTCCCAAATCAATGTTGTCAGTTTCTGATTATGGTTGTGGTTACGAGCCCTAGTCTGGACATTCAACCTCATTTTAAAACTATTCTGTGTCATCTCCCATCATATATATATCCTCGAAGCTTTTAACCTTTTTCTATATCTGAAATGTTGACATTTGCCATTCGTTGATAAAACATCATAGTGACTGTGCATATTATTTTTTTGTCTTACTAAAAACTACTCAATATGGTAGGATGAGTTCAGGGATGCCAACCCTACATCAATAGACGTACAAAGCTTAAAAAGCTACGTCTTTTTCTACATCTTTTTTTTAATCTGTCTTTCTACGTCTCTTTAGGGAAAAAGAATCTGTCTCAGAAAAAAATCGCATTTATTGACTAAAAATTTTTTTTTTTAATCTCAATTTTCAAAAATTATTATCAATTGTACTATTTTATACCTTACAATTCATACAACATAATAACCTTGGCATTGACATTTATAACTAATGAAAAATAAGCATAAATTCAAATCATCATTTTAATCTTTATTAAAATAGGTACACAATTTTTGTCATCTATAAATAAAAAATTTATTGGTTTCACATTTGATAGTTAAATGATATTTCAAGTTTTGAAATTTGAATGAGAAAATATTACCAATAAATGATAATTCAACATCAAAGATGTTTGGAAAAAAATTAGCTTGTGGAAAAAAAAGAGAAGGAAAAAGAAAATGGAAAATTTTTTGAAAATTACCTTAAAACCTATAAAATATGGTCTGAAGGGCAAAATATGGCAAATATGGTCCAATAAAATGGACTCATTTTAATGTAATCTTCCTAAATTGGAAAGATATTTCATTAAATCTTTGATAGCAATGATGGAAAAAAATATTTTACAACATCAAAATCCTCATCCTATCAAGTATCAATAGGTATTTAATTGCAGTTGTCTTCATAAAAATGGCTTAAAATCATCTGCTAGAGGGTCCTGTAAAAATTTTTTTAGGGGGGTTCCCCCCAGACAACCTCTATTGGTTAAAGGTATCACGTACTGAAAATAGATAAAAAACAGGATCTACGTCTTTTTATGTTTTTCTACATCTTTTTTTTTTAAAGAATTCTATGGATTTTTAAAAATGAAGGTTGACATTCCTGGATGAGCTTTAGTGTAAGTCAAAAGTCAAGTACTTTTTTAATGCATCGATAGGGATTAATATAGTTTTGAATTTTAAACTAATTAACAAATCATCAATTTTATGTCAAATGTTTGTGAATAGTTTTATGTGTTGTGTCATTTTAACCTCCGCATGTAACATGAGTCAATGTTTTGTTTAGACAAAATCATATTTTAATGTTATTGTAGCTGATTGTCACTTAGAACGTTGTTCCTGTTAAGTTGCTGTTTATTGTATGTGATGATATCAAAGTGCAAATTGAATTGTTGGAGACCCTCGTTGTCATCAAAATTAAGAATTTGGTTGGTTGGTTGGTAGAAAAGTGTGCTCATATTTATGGTATGGAAAGCCTACTATATTTGTGAAAAACAATTGGTGGTTCATTATATTCCAGTAAATCAGTTTCATTGTTGCTACTGTTTCCATTTGTCTCCTGAACTTGGGAAGTTTCCTAAGACAAATGTTGTAGTAATTTACAATTTCCTGTGAAAAAATTTGAAGTTTAGCGCTGTTTTCAAGGTCCACGAGGTTGACATAGTAATTTTTGTCAAAGTCCAGTATTAAAGTCACAGAGCAACGTAATTTTTCTCATCATTTTCATTAAAGTCCAATGAGCAATTGACCAAAATTCGTAATCATCGAAGTCCATTGCTATAGAAAAGTAGGTCAATGAAGTAGAAATCGCAGTCAAAAGTCCTTGTTGATAAAATTATGTAAGAAAATGATTTAATGGTATATTTTTCATACTTCAAGTTTCATTTTTCAGTAAATCTGACTTTTTTACCATGTTTTGTGATCTTTTTTGCATAATTTATTGCAGCTTTTGCATATTTTTTACCTTCTAATTTACAAAATTTTGTATTTTTCAATATATATTTTACTCTTTGACTATATAGTACTAGACATGTAAAGAAATATGATTTCTGGTGTATGAAAACATTGTTAATATTATAAAGTATTTTTAGGGGTTCAGGCGGCACGGGGATTCAAACCCGTACCTAAAACCTCCCTTGTTCACCGCCACCAAAAGTCAGCATCGTATACACTTGGCCACGGTGCAGGGTGATGGTGTTCGAAGGAGAAATGGCAATTAGCCGACGTAGTGTGGCGGTAGTCGCCACAGTATTAATATTAAAAAAGAAATGAAAAGCTGACTTTTTATTTTGTAGTTTCAGCTTTGCTAAATTTTTGTATATTTTTCCTTACTATAATGATAAAATTGAGAAATAAAGGAACACTCAGGGAGTACAAGCAATCTCGTTTATATTCAGTACAGATCGGAGCAACTCCTCACCTAAGCTGGTAGAAATAACAACACCCTTATTAAATAGGCAACTAGAGCATACCTTTGGATGTATTTACTTTGTGTTTACATATGCTATATTTGTGAATCTAAAGAATATCTTTATCAGACATATTCTAAATTGATGAATTCAATAAAATGTCAAAAATATGGAGAAGGTAGGCTAGGATTGCCTACTTTTTTGCCAGCATGTTTTAACATTAAGAAGTTCATTTGTCTTATGGAGCTTTACTGGTCCAGACTCCAGTATTACATAGTCAAAGGTTTTACTTTCCTTTATCAAACTATGTCTATCGTTGAATCAAGAAAATTAGGGAACTCCTTTAGTTGGAAGTGTAGAATATTGACTTGCACAGAACAGAAATTCATTGGAAAAATCTCATTGTTCCCTTTATTACTATGCAATGAAGTCAACCATTCTTATTTTCAATCTTTTTAGGTTAGAGCTGCTTCATTTATCATATTTTTTTTACTAATTTTTTCGCATATTTCTTTTGTAGACATAATTAAATAGATCGATAATCAAAACTAATTCAATTTACTGTAGTTTATATCAATCTTTGTTCAAATAAATTTATATTTTAGGATTAATTAAGGATAATTATGATTTTATTCTTCAATTATTTACATTGAGATTGTTATTTAAGTATAACTACCATGACACTTTGTATGTTGGCAACATCAGGCTGAACTCCAGAGGGTGGGGCTTCACCCCACCTACTTCATACCCCTCACCATTGAAGCCCCTCAAAGTGGCATACCATGGACCAACCTCCCTCCAGCTGCCCACCACCCATGTAATGAGTTAACTTAGTATCTAAACTCATTGTAATGAAAAACATGTCTAATAAAAAAATAATAATTTTGAAAAACATTTAAAAAAGTATGGAGAACCTAACAAATCATTCTACGAAAAAAAAGGAAGAAATGAAAAATATTCTCTAAAATTTTGGCTTTGATCCGATTTAAATCTAGCACTATTGGGGTGATAAACAGTGTCATTACCACAGTACAGTGGTACCTGAACAAACATCGAGAAACAAATACGCAATATTATTAGACTATTCGATGTATTAATTTTCCCAAAACTATTTAGGTATCATAAATATTTCTACCACATGCAAGTGTATATTTATAGGCTCATCCGTGACTTTAACCCTTTTTGTGCCCTTCATGCAAAATCCCTAAGAATGTATAGTGTTTCTCAATTCCTACGATACGCACTTGACATTGTATGCAAAGACAATTTTTTTTTTGCCTAGAAATATTTAATTTAACTTCGTTGACATTTATTAGAGGGTTTTTCTTTGTGGCTTCAAAAAAATTATTTTTTTATTTGGAACGGACTATAAGCCTAGTTTAACTTCAATTACACTTCAGTACCTTAATGTGTCATTGGAGCTGATTGTAGTGATTCCACTCCTCAATCATAAAGTTTTCTGGGAACGAAACTACTTTAAGGTGTATATCTATATATTTGTATGTATAGATATAGTAACAGTAATTTTATTTCCTGAAAATACTATTTATTTCTGATAGTAACTACTTATCTATAGAAGTGTTATAGAAATCAGCCCTCCATTACATATTTACTCAATGCCTTGGGTTCACACTTATGCACAGAAATTAAACTGGGATATTCTCACGAATTTATGACAGAAGTTGCCTAATTTTTCCTTTTCTGGAAATGAATTATCAATGGAAAATCTTGAAGATTACTCAATACTCTATGAAGAAAATAAGGAACAGTGGTGAAAACTAATTTCTGATTCATTCGTATAAATTTCCAAAAAACTTTTTTTTAAATTGGAAATAAGAAAAAAAGAGGAGTGTGTATGGGACAGACAGTGGAAGTGAAACTTATTAGGCTGAAATTTGTATTTTGAAGAATGAATGTTTTGTTGGCAGCATGATTTTTCAGTTT
This sequence comes from Ericerus pela, assembly GCA_011428145.1. NCBI lineage: Eukaryota > Metazoa > Arthropoda > Insecta > Hemiptera > Coccidae > Ericerus > Ericerus pela. The sequence goes on from WOFM01000039.1 coordinate 333,228, forward strand.
TTGTTTTGTATAAACATCAAAATACAGAAAAAGTAAAATAAATTTAAAAAATTGTTTTCACTAATTGAAGAACACTTAAATGGCAAAATTAAATCACGCAACCTTCATTCCACTGATAAGAAAGTAATGAATGAAAATGTATAGAAAAGGCGAAGAGAAAAATGAATCAAATAGAGTTGAACGGGCTTAGCTTTTGAAAGGAGGATCAGTGGTAACATTTTTTCGTTTCACGTGTTTCTTTGCATGTCCGTTTTGTTTATTTCGTTTCACGGGCTTTGTTGCATGACCGTCTTTAATTTACTACCCAGTGCAAAAAATCCATAATTATGTTCGATATTTTTCTGTTCATAAATTAAGTAGTTGTTTGAATTTGTTATGAATAAAATAATCAATTTACGAATAATATACGGTTACTTTAGATCAAAGTTTTTATTGCAACGAAATCATAAGGAATACAGTTCTTATTAATATGTAATTACAAAATTTTCGATAAGTTAATTAATACGTATTTATTTGGTAAATTTAATACATTTTTGGGTCGATTTTTTTTTCCATGAACGAAAGGTTTCGAATTTTGCAGACATTTCTTATTAAACTGATTTGCTATTTATATTCAGTTATTTTCGGGATATAGGTACTGATCTAGTTTATAATGAAATTATGTGACGTGTTTATTACGTTTTATCCACGAACATGTAGGCTTGCAGCAGCGATACAAAAAATTATTAAAATCGAATTCACGGAAATCGTTGTTTTTGATTTCCATCATAATACTTTCACGATATGATGTGAAAAAAAAATCAATTAAATTTTCGCCTAACTTTCTTATATTACAGAAAGTAATATTTTTTTTTCTCGAAATTTTTCAATGTTTGTTTAAGTGAAAGTTTCACAGTAAGAAATTATTTCAAGATACGTAGATATCACTCGCAGTGAATGGTAAGATGGAATTTTCGAAACACAAACTAAAATATTCAATATGCTTCAGCACGAAAAGACAAAATAACGTACCTACGAGGAAATAATAATATTTACTGTAGGCTTATATTCTTAGTCACAGAGAAAGTAAGAAACGCAACTATCCATGTATTTTTAAAGAACTGTTTTAATTATATTAATAAGAAGTTGCATGAATATCCATAGCAAGAACACCGCAAAAGCAGAAAATAAACATTTTAAGCAAATGTGGGCGTAATATAACCTGAAAAACAAAAAATCAAAAAAATGGTCATCAGTCAATCGTCGTAGATACTAGGAAAAGGTACTAGGCAAAGCTTAAATGAATAAAATATTACATCAAAACCTTAAATTTTTATCTGGATAGCAAAGGGATATAAAAAAATTTATGCCTCGGTATGACAAAATCAAAATATTTCTACATTTAAGCCAAAAAAAAAATTTTACATGTTATATAGAAGGTACTGTAGTTTATAGACTACGCTGAATCCTCGTAGAGCACAAAACAAAAATTCTCTTATTTAGCAAGAGAAAAAATCACATAAACAGTTTTTTTTTTTTTTAATATTAATCATAATTCTGGTGAGAAACTGCCTTCCTCCTACTAAATAGTTTTAGGCTTATGAAGAATCATCGACAAGTAATAAATGTATTGTTTCTTTGCAGTTATTACGAATATTACCTTTTCCATTTCTTCCTCGCCGCTGGAATTGTGTAAATATCATCGTTGATGAGGTAAACTCGAAGACCAAGACACATAGCTTTCAAAAAGTGTTCCCATGATATTGAGCTGGTATCGAAGAAGAATAATTCTTTATCTTTCGGTGATAAATTGTTCCAAAGGCTACGAGTGTTTTCATTTTGGAATGTCCAATTTCGAATCTTGAAGTATTCTAAAATTTCTCGTACATTTTCAAGTTTTTGGTAGATTTTTGTCAACCTTAAAAAGCGAAAAATCATAGAAAAAATTATAATAATAATAATTCATAAGTTTTTCGATAAGTCTGTGCATTATACTTACATTGGTTTTTTGCCCAACAATTGGGCAAAAAAATCTAACACATATCCAGGTAAAGTATGAAAAAGAAATGAAAGAATGGTGTAAATGTATTTGTTTTCTGTCACTGTTAGCGAATAATACCACACAGCTCTTATTGTTGGCCACTCCATTCCGTGTTTTTCGGAATAATCTAATATTCGTCTCCATGTGATTGGGTTTTGAACGCCGCTTGAAAATATGTAAATCGGAATATCAGGTTCACTGTAAAAAAAAAAAAAAAAAAAAAAAAGAAGAAAGAGAAAAATTTTAAATTAGGTACTGACTACATAATTTTTACCCAATTTGCTTGTAATTGACCTAACAATAGGGATGAGGATTATGAAAATTATCCGTTTCATGAGAAAAGAAAACAATTGGTACAATTTTCCCATTTTGACAGAATTTGTTTTTTAAGTAACCCAGGTACCAATTTTTTTTTTGTTTTAATTTCTATTTGTAATATCTGAGTTGATTTATCGTTTAACTTATTCAGAAAAAAAATGAGTCATTGGGTATGGTGCATCATTGTGGATGAGTGTGCGTGTGTGTGTGCGTGCGTGTGTGTGTATGTGTGTGTGTATGTGTGTGTGTACGAAATTGAATAGCATTTCTTTGGTAGGAAAATGTGTTTAGCAGTATACATATTCCATACTGTAATCCGACGTGCCATAATTACTCCTATTAAAGAAATGCTATGCAACTTTATGTACACACATACGAAAAACGTAGAATGTCTCTTTTAGGTAGATATTTTAGTACACATTCTGTAATTCGGTTTGAAATAGTCTGCAAAGTGAGTTGGCATTATAAAGGTTTAAAACGCAACATTTTTGGGCATAGGTAGGCTACATATTTCCAGATAATAAGAATATAATTTGGATTTAATTTCTTCTTGTTGAACCAAATCCGTATCAACGATAATATTAAAAATTACATTTTCGGCGAATTTTGAAATTTTTCTGCCGTTTGTTTAGCTGCGCAAATCAAACCGTTGACGACGAGATCGACAGGTACCATATCAGCGCTGTTGCTGTCTAAATTTCCTTCGTAAACTCGCAAAATGCCGGTTCCAATACCAACAATTATACCAATTGGTCCGTAAACATTATCGATCCAACCTCTAACTGGTTCTTTATACGTTGATACAACTGCAAAAATAATGAACATCGTATGATATGATGGTAACTGGTAAAATTGTTACAGAAACACAAAAGTAGGTGTGACTTGATGTTTCCAGAGGGGGCAGGGAGAAACGCCCCCCTGGCGACTGTATTTGTCACCTGGCAAGATTTTCAATTTTTTTCTGAATTATAAAAATGGAGAGAAGCCTATTAACGATGTTTTTTAATTTTTACAAATAATAAAAATCCAAAATTACAATTGTATTAATGGGCCAAGTTGAAATTAGTAATCTTTTTGCACCCTAATTGATGTCAAGTGGAGTCAAAATAAAGTTGTCAACTTATCATTATTGCACATAAAACGAATTTGATTATACGTATAGGATACTTACTAACGGAGGGTCGAAAAACGCCAATGGGTAACCCTTGACTTTCTTTTTGCACGAGACACTCAGCCAAAGCCTTCGTAAACGTATACGTATTTGGCCAATCGTGAATCAATCTAAAACCATTCGAGTGGATTAGAAACCGTTCGTGTTTAATTTGCTAAAAATATTCGGCGACATAACGTCCGAGTTTCTCGAATAATTATAATATGTCTTTAGGTACAGCATTCCGATTTTGTACCTCACACTTGACTGTTTTCATGCATCCTCTGTTACGCAATGTTTGAATTTGATCTTAACACGTTTTCAAAATAGGAAAGTTATAACGAATAATGTTTTTCTGATCGTTATTCATTTCTAACGTTTATTTGTAAATTTCTTACAGCGAATTTACATCCGACAATAATGCTCCTAAAATTGAAAAATCAAATCCGATAATTCGGCCGTGAATGTGAAAACGTATACAATTAGCATTACACTATCATTTGCTTCGTTTACCAGCCTTTGTAAGAAAAACTGAGTAAAGACCATTCAAGGCTGCAAATTTTGAGGAACAGAATACGTAAAAAAGGTTCAATGTAAAATCGTAGGTATGAATTTAAAGTTCGAACTTATCAACTCAATACCTACGAGGAGCATCGAAAATTGGGATTGTTGTAATTTTAGGCTACTGATACAAAAACGAGGAAGAAATTTTTATAATTGAGGTTGACCTTGAAAAAAATTTCGGTTTTGTGATCTAAACAGGGGCGGAAACAGAGGATCTTTTTTTTTGGGGGAGGTTATGCGGAAATGCCAATAATTTTGAAAAGTTGATTTTTTTTTTAGGAAGTGAAACTTCCGACACCAAAAAGCATTACTGCGTCTTAAAAACCAGACGTCATGGAAAGAGCCAATTTTTATGGCATTGACTGACTAAAAATACTTGACGTTAGTACGTAGACTGAACCGTAAAGCACTTGCTTGGTTTTTTTTTTTTATACCGGAAAAAACGGGTTTAGGGTTGGGGCGAAGTTCCCATCCGTTATCGAAAAAATTAAATATGGAGGTTTGGAGGGAAAAGCCGCCGACAAAAAAAGTGGGTTTTGGATTGTTATCCGATCTCATTTTTTAGTTTGTTTTGTGATAGATCCGAGGATGTGTTTTGTGGTGCACTGATTTCGACTTTGACATTTACTTTTACATTCAACCCATTCCTCGACCATCAAAGGATTCTAAAGGGGATCAAATTATTTCGAGTTTGACATTTTTTTTCATATAAATCATTCTCTTCAAAAGGAAGCTAGATATTTGATTTCTCGTATTTTATTGGGCGATACATAGTCAAGTATGTTTTTTGAGGCTCTGATTTCGAATTTAACATATTTTGTTTTTTAATATAGAGGAAAAAAAGAAAAAATAGAAGTTTGGGGGTACAATTGATTTTTAATGAAATATTACATGAATTCTCGTAAGAAGTTCTACTTCCACCGCGTGTCCCATAAAACACTCATTTTTCTTTCAATTTTTTCTCTTTTAGTTTTTTTTTTGGGGGGAGGGGAATTTTGGGAAAAATTTCATTCCTTCTGGATCTGTATGTCAATATAATTATATTGTATAACATTTGCTGTAGGTGAATAGAGTCTTGTTGATTATTGATCAAGGAGGCAAAGCGTATTTCTGAATACACGTGAAAAGCAAAGTAGGCTACCTGCAGACTTTTTTTTTATTGATAACTACCTACATGAACATTTTTGAGGCCTATAAAAATTTTTTTGACGTCGTATAATTAAAAAACAACAAAAGAAGCTAAAACCTTGAAAAAGATTTTTGCATTGTGAAAGCGTCACAGTTAACGTTTCAAAGGTATTAGGTATTATTATTTTATAATTAATGTTCTTAGAAACAGATAGGTAATGAAATCGCAAATTTGAAAGATGGGCAAAAGACGTTACAATTTTTTACGCAAAAATATTTTGATTTGAAAAGTTTTAAATATATACCTACGTTATTTTGTGCCATGAATAAGTCTGAGAGAAATATTTATCCTTACTTCGAGAGTAAAAAACTTATTTTTCTACAATATTTCATGATAACTAATGAAAGGAAATAGAACTATATTCGTGCAAATTCAATGCTAACATGTTTGAACTAGAATTTTTTCGGATTTTCATCGATAGATAAGAAAACATTTTCATTCACTAAGTTTCAATAATTTGCAAAGAAAATTTTTTATTTGTTTTAATTTTTCTTAGTATGTGTCTCAAGTAGGTTCACAGGAAATTTCGAAAAAATTAATTCATCGGAGAAAACTTGTCAAAAAACAAAATATTTTTTATTTTCTTAAAATTTAAGTTTTCGTTCATCGTATTGGAATTCGAGAGAGGTCAGTTTACTCTAGCATTTTGTATCAAAAACTATTTACCTCATTTTTTTCATCCTATACCACCTACCTTTAAAATGTTTCGAAAAAATTTAAAAATTGAATGATATGTTAAGTACTGGAGCCTTCGATTAGAAGTGCTAAGAAAATTCATTTACTCATTGACACGAAATATCTTTTGGGTGTTGGGTTTTCAAAATTGTCAAATTAATGGGAAATTAGAAAATTAATTGTGGTCCTAAGTTTGAAATGCTTACTTTTGAGTTTCGCATTCGATTTCGTCGTCACTCATAAGTTTGACGGTCTGTATCACATTGTCGTAATTTACAGGTAATGAATAAAATTTTTCTTCAACTTCAAGATGTGGACAAAACGAATATGCGGTCGATACGTGCATTATTACCTAAAAAAATTAAACATTCGTTAATGACGTTAATTGTCGTTAATGATTGGCCAAAAATTGGAATGAATATAAAAGCGCAATATCTTCAATCCATTCAGGAATTTAAATCATACAAAATAAGGTTTTTTTTTTTTCTTTTTTTCTAATTTAGTTTTAGCATCTAAACCATTTTGGCCTACTTTACTATTTAATGTTGACGTGGTTAGGGGAGGATTGTTTGATGTCCTGTAGTTAATGATCTCTCAGCGTGAATTTTTCTCATAGAAATAAAAAAATCACTGTAAATACGTACCTTCAAATTTTTTACTGATTTCGCTAACTTTAAAATCTCTCTGGTTCCTAAAACGTTGATACCAATTGCATGGCGTAATTTCTCATCAAATCTGACAGTTGCAGCGCTATGGAAAATTATGTTCACTTCCTCGCAGAGTTTTTCTTTGTCTTCTGCGGAAATGCCCAAGCCTGCATGTTCCACGTCGCCATTGATCACCGATACTTTGTGGTAGAATTTAGGAACTTCGTATCGTAGTCTTTTAAAAAGCTGTAATTAAAAAAAGAAATTGTTGGATTAAATATTTATCCGATATAAAAAAATATACATAAATTTGCCTACATGTATTTATATATACATATATATATATATATATATATGTAGGTACATTTATTTGTCAGTTTGTCAAATGGTATAAATAGAAATCACAAAATCGATTGCGCGTATAATCAATTTTACTCGGATTCATTTTTAAATTATTCTGATTATACGGATGGAATTTTTATTAATCCACTAATTGTAGGTTGATTCAGAGAATTTTTCTTTTAACCTACGTATTCGCGTTTCAGTTTTAAGTAAAAAAATATTGTAAAATTAACATATCTCCTTGAGGTTTTCACTAATCAAACTGAGAATTAACTTATTTTATTGAGGCTGGGATAATATTTTTCTGTAACGAACAACAATTCATGTTCACGAAATGGTTCAATTCATGTTCACGAAATGGTTCAATTCATGTTTAAGCAAATTTATTCGGAATGGCTAAGCTGTTGTTTATCGAAAATGAAAGTTTTAAATTTTCACTTTCAAAATCAATCTCTTATTGGTTCAGTTTGACATAAATGTTTCAAGAGAGGTCATCTTTCTCATAAATATGTATATCCCATTCACCGAGTTAACCTATACATAACTGAAAATTGATTCTATTGAATTGTACTCTGATTGAATACTATACATATAGCACATACTATGTTGATGTACTGAATGCACATGATATCATTGAAAATGATTTTACTGAGGAACGTTTTTAAAATTTGCAACCGACAGATTTTTATCACCTTTTATCAATATATATATATAGGGGAAGGTGGGGCAGGTTGAGACATGGGGCAACTTGTCACACACTTATTTCTCAAAAACTATGAACTGTAGGTGGCAACACTGTATCAGATTTTTACCTCCTTAGTATACCGACACTGAATCAGTATTAAAAGGTTTGTTCTGTAATTTTGTTTCTGTACTGTGACATTTATGTGATGAAAACAGAAAATTTTCACATTGTTTCTCCCCGTATATTTTTTTATAGCAAAAGTAATTTTGATTTGATTTCCAAGTAAGTTGTATTTTCTCACACTAGTACCATAACTATTTATAATGAACCAACAATCATTTTTTTACAACAGGTTTGTGTACCATTTTTTTCACGTTTTTCATTTTAGGGTACGTTGAGACAAATTTCACTGATAACAGTAACAAAATTACAATTTGATTATTTTCATTAAGAAATTGGATTCCAATTGTGATGGGTATGATCTTATATGATGATAGTAGTCCAGAATAATACTCAGTGCAAATTTTTTCATTGCTGCTTGATATATAAAACTTCGTAATGCTGGTCTAAAAAACGTCTCAATGTACCCCACTCAAATAATTCCACCACAATAATTCAACTTAAAATGAGAAGACAGGCATTGTAGCCATTTCGCTGTACCTAAATGCGCAGAATAATACTTCCCACAGTACAGGGTTCTGAAAGTCATTCATGCGCCTTAATTATAAGGAGAGATACTTCCCGCGTGACACGGTAAAGTTAAATTTTGACGCAGTTATGTAGTACCTTCATACTTTGTTGTATGATGGTGCCTATGTTTGAAATATTGGGTATTCTTTTGTTTTTCATGGGTAAATAAAAAAGCTCATTCAAAAAGTTTTGCTCGTCATCTCAATCATTTCCAGTGAACAGGATACTTGTATTTAGTGCGAGATACGTAAATTTTTGTTGAAGTTCATATTTTCAATTTTATTTTAAATTCTCCAACAGATCTCTTGCTGGTCAATCAAAAACCCAAATAGGAGACAATGCGAAGTTATCTAAGTCGATATAGGTACTTACATGTATTGAGATTTTGAATTTGAGTTTTACAAAAGATTTTTATTTTTTACTGATCCTGGCAGTAAACTACCGAATCTTAGAGAAGACGGTACCGATTTAGGTAATTAATCATCATCTAGCTCCCAGCAAAAATACTTATATGTCGTCTATTTTGTTCCTCTTGCTACTTTTCCCAACTTTTCCTGCTTATTTCACATGAAAATTTGTCAGCCACTAAACATTTCACATTAGGGATGCTGCGAACCCACAGCGTCTCCTGATGAAAAAGGTTTTGGGGGAAGAATAGGTACAGAAATTTTTATTCCATTTCCGTTTTTTGTATGTCGATGCTCACATCTTTGAAAATTCCAAATTCAAATTTCGTCTAAAATTTTTCATTCGATTTCATAATCATTTCGCAGTAATATTTTACACATTCTTAACTGATCGCATCGAATATTTTATCGATGTTTATAGGGCTATATACGCCTTAAAATCTAAATTCCAGAGTCAGATGAAAATGGAAGAGGATGAAATTACAATATATCCTTAATGTCACACAAGCTCTGCGTCTGTATATGCTTCAGATAAATGATTTCCAAATAATTGTTATACCTATTTAGATGATTAAAACTGCATTATCGGCTACTCCCTCTATTTCATTTACCACTATGGAAAAATAAACCATAATCACATTAACAAACGACGTATTAAAACAGTGGCGGAGCTAAGGGTGGGTCAATATGAGCCATGCCTTACAAAAATTTTGTTTCTCACTGGCCCCTCCCCTAAGAAAACTGACAAAAAACTTTATACTATATTGGATGATAAACTGCAAGTATAAGCCGAAAAAAGGTTTATCTATTCTACTGCATCCTGATTCCTGACCCCACAAAGAACTTTTATGCCCCCTCCCCAATGGCTCATCAAAAAGATCTAGGTACGCTGCCCTGTATTAAAGAAACGTGAGAAGCGGAAAAGAAAGTAAAAATGCCGAGAAAATCTAATGAAAAAAACAAATTATAGATATTATATTCAAAAATTTTTTGAAAAACAAAGTTTCAAACAATGAAAAAAAAACATACCAAAGATTACGAAACAAAAAGTTTATTCTAAAAGTGCAGAAAAGAAAAATGTATGAATTATCTGTACCCATCCATCAATTAGAGCAATAGGATACTTCTATGTCGGTCAAATGATGCGTAAAAAAATTGGTATGGATGAAGTTTTTTTATTCGTTTACATTCATTGAAAACAAAAACTGATTACCTATGATCTCTATCACGAAGACATGAGTACAATAAACAATATCTGGTGGACTTGAAACAAAAAAATTTTATTCAAAAAAATAAAACCGACTTCAAAAAAAAAAAATTGCACTACAAATAATAAAATATTCATTTAAAATTTTTCCAGCAAGAGGGACTGGAATTGTTGAGGTCGACGCTAATTAAAAAGTATCAAATTGAAAGGAATTATAGGTATAAAGCCTACATGGAAAAAATAAAAAAGAGCATCGACTTCAGTTATTCGCGATCTTGATGGAGAAATTTTAAAAGAATTATTTTGTTCTTTTCAGTACTTTTTTTTTTTTTTTTAAGTGCGTTTTATTCTTAATGGTTTTTCGTTTCTAACGTTAACGGCAATGTTATTTTAAATTAAACGTTTTTTTATTTAAAGAACTCCAAAACTACCTCAATTCTAAAAAAAATATAATGGGACCACCGTGGGGTCATCTTAATCTTATCATTTAAAAAAAAATTCATCTAAATTGGGGCCCAGGTTGAGATATAAGGCTGGAACATACATTAAAAAAAAGCAACATATATACCGATCAAATTGACTATTTCCTCCTTTTTTTTTGAAATCGGTTAATAAATTCAGCAATTTCTAAAGAACTGACTCAATAAGATACGTCCGAATGATTTAAAAAATTAACATAGATCTTAGAAACATCCAATAAGAGCTATAAGCTTAAGTACGAATTCAGTTCCTTACGAAGTGAAGTTTGAGGCTATATTGGGAGTTGACGATAAAAGTATCTAAGTAGGTTATATACCTACTAAAATTGTCTAAATTGATCATCTTTCTAAGTACCAATCCAAACGACCTTCTTTGGACGAATTTTTTACTTTCTCAACTGTTAATTTTTTATTCATTCTACCGGTTGATATACCATGGCTCAATTTCGATTTCATTCAAAGTTTGAAGGTAAATCATATATATTAGATGAAGTCGTTTTAAATTTCGCCACTTTTTAATTTAATAAATCGATTTTTTACATACCTTCAGGCGGGAATATATTGCAAAAAATTAATATTACCTTCGTCGTCAGTGGGGTAATGTTCTATTAATTCGACGTAGGAATCTCAAATTTATTGTGAAATAAAATCGTGAAATAATGATCTTTATACACGTAGGTACAATGAATAAACCCATAAGGTACGTTAATCAAAAAATCTGCTAATTACCTATAGTGTCTTCATCGATTGCATATAATCCAAATTATACATCTATAATGACATTCGTAAATTAGGAACAAGCTCGATCAGAGGGAGACAGTTGGCTAATCTCCTATAAAATCTGCTAAAGCCCCTCCCGAAAAAAAAATTCCAAAACATGCACCAACTAGTAAGAAGAAAAAATTTCTTATTAATCTGCATTCGAGAAAAAAACGACAGGACTCTGAGACCCTTGCAGAAGTTTTACTTTAACCTCGCGCTTGGGTAAGTTATTTAAAAAAGCTCTCAAAAATTGAGAATATGGATTGAAATTCTTCTCTTTCTTGACTATTTTCCAATAGAGCATTAAAATTACCAAATTTTTTTAGATTTAGAATTGCTTTTTTAACTTCATTTTCATAATAGAGCGATTCCAAGGACTACGAAGGTCGAAGGAAAAAAAAAACAAACAAACAAACAAACTGGCCAAACGAATTTTCGATGGCTTTTTGTACCAATCAGTTTTATAATTCTTGAAGAAAAAAACTTAGGCTAATAAAACTATTTGATTTTCAATTGACAAATCAATACCTGGCTATAACGTTACTGTTTCCAACAAACTGACGAGCTGTCCTCACATTGTTAAGAGGGCCAATAGCGTGGATAATTTACAACCGCCCTTCCCCAGTACTCACCAAAAAATTCGCAAGAAAAAATTACTGATCTATTAAATTATTGTATTTTTACTTATTAAATCATTATGTCTTAACTAAGAAATTTTGAAAATCCATTAAATACAAAAAACAAGACATAATTGACAATCGATTATTATCGATTCAAAACTGTTGCAAAGAAGGGCACCTGAGCTATACTCTGTTTGCGCTAAGAAGTGTGTGACGTCAGAATCACCATTTAAACATGGAAGTTGATTGGAGAGAGCGGAAAAGGTACGGATCCTCATTGTTATACAAGGATGAGCATAATTTTGTAAAATAAACAAACATGGTGCTTCAAGCAGATAAATGTGGCTATGGTTTATGATGTCACGCACTTCTTAGCGTGAACCGAGTATAGCCTACACTGTGAAGTTTTAGGCCCGTATTCACAAATGTCACTTTAACCTCCCTTCACTTAAACTTCGCTTAAAAATGACTTTTGGCACAATTTTGTATTTAAGAGTGTGGTAACTTTTTATTTTTACATTGGAACTGTCATAAGAGATACAATGTTTCCACATTTATAAGTACGAAATTGTGCAAAAAACTTTTTTAAAGTGAAATTTAAATGAAGGGAGGTTAAAGTGACGTTTGTGAATATGGGCTCTATTCTTGAAAAATGTTTTTGGTATGGGTGGTGTTTATTTTTCAGAATAAATTAGGACTTATAAATGGAAAAAATTCTCAACAGATGACAAAGAGAAAAAAAAGTGAAAACAGAATAATTACAAACGTCTAGAAGACTAATAAAACTTTAAAAATATTCACTTAATGTTCCATTAATTTTTAAAGGAGGAAAATAAAACAGCTGAAAAAAGGAGGAGAAATTTTATACCTAAATATTGCTAATAATATTATGTAACCCAACAAAACACTTTTTTTTTGCAGTAAACGAGGTTAAATATTTTTTTGAAATAATATTAATACGTTTTTGACGGAGTTAACTTAACGATTGAAAAACTGATTTTGGTCACTTTTTTCCCTTTGTTTTTGAAGACAGAAAAAAATTGTCCAAAGTCACTCTTCTTAATTTTTATCGTAGATTTTGATTTGATCGCTAGAAATTATTTTCAACTATTACAATTTCTGCAAATTTTACTTCATTTTTTGTTTTTTTTTTTCTTCAAATGAGAACTTCACTTTTCAATTTAGATTTTAAATCCAGAGGAAATTTCATGAAGATTTGACTGGTCAAACATCAGTATGAGTTGAGTATTGACGAAGATATATGGTGGTCGGAAATTCGGAATACTTATCACTTGCATAGCAACTGCTTCAGGAGTAGTGGTAACAGAAACCTAATATACATAAATGCTGTTGCTTTCACTTTTCGCAAATTCGGAAGACATTTTTATAACTTCAAAAACAAAGCAAAAATTGGTTTGCGTAATAAATAAACCACTCTGAATATGTACCACTGTTTTTGTCTCTTTCCTTGTTATAAAGGACTCACTATTCAGGCTGGCCTGTGAGACTATCGGCTTCCTCGTGTCAAAAAAAATCTGAATAAAATATTTTAAAATTAGCCTAGAAAAATTTCAATTACGTATGTTATTTAAATCAACCCTTCTTTGGTTTTAAAATTGATGAGAAAAAATAAACTCTCTCGAATAAGAATTTTGACTAGAGCACGTGCCAAGAGATTTTATAAACATTTCAACGTGCGTCCGGTTGCATAACAAAGATAGGAGAGTTATTTCGTATGCTTGTGACGATTTTCAGTCTTTAATACTCTTTCTTACTTACATACTCGATGAGCGATGAGCTAATGGACTACGTAATTAAGGTTTAGAAGGTAAGGAAAGTAAATTTGAAATCTATAGAAATGCCTACCTTTCTGCAGACGGTTTAGATCAACTTATAATTATAGTATAGTGATTGCATGAAATTCGCTTTCACGGAATTCTAAAACAGATTTATGGTCTACTCCTCTCTGTTCGATAGGCTGTAAATATGATGTGCCAAATTTACGAAAATGAATCAATCGGTTATGAAAAAAATAAAAAATAAATAAATAAATAATATGGTTCGAGCCAATTAAATGTGGAATATATATATTCAAAAGCTAATCAATGCCCCTCCTTTTTTTTAAATTATTAATTTTGCTATTATTCTGAACGTTTTTTAAAATAGGCGTAGCCAGGGGGTTCAGGGGGCTCAAACCACCCTAAATTATTAAAAACAAATAAAAATAGTTTTCACATAAAAATTCAAGACCATTTTTTTATTGGGGGAGGAGTTGATCAGGGGAATATTTATATGAGCCCCTCTAACTAAAATCCTGCCTACGCCCATGTTTTTTAAGGCCACCTGATTCGTAAAAATTTTGACGAAAAAGTTGTATTTCTTTCCTCTTCTTTTTTTTTTTTCTAAATATCAAAACATGTCTTATATATTTATAGGTAAGTCAATTAATTGCCATTATTGAAATTCGTAATTGCATTTATTTATATTTACAAACCGCTTGACTGACGTCGAATGTTAAGAAAAAATTTTTGAAAAGAAGGTGAACTTGATCGAGGAACACATGTCAAATTGTCAACGGTGGTTGACGTGAATAACCTACATGTCATTTATTTTTATTTGTAATAAGTAATAACTATAGAAATTATGTTTTACGAACATATCGTTTGATATACAAGAACTAGAGAGTACCCAATACTGCTACGCAGCAATAATTCACAGATCAACGTTGACCATAAATGTGTCCGAATTATCAACGAATCATGTGCACAATGAAGAAAAAAAGATTCAGAATTAGACTGAAATTGAAGTATACCCGTAACCAAATATGAAATTTGACAAGCTACCTATACCATGAATGTGTTTGACATTAAAAAAAAACAAACAAATTTCAACATTTTAGAATGTAAAATAATAATTAATGCCGACTATTAGAAAAAAAACCAAAACAATATTGTATGTTATGGAGAGCTGATTAATGTAACATTTCTGTTGGTAATCACTATCAAAAACAGATAGCGTTTTTGGGGAATGAAATTATGCTGTTTTGCTCATTAATGTATCTATTTTTTCAAATGTGTAGATATACATCTTACATTAATTTTGTTCCTCAAAACACTCTATTGTTGAAAAATGGAACTATAAGAATCAGCCCTCCATTACATATATATTTAAAGTTACCAAGCAGCTATACAGAATGCAGAAGGAAGTTTTCCCAGTAGGTTTACATGTTATGACGTTATGTTTGAAGTTCAGTTGGAATGAAAGCGTCAAAGATTCGTCTATTTATTGTTGAATACATGAAATTATAAATTTAATTTTCAAATTGATTTGTGGCACAGTGAATAAGGATGGATGCTAGCATGCTGAGGGTTGTGGGTTCAAATCCTATATATTTTCTTTAGAATTTTTTTATTTTATTTATTTTCGTTTTTTTCTATCGCTTTTCAGCCATTTAGTGAAGCTGGTGCATGTAAAGTGCGCCCATTTCTTCTCTTTTAAAAAAAAATAAAATAAAAGACATGAAGTTTTTGTTTTGTGGAAGATGCACAGATATTAACCTTTAAAAAAGACAAATGATCTTGCAAATCCTTTCAATAATTTTTAATTCCTTCAAATTTTTTCACAATTGGTATGATTATCATGAAAAATTCTAATCAAGTTCTTATTTTGCTAATAATCTATTCAAAGAGAGAGAACTAAAATACGAAATTTAATGAATTAATAAATTAAAGAAACAGATGCTGAGTGAAATTAAAGCTAAATGTTATAAATGTTGTAATGAAACAGAGGATAAACTTGTACTTGTGGCAGCACTATATCTTTAATTCAGATTCCACATACGCTGGGACATTTGATTTTGGTATTCTCTGCGATTGGAAATCCTACTGACTGTTAAATTTGCTGAAATTTTTCAACAAAATTGTAAGAAATCGTTTGTCAAGGCTGAAAAATCATTATGGAAAATCATCTACTTTGTTCTGATTCAAACAAAATGACTTGGAAAAATTATCAGAAATATATTTCAAAACGAAGAAATTCGTGATATTTCAACAGACACCATCAATTTCTAATCACTTCAAACCTTTATAGGACAAATAATGTACCTACTTGAATCTTTTACAATAACTACTTATTTCAGGCATTTTAAAAACAAAAAATGGCAAAATAAAAGCCAAATTTTCATAAATGTCGTCCAATTGTTTATTTTCATTAATGTTCATATCATCTGAAATTTATTCTAAATTTGAAAAACATTTTCTCTGATCAAATAAAATAAAATAAATTTTCACTCAAAAAACGTATTTTAGCTCATTTAGGACTCCGTCAAGTTCTTGCGGTAGTTCAAGAAGTTTTTTTTTGGATAACAAATCAGCGAACAATGAAACTATTTACCTAACAGACGAATTTTTCAGTTTAAGAAAACCTTACTTCAAACTTTTCAAGAAAAAAGGAACTCTATCCAAAACTTACATTTTCACATTCTGAAGAGTTCGTCAATTAATTTAAATCATTATTCGAACGTTTCACTCATTAATTTCAGACAATAAATTGGTATAGCGTTCTAATATTTCACTAGTATCTGCTTATATTGTTAGGAGTCATGAAAATATAACTCTATACAAATTCAGTTTTCACACAAAGTATCTCTTTCGAAAAGTAACGCCTGCATTGTTTGGCTTCAAGATTTTATCAGTTCTAGCAGTCCATTAAGCTATATAGTCAAAGATTTGGACTAAGGGTGTTTTGGAATGTGACTTCTATGGTTCTCCTCCATCCAACAACAAAAATTCTGTTCATAAATCTTCTGTTTTTGAGTTTTCACACACTACCCAGCCCCCAACCTTTCTCAAAGATGAAACCGAATATAATATTTCAATAAACATTTTTGTTGCATTTTCAAGGTCATATTTAAGAAATTTTTCGATGAATTATTTTCACATTAAATTTATTATTGTTTCATTGTTTTTTCTCAAGAAGAGTGTTCAATAAAATGTGTGTACTCTCTCCTCGTAGTCTTCTTAAACCTATAACAACATATTCCTCTTTAATTTGTTGATTATTTAAAAGTTGAAATTGTTATTTTCAATATTCTCGACTATTTAGATTCTTTTAATTTTAAATTAATATTTATTTTCTTATAAGTTGATAAAACATATGTTTAGTTCAAGAATATTGGGACTTAACACATAAAGTGGCCTACATCTGGTAAATTTTTTCATAAGCTTCGAAAATGGGATAATGGCCACATATCCATTGAACCCAATGCTAAATAAATCCTCAATTAATGGTTTTTATGGTTGATTTTGAGTTTAAGGTGGTTACTATTGATTTTATTTTCCACCATTTATTTTTAAAAATCACTCACATTGACATGATGTAAGTGATTCCTATCGAAAAATACCATTCTGAAAAATCACCAAAAAAACCTGTAGAAAAAAAACATCCATCATCCAATTTTCAAGTCTCTTATCAGCAAAAGACACTAGCACGCCACAGAAGTGTCTGGGTGTTAATCCCCAATTGTTTCAACATACTCTTTTAACTCATTTGAACTATAAAATGAATAAATAATAATAATTTAAAAAAATACTCTTTCTTTGATACAAATGGTTTTACACTAATATAAATTCCCTAAAAATAACAACACCCTAATAATTTTTTCGAGCCCTCGAACGAATTATTGTTTTAAAAATAAATAAAAATTAAATTAAATTTTTCCTCTAATAATAAAACTTGCCGTGAGCGCCTCCTGAGTTAGGCTAACCATCGTAGCCCAGGTTTGCTCATGAAGAACAAACTTTCTCCCTCCATTTTAAGTGTTTTTCATTCCCTCTTCTGCATCACCTCGGTGGTTGTTAAATATAATAATACATGTGTTTGTACCTCGGTACATTTTCCCCCTCTTCTTTTTCTTGATCGACTGGCATCTATCTATAACTAAAGTAAATTTTTTCTTGCCAGGTTGATCAACCAGCTTTTGTACTCGTACAGATAAACACATTATGTGCTTCTGCTCTCATTTGTTTTTATGTTTTTACCTTTTTCCATTATACAATATGTTTATATATAATGGATTGATTTTTTTTCCTTGGCAATGGCCAGAACTCAGATAAAACCTCAGTAACTGTAAGACTTAATTTATTATTGAGCATCACCTCGGGTACATGGTTATTTTTGGATTTTTCGAATTACCGTATCTTAATATGATATAAAGTATGTAAAATGAGATTAACCTGGCTGACTGTGTGGGTTAATAGGATTTTTCAGTGGCTGTCAGATGTAGTTGGCAGTCTACCACCTCGGCAATATAATAGAATGTATTTTGGGAGATATGGGGTGTGTATCTGTGGGATTTAGCTTACCGGGGTCACATACCACAAATTTCACACATTACTTGGCAACAGTTTGGTAAAGGGTGAAATTATGAAAAATGTAGAACTGAGAGCAGGGCCTCAGAGAGAAATTTTGGGCCCAGGAGAAATAAACTGAAGGGCCCCTTTTAACTCCAGTACAAGATTTGTCTTTGGAAAGGGGTTATAAATTCAGAAAACAATGTCGCTCGCTCCTCTTACGAAATAAATTTTTTAAATACGTTTTGGGTCCTAAAACATGTATTTTAGCAGGTTTTTTTCAAACCTTCTGAAAATTTACTCCCAAAAACCTCATCATGGATCGGTCCTGACACACTTTTTCACCGTTTATACGTGAAAATTACAATTTATTTCTAAATTAAGGCCATCCCGGCCCCCTAGAAATGTCCGGGCCCGATACCTTTGGTACACCCTTTCCACTCCCTTTCAAATGCCTTAACTAAGAGAGAACTAACTTTTAAGGGAACTTTCTCCAAACTAAAACTTTGAATATACTCAGCGTTTTGTTGCAATATTATTCTTCACAACAAATACTAAAGGAACAACTTCATTGACCATTAACAAGTAGTAGCCTATATTTGTAGGTAAAATAACAAAAAAAATAAGAAGAAAATCACGAAATTTTGCATGTCATATTTCTCGCTTAAACGTTTAGAAAAAAGTTAGATACTAATATAATCTGGACCATATTTATTCAACTTTTATATTAGCATTAATGAATTGGATGCATTATATACTCTTCATTATCATTTTTGCATTAAATTTTTCTTATTTTCTTTCATTCATGTTCGCAAACATAACTGATAAAAACAACAGTATAGGTAAGTACTCTCTTATCGAGCAGCATTAATATCTGTAATTTCTGCCAGTTCAGACAAGAAAAGTGTCTCATTTCAAAAATCGACTAACTTGCGTCAAACATTTCGTGAAATACCTGAAGAGTTTTAGGCATTTCATGTATTACCTGAAAATGTTTAGGAATTTCATAAAACGAAAGATTTCACAGTTTGATTAATGTGTTTTTAGAACCTAATACTATAGGTAGGGAAAAATAAGTTTTTAATTAGCTATAAATCACAGTTACTCGGGTATTGAAAAAATCTACATTTTTTAAAGCTAAAAACTTGGGTATCTCCAAGATTTTTAAGAATAAATTAGGTAACGAATGGTAAAGAAGTTTATAAAAAAATAAAATAAAAAAACAAAACAAAAAACTATATAAACTATTTAAAAGAAATAATTGCTTAATAATTGTAAGTTTGAGTAATTTTGACCTCCCACTCCTATTTTAATAGGTGAGTGACAATAAAAGGCTCTTACTAAGCCTTTTTCAGCTAGACTGATGACTTTCATGTAAGTATAATTATACGAAAGTCCATTAAAGTGAGCTGCTGTGTAAAAGGGCATTGTGGTTTGTCCTGTTTGAGACAAAGAGTCTGTCTGCGCGTCCTTGATGTCGAGCATCCAATAATTATAAACAAAATTAGCAATACGGAATGGCATATTAGTATTAATTAATGATAAAAATAATATCAGAGATTTGTTTTATTCTCGCAATTTATCTACTCCGCGTCGTAAAATTATACCTAGTTTTGAAATTCTTCATACAACACCTATACACATAACTAGGTATAACATAAAAGTGATTCATTCGAATTTTAGACCAAACAATTCATTCGTGGGCCAGTGTAGATGGTGAAATGACCACAGGAGCAAAATTTTACAGCACGGACAGTACCAGCTAAAAATGATCGATTCGTTTCAAAATCGTTCAACTATCCCCACCCGGGTATAGGAATGCGCCTTTCAGCTCTTTAGATTCTACACGCAAAGTACGAACTTTCTCTTTGCATCGTTTGTTCTACAGACGTTAAAACGAAACGTAATACATGATGTAATCCGGAATTCAGAACGATAACACTCGTGTCCGAATTGTATAAATAAAAATTTACATTCTTACGTAAATTAATGATGCATTGTATTAATGAAATATTAATAATGGCACTCGATATACAGAGAATAGACTATATAATAATGCAAGTCTAACATTTTGATGGGTCTGTCTAAGAAAAAGGCAACAGATCGTTCAGATTAGTCACACTTTTTTTCTTTTACAACAATATGAATGGAGGCAACGAGTAATTCGCAGCTTCTTCGAGTTATTAATTACAATTAGGTATGCTGTTATCAAATACGAAACTACATTACTAATAGCAAAGAAAAAAAAAATTATCTAGGTATCCATGTTTTAACACGTTACCTATACTTCGAAGATGCAATTATGCAAGGGCTAAACTATCAGTTTGGGGCCAAAATGAAGGTGTTATCTAAAATTTACTTATATTTTAGGTGAAATTGGCAAAGTGTAAATAATATATTATGATGTCGGCGCGAAGCAATTTTTTTCAATGAACCAATGATTGAGAAAGAGGATGCATTTATTGTTTAAATTTTTTATTAGCCTAAAATGCCACGATGAAAAAATTGACCTAATATTTTTACAAAAGTATCGCAGGATGCTCCAATATGTGTCACTGGGAACGAGTATAGGTGAAGACTTGTAATAATAATTAAAATATCACATCCTAGTATTGAATTCCAATTAGTTACCTATTACATCATTGGTAATCAGATTTATTTGTAATGTTATCATCTAAAAATCAACCATTGTGTTATTTGGTGGAATAAAAATTATTGACGTGAATTAATAGAAACACGATAATTTTTATTTTGGAAATACCGGTACGAGATAAATTCAAAATCGGTCCAGTTAAGTGGATATACCTGCATTGGGAAAATACGCATTATTCGATGTCAAGGTTTCGTATGCATTTTTGTAATTGTACGTACGTCTACCAATGCGATCTTTCGTCTCGTCTTGTCTTTTAATTATACATATGTAGGTATTTTTGACCTGCAGGTATTTACCATTAAAGAGTAAGAAAAAAAAATTGTTTTTATGAATTTTTCACGAGTAATAGGTATATTCCTTCCAATTATCTCACGAGACGAATTAGAAATTAGGTAATGGATTTTTCATTTCGGAAGGTAATTATTTATTAATAATATTTTGCCGAAATAAATCATCAGCTTTGTTATTATTTTTCGTCGGAAACAGTTATACGAAAAATTTACATGCTGATTGAAACTTGAAAAATTTTAAGAACGAGTAGGTACTTAACAAATAGTTATTATTTTGATTGTGTTCTACGAAGGTGCATAAATTATGGGATAAATGGAATAACCGCTTTGTTGACGGAAAAAAATACGTATGGGTCGAACAGGATGCATGTATAAATTTTTATTTGTAACCACGCTTAGAAATTAGAATCAGAAAACGGAATCAAATATCCGAAAAACAGTGGAAACATTCAAACATGAACAGAAGTTGTGAAACCATTAAAAGAAAACATTGCTGCGAATAAGGGCTAAATTAAACATATTAAATTTTCCAAAAATGAAGGAAGTTCTAAAAATTTTGGTTTTTTTATCTTGCTGTAAGTATAATTTTATCAAAGGTTTCTACACGGTAACTAATAGGCTGAATATAAATTGTTAACTTGATACCTATTCGTGAAAAAAAAAAACTAATGCTTCAAGCGATACTAGAAAATATAGGTTTTCTAAAGAAAAACTGAGTAAAATATAAATAAATAAATAAATAAATAAATAAATAAATAAATAAATAAATGCTCAGGTACTTAAAATCCGCATTATAGCTTTTGATTAAATAAATGAAATTAAGCACTGTATATAAAGTGTTTCACTCACCGGCATTTTCAATAATTATATAGAATTTGGCCAAGTTTTATCAATATTATTCGTTAATCAAAATGAATAATCAAATACCAATTTTCAAATTAATTCAAACATATTGTTAATAAATATAATATGGAAAAATTTCAAGCATTTCAAGCCTTTTTTTTTACAATTACAATAAATTCTCATATTGTATAGTATTGAACAAAAAAAACAAAAAACGAAGTGCTTGAAATTTTTCCATATCATATTTATTAATAATAATATGTTTAAATTAATTTGATTATTAGTATTTGATTATTGATTTTGATTACCTAAGGAATAATATTGAAAAAACTTGTCCGAATTCTATAATTACAGAAAATGCCGGTAAGTGACGCGTATTATGCACATATAATGCCTAATTTCATTCAGTTAAAAGTTATAATGCGGATTCATTATAGCATTTGACCGCAAAATATTGAGTGCCTATAAGCATATTCGAAAAAGGTTAATTTTCGCATTCGACGACGATATATATATACATACGCCCATATGAATTTCAGCTAATAGTGTCAAAAATTTCCTGGAATCATTGGACGAAAAATGAACCTTCCCTCACCCCCGAGTCTGGATATCAAATTAATTTCAATATATGCGGATTTTGTTCGAATACGTACATAAAAAAAAAATTAATTTCACGTAAATTTTCAAAGCATTGACTTCTGTTAAGTTATAAATTTTAGATAGGTACAATTGGTACAAGCCATAAGCGTGTGTACATTTAAAATGTACAATTTATACAACAATAACGTCTAAAACAATATTGATGTTCGATATTTTAATCGAAAATTTCCCACAGAATTTCCAAATTTCAATGTTAGAAGATTGGATGGTAAAAAAAATAGTGATTAAATATCTCGTTATACTATAGTTGATTTCGAAAAAAGAAAACAAATTGTATCTATAGGTAGCCTATACCTACGTAGAATTCAGAGGCGTAAAAACAGGTATAGGTACCTATACTGTCACAGCAATCATATAGCTGCTGATATCTAATCAATTTTACCTATAATTAGCATGTACAATTCTAAAATTGGCCTATATAATTTATAAACTGTAATCTAAATCTTAACAATTCATAGTCTATAGACTTATAATAATACGAAAAAATTGGAATTAAATTTTTTTAGAATTCGATTAATTCAGTGAAAATTTGATGGCAAATATCAATTCAAATCAATTTTCATTTATTGTCATATTTTAATAATACGAGTATATAGGCATCTTGTTATGTTAATCTTTGAGGCGCACCTACTGAAGTTTAACGTGCAGCTTAATTAGCCTATGCCTAACCTTCCGCAAAAAGAAAGTGTGTTAGTCGTTTGAAATATGCACAGAAAGCGGAAATGACAAGACTTGTTAAAGATGTCACAACTCTTATTTATCTTTGAGAATGTATCAGCGGTTAAAATTACTAAAATTCACTCGATACGATCAAGTTTTTGCGTTAAATGAGCGTAAACCATTACCTCAATAACATAGTTACTTAGTAAGTAACCAATACTTGATGACTAATTGAAATATTTTTGAAATTACAATAATTTTTGAAATAATCTTCATTTTGTCGAGTAGATATAACGGTATGTAGTAGGATAACTCTTATAAGTTCGCTGGTAGGTTTACTGTCAAAGGTTCTTGTGTAGATAATTTGTTCAAAATTTACATTCTAAATGTTGGAGTTAATTGGCACATGATAGGTACCTATACCCATCGTTCATAGAGACAAAAAAAAAGGTATACCACGAGAAAAGATCATTGTGGATTTGATACTCCCCGACGTTTATCAGATTTTAGATAGATTTTTCATAAAATTTTAAAAATAAAAAAAATAAAAAATAAAAAAAAAAACAAAAAAACAAAAAAAAAGGAAAAAAAAGGAAAAAAACTTAAGTAGGTATATCAAAATTTAAGTTTTTATGATTGTCTAGGAGAGACGTTAGGTACCTATGCGTTTTTCCTTTTTATATTTAAAAAAACTTTTAGACGAAATTCCCAAAAAACAGCTGAAAGGTAAACAAGAACTGTGTAAAAAATTCATTTGTCAAATCTATTGCTCCTCTCTCCTGCCACAGAGATTTTATTTGAATTTGCTTGATTATCTGACTTTAAAAGTAATTTTTCGTGCAAGTT
Organism: Ericerus pela; assembly: GCA_011428145.1. Taxonomy (NCBI): domain Eukaryota; kingdom Metazoa; phylum Arthropoda; class Insecta; order Hemiptera; family Coccidae; genus Ericerus; species Ericerus pela. Next base: position 357,285 of record WOFM01000039.1, read on the forward strand.
TTCCATGAAATTTCAGTTAAACAGTGTAAAAAAATGTGACTTTTGGGCTATTCGAATCAATGTTTTTTTGTTTTTCTTTGAAGTTCTCAGACTGTTGCGATTTCAAGATTAGATAAAAGAATCTCATTTACAACAGCTTGAAATATTCATTTCAAATTCATGTAGGACTGTAGGCGATGTATCAGTTCCCTTACGAGTAAAACCTAGTAGTTAAACATCAATTGAAAAATAGCTTAAGCTGAATGGCTGAGTGCAGTGGCTTTTCGAAACAGTTTCGCCAAGGGGAGTGAAATTCCCAATGTAGCCAACTTTATTTCCAACAAAATTGCCAAATTTTAGAAAATGATAAGATTCACTATAAAAAAAATAATAATTCATCAATTAGCACGAATTTTCCCACTGCATCACAATTTTTCCAGCTGATATTAATTTAGAGAGTGAGACACTACCCACAACCATCCCTCGAAAAGCCCCTGGCTGAGCGCCTAACTATTTTCTTTTTGAATAGGCTAAGGTACAGGCTTCTTCAGAAAATAAAAAAAATTCTGCGCGTTTTGATGAGGTAGGTATTGATCTGTTTCAAATATCTTGATGGAAAGTATAAGTTTCAGTATAAAAAAATGGAAAATACTATTTATTGGGATACATAAATTTTAATTTCTATCTTGAAAGCATCCAAATCTATGAAAATTCAGTAATAAAAGCGTATTATAAAATTGTTAATAAGCTAAAACTATATTCCGTACAAAAAAATGAACAATTCTTAGTGCTAAGTCAAATTACTTTTAAAAATTCTAGCGCAGCACCCGCGTAACCAGAAAATGTAGGTTTTTAAAAACACAGTCAATTACAACTGAAACTGGTAGAACCACTGACTGAAAATTACGTATTTTAGACCCCAAACTCAGAATTGAATCAGATGTATCCGAAGTACCATCTGGATAATTCACACCAAAATTGGTATAATGTTAGAATAGATTGTAGTTGTGGCGACGGGTGGTCGATGACGAACGAGTGTGTCTTACACACTCGTCGACCACCTAGCGGGCCAGCGGGGTAAAACCCGCAAACAACCTTTTTGCGCTCACGGCTGTGTATTTCGTCTACGCAGCTTAATTGTTTACTGGGCTCGGCCCGCACACATACTACTACGTATATTACGCAACCGACCTGATTGGTGTTTGTGTGGTGTCGTGTATTCTCTACGCACACACCCACAAGTGGTGACCTCCGACGTAAGTATTATTTTTGTTGTTGACGTTTACCGTCGACGGGGGAAGGAACCGTCACCTCCTTCCCCACCTGCTTCCGACTAGCTCGGAAACAACCAATCGGCTCTTACCAGCTGATTTTCCCAAACCACGCCCCTTCTTCAAACGTTGGCATACCCGCCAACAACCGAAGAAGGAACTCAGTCGGCTCTCGTCAGCCGACGGAGAAGGTTCTCCTTCTCCTACCCCTTCCCCTCGTTGCTCGTCGGTACTTAAGTACCGACCAACGTCCACAAAAATCAGTCGGCACCCAGCTGCCGACGGAGAAGGTTCTCCTTCTCCTTCCCTTTCCATCTACCTAACGTTCCACTTTTCCCTCTTCTCTCCCCAGGCTCGACGTCAGTACGCAAGTACCGACCAGCCATCCCAAAGAGAAGCAAACAGTCGGCAATCAGCTGCCAACGAGGAAAGTACTAACTTAGCCTCTGTTTTCAATCATCTCCATGGCCTCCAAATTAACCCCGTCGTCTCTCGACGACCTGGTTCTCCCGCTGACGCCTACGAAGGCCACGGTCAGCAATCCTTCCAGGAGGACGGAGAACCAGCCCAACCTCACGTCTGCCATCCACTCAACGCCGCATGTCAGCATGCGTTCGTCGACTGTACCAACGAACTTGGCGATCCCGCAGTCCTCTATGCTTGTAAGTTTAGGTCCATTCCTCGACAATTACCTCCCAGGCGAAGAACTTCCGGTCAACCAGCACCAGCCAGTTGACAGTTCCACGCTGAGGTTGTCCCCAATCCTCAATCGGCAATCGCACCGGCAGGAAGCAAATTCCGCCGCGACTACCGTCTCTCCCTCCTTACAAGCTCATCCACCACGTTTATTAACAGGCCTACCCCCGTTCAATGAGGAGAATGTGCGTCTCTGGCTGCAGCAGATCGAGAATCTTGCTCGCGCCAGCGGCAATACCAGCGAGTCTCAGCTCTACCTGGCGATCTCCGGCCACTTGCCGACCCAGGTAGCCAATGCTGTGTCAGAATTACTTTACAGTTCCGACGACTCGCTGCACACTTGGTCGAACCTCCAAAATCAGATCCAACAGGAGTTTTCCCCTTCCTCCTACACCCGGATAAGAACTCTGTTGGAAAACACCCATCGTCATCCTTCCGAGAGGCCCTCGGCGTACCATCGCCGCCTCGTCACCCTAAACGAAGGAAGAGTAAATGACGATGTCCTCCGCAACCTCCTTTTCCAATCCCTCCCGGTCAATATCCGCCAAACATTGGCCATGACTAAGCCCGCAACCTCTCGACAGGCAGCGCTCGAAGCTGACGAGGCAATAGCTCTCGAGCAAACCTTTCCGTCGTCATCCCCTGCGACCAGCACCATTTCCGCTATCGCAACTCCCGCGGCACCTCCGTCGACAGCACCAACGGCTAATTCCTCGGAACTAGCTACCATTACCCAGCTGCTTCAACAGCTCTTGGCTGGAAAACAGGTGAGTTCTGTCGACCCCCCCAAAAACCCCGCCCCGTTCCCTGAACATAGGCATTCGCGTTCACGCGATGCCAGGTCCAGAGACAGATCACGCTCTCGTGACTCTAGCTCCGGTCGTTCGAAACCACGGACGACGCTACGAGTCATCGATGGTAAGAGACCGGTAAATACCCGCTCTCCCTCCCGCTCCCGTGATGGCTACTGTTGGTATCACCAACAGTTCGGGAGGAAATCGCGCAACTGCTCTGACCCCCCATGTTCATGGTGGGACAAACCCCAAAATCGCGACCGACGCGATTCCAAATCCCCTACCCGTTCGGGAAACGAGTAAACGAGTCAGTCAAGACGGCACTCCCACTCGTTTTCAATTCAGTCCGTCTATTCGTGGAAGATCTGCTTAGCGAGCATCACTTCCTGGTTGACACTGGCGCGGAGATATCAGCTATACCTCCAACCGCTGAAGACCGGAAATGCAACGCTAAGCTCCAAATCTACGCTGCGAACCAAACTCCAATTAGTACTTACGGAGTTAAGCTGGTGCAGGTAGATTTCGGCCTTCGTCGCGAATTTAAGTGGGCCTTCATCATCGCCGATATCGCTGATCCCATCATCGGAGCAGACTTCCTTAGCCACTACCAACTGCTTCCCGATGTCAGCGAAGGGCACCTCCTTGATAAGACCACTGGACTTGCCGTTGTAGGTAAACCCCGACCCATCGACTATCCCCCGGAGATTTGCTTGACCATCGCCCACTCAAATAGTCGATTCCAGAAAATCCTCGACAAATTTCCCGGCGTAACCGGTAAAGAAGGCTTACGCCCGAGGATTTCCCCTACTGAAGTCACCCACGATATCGAAACTGTAGGTCGACCGGTGTTTTGCCGTGCCCGTCGTCTACATCCCGAGAAGCTAAAGGCAGCCCGCCTTTCCTTCCAAACCATGCTCGAACGTGGTGACTGCCGACCCTCCAAAAGTGCCTGGTCATCCCCCTTGCATATGCACATGAAACCTGACAAAACATGGCGCATGCTTGGTGACTACAGAGCACTCAACGCACGAACTATCCCCGACAAGTACCCTGTCCCGAATATTATGGATTTCCACGCCAGACTAGCTGGTGCCAAACTATTCACCCAATTAGATCTCGTGCGGGCGTTTAACCAAGTCCCGATGACCGAAGAACACATCCCCAAGACAGCCGTCATAACCCCCTTCGGTCTCTACGAATTTCCCTATATGCCCTTCGGACTTCGAAACGCCGCCCAAACCTTCCAACGGTACATTGATGGATTGTTGCGAGACATCGACTACGCTTACGCGTACATTGATGACATCCTCATTACCGCCTCCAACCCCGATGAGCTCGAAGAGCGTGTTACCGAGGTCATACGGCGTATCTACAACGCTGGCCTCACTATCAACGGTAACAAGTCCGAACATGAACGTGAAGAGCTCACCTTCCTTGGCCATCGAGTCAACAGCTCAGGTATCAAACCTACCCCCGAACGTGTCCAAGCTGTACTCGATTTCCCACTTCCCAAAACCGTTCATGATCTTAGGCGCTTTCTCGGAATGGTGAATTTCTACCGGCGTACAATTAAACATTGCGCTCACATTCAGAGTAAACTTTTCGCGCTTATCCATTCCAACAAAAAACGTGACAAAACCCCGATAATTTGGACTGACACATCCGAAACCGCCTTCCGCGACTTAAAGCAGGCATTAGCGAATGCTGCTCTTTTGGCGCATCCTGACGAGTCCAAACAACTCGTCTTGGCAACCGACGCGTCTAACCACGCGATAGGGGCTACCCTCTATCAACACGGTGCCGGATCGCTAGAGCCTTTGGCATTTTTCTCCCGCAAATTATCAGACACCAAACGCCGATATCCGACATACGACCGCGAATTACTCGCTGTTTTTGCGGCGGTGAAGCACTTCCGTAATCTGGTCGAAGGGCGTGTTTTCTCCGTCTATACGGACCACAAGCCCCTCACGACTGCCCTGTTTCAGGCGTGCGAGAAAGCTTCACCACGCCAGCAAAATCAACTTGAGTATATCTCGCAGTTCACCACGGATATTCGCTATATCAAAGGAGAGGACAACATAGTCGCTGATTGTTTGTCACGTATATCAATCTCCGCCATTACCTCTCCCTGTGTTGTGCCATACAATGAAATGGCCCTTTGCCAACAACACGACCCTCAACTCGCCCAATACCTCGCAGACCCCAACTCTGCCCTCATCCTCGAATCGTTCAGAGTACCCGGACACACGTTACTCTTAACGTGCGACACGTCCACGGGGAAAAAACGACCCTTCGTACCCGCCAAATATCGGAGAATCATCTTCGATTCGATTCATGGGCTCTCGCACCCGAGCGGCCGGACAACTGCCCGTCTGATCGCTAATCGATTCATTTGGCCTGGCCTACGATCTGACTGCCTACGTTGGTCGAAAGAGTGCACCGCATGCCAACAAGCTAAAATCGGTAGACACACCAAAGCCCCTCTCCAAGCTTTCCGCCCTACCGATCGCTTAAAGCATGTGCACATCGATATCGTGGGTCCGTTGCCGACGGTTAGCGGTCCTCGTCATTGTCTGACAATGATTGACCGCGCCACACGATGGCCTCACGCCATCATGACAACGGATATTTCCGCGGATCGAGTGGCAACACTCTTCGTCCAACACTGGGTGTCCTCCTTCGGCGTCCCCGAAACCATAACGACGGACCAGGGACGCCAGTTCGAAAGCGCTTTATTCAACTCGGTTGCGCGCCAGTTGGGAATACACAAAATCTCAACTACGGCGTATCACCCCCAATCGAACGGCAAAATAGAGCGCTGGCATCGAACTCTCAAAGCCACCATCATGGCCCGCGAGAACTCCAAAGACTCGCGTGGAGAATGGGCAGCCGATTTGCCTCTCATTCTTCTCGGCCTACGCTCGACGGTCATCTCCGATCTCGGCGTATCCCCAGCCCAACTCCTATATGGTGAAGAGCTCCGTCTCCCGGCTGATTTCTTCGAAGACAGCCCACCAAGTGTCGTCACCCACATCGACGGCACTAACCTTCCTCAACGCATTCGCGAAAGTGCGAATGCGTTCACCCAAATCACCCGCAACCACGGCGATTCCCCCTCATACGTCCCCGCTGATTTAAAATCAGCCCAAAACGTATGGCTACGCGTCGATACACCTCGTAAGGCACTCGACCCACCGTACTCCAGACCGTACAAAGTCCTGAACCGTACGGATAAATGGTTCGAGATCGACATACAAGGACGACACACACGCGTATCGATCGATCGCCTAAAGTCGGCCTATGTCTACACAGACATAGAAGCCGACCCAGATGACTCAACTTCCGTCGATGATCCTTCGGGACCGACAAGTGACTTGTCATCTGAGGTCGTTTTACCTAAAAACGACAACTCACCCCCGAATGCCTCACCCCAACCTTCGACGTCGTCTACACACACAGACGACACGCTCGATTCTTCCCCGATCGTAAATACACACGATCAAAATAAAGAATGGCCTCCCGAAGCGTTATCGAAGGAAAATACACAATCGCACCCCATCGGTCAGTCTTCTAGTCGAACAGCTGACACTATGCTCGACGACGAACCGATTGCGATTCCCCTTCCTCCCCCGCACTCGTCCGAGTCGGCTCACGCAACTGACGACAAGTCAAGCGTTGTAGACGACGACGTATTACGAAAATTGTTTCGTGGCGCCACCCAGTCGCATAAGTACGACGCGTCTTCTTCCTCGGAAGACGAACTGGCCCCGCCTACAAAACGAACTCGTAATATTAATGTGCAACAACAGCTGCCGCAACCGCAACTTCGCTCATGTTTACGAGACGAAAATAAACGGCAGTTACGGTCAAGAAAACGAGTGAAATTCGTGTTTTAGACACTCATTCTTCTCTTGACGTGCTTGGCTGTTATATACTCTTCATCAAATGCTACACAACAGGCGCTTTTAACAATATCTCGCGTAGCGTAATAGACTGGCGATATGTCCCAAGAGCGTCTTTCCCCTAGCATTCCGGATATTTCCGAAGATGAAGAAACAGCCCTTTTAAGGGCTACACCCCCATTAACAGAGGGCGGTAACGGCGATGAACCGTTGTCTCCTCGTGTAGACGACCATCGCTCCCCCTCTCCCACCTTTTCCTCCCCGACGTCACCAGCTGACGTTGCCCCGTCTCCTTCCACCACGGCTACTGCCACCTTCCCGCCGGTGAAGCAGACGTCGCCTGTACCTTCAACGTCCGATCAAGTATCGGCGTCATCCGTGACGCTTACCTCTGTCGGACTGGCACAAGAAGGTACACGCTGTACTCCTTCGCGAGTACCGCACCGGCGACCGACGCTAAGGCAGAAGGTGGAAGCTGCTGCCAGGGGTCGAGGCGCGCCTCTTCGCCAGTACCGGCCTGCCCCCGGGGTAGTGGCGCGAGGCTCCGAGTTCGTACAGCGCGGCCTAGTCCGTAGCTCTCGTTCTCGAGTCTTCGTGCCACTCCCTAGGAAGACCGCGTACTCGGTGGAGAGGCCGCCTCACGCCCGGACCGCTGTACAATTAAGCAATGCGCGGATTGACACCCGCACATTCGCTGAAGTCGTACAGCGCGTTCAATCCAAGGGACCTTTGCCCGGTTCCCAACTGTCTTCCTCGGCGAGTATCCCCTCTGGGGAATTCCCGCCGCTCAAGACGGTTAAACGGATTGAACCGCTTCCTCTTCGGAAGCGCCGGACGAAAGAGACTGCCACGCTGCGAACCAGCGGATTTAAACGTCCGACTGCAGCAGCAAAGCGGTCCCCCCAACCGTCGACTTCTAAAGTCGCGGAGGCACCAGTAGCCTCACAAACGGCATCGTCAGTCCCGAAAGGCAAGTCGCCGTTACTTCGCCCTTCGGTTGTACCGACTGCCCCGGAAGAGACCGCGATGGACGTCGACCCATCTCCGACCCCAACCGTCCATCTCCCACCAACCCCTACGTCGGTCCCTCGACGCGTACTTTCACCAGTACGTGAAGAGGTCGAACCGACAGAAAGTGCTGCCATCGATAACAACTCCGTTATCGACCCAATGGCAACACCTTCACCGGTAAAAGTCCCCGAGTCAAAGCCGTCCACCTCTCGTAGCAAGAGTCCCCCGGCTGATGACAAACCGGTGAAGCGTCCCCGTTTGAACCGTAAGGCAGGAGGCCGCGCCCGGCGTGAAGCTCGCGCTCGCGGTCTCTCTTACATGGAGCTCAAACGGGACGAAAGACGCGGCAAAACCCGTTCCCAAACTCCCGCTCCATTACCGGCTCCCGTACAGGAGTCCGCCCCGTCTGTGGTACAGTCCCCTGTACTGCAACCGGTGGTTCCTCCTGTACCGCAGAATCAATCCCTGCAGCCGTGGGAGCAATTCACTGCCGCTGTGCTTGCAGCACACAACGCCCTGTCGCTCGCCCTAGCAACAACCCCGATGCCACTCCCACAAGTTGTGATGCCACCGCCCGGAATTCCCATTCCCCCGCATCTACAACTTGCGGCACCGGTTTATCCTCCGGCCATGGTAATGTCGCCTTTAATGGCGGCACCAGTTACCTACCCGCCACCCCTTATGAGCATTCCCACGTCTCGTCCCCAGACTCCGCTCATAAGGCACCAACCTCGAGTGCACCCAATTCCCCAGCCTCGAGCGCCCCGAACACGTCCTTCCCGTCCCACCCTCCCAGCCAACTTCGGTAAGTCCAAACCGAAGAGACCTGGCGATCCTACTTCGTGAACGGTATCCGTGAGCGTAGTAGTGAACGCCGCGCCACACTTGACTGGCGTCACAGGTCACCGTAAGTTTCCTTGGAAACTTACTAGGAGGAGAGTGGTGTGGCGACGGGTGGTCGATGACGAACGAGTGTGTCTTACACACTCGTCGACCACCTAGCGGGCCAGCGGGGTAAAACCCGCAAACAACCTTTTTGCGCTCACGGCTGTGTATTTCGTCTACGCAGCTTAATTGTTTACTGGGCTCGGCCCGCACACATACTACTACGTATATTACGCAACCGACCTGATTGGTGTTTGTGTGGTGTCGTGTATTCTCTACGCACACACCCACAGTAGTAAATTTTGTTGCTATAAGTCGAAAATTAACCGTTTAAAAGCTATAAAAAATTCAAAATCTGCTGGAATTAAAATGAAACGAAAATGCATTATAATAACTTTTTCAAACAGTAGAACCGACTTCAAAAAAAACAATAAAAATAGGCCAAAAAGAGAAAAATAATAATTCATTTAAAACATCTCCAACAAGATGTAGGTCTAGGGACTGAAATTATTGATGTCGACGGTTTTAGGCTGTACTGTCTTACTTAATGCATCCAGATATTTTGGTTTCAATTTTTTTTTTTTTTATTGAAAAATTTTAATGGTAGACTAAACCCATTACAAGATCAATTGTTGGCGTTTTCAAAATTTCTCCAGCCTTTAAAATTTACCATTTGTCGACGTTTACTCTCAAATAAAAACACAAAATAGAAACGGCTCGAATAAAAATTTCAGCTTTCAATGCAATTAGTGGGTTTCTGTTGAAAAAAATACGTGATTACGTGATAGGAGATAGGTAACCACATTAATTCATTAACTTTAGGTATTACAATGTTTGAATTTGGGTCGTAGAAAAAACATACGTCGGTGATAATTTGAACAGCTTCCTCAATTTTCAAATGGTCCTTTAGTTCCATTATCTTGATGTTAAAGATTTTCGTACGCATATTTTCCCGGAAATTAATTAAATAAATATATGTAAATACCTACCTACATGTAATTGATTAGGTAATTATCCAGAAAAGTATTTTTATTTTCCAACATAAAATACTAAGCGAACGGAATTAACTTGTATACGGTCCGAGGGGTAGGTACCTACTATTTACAAGAGGAGTGTATAATTATGCTTCAAACTATTCCGAAATTTCAATAATTAGAAAAATGCATGTTTTTTGACCAACATTATTGTTTATAAATTACGCACGCAAACGAATTTACAATAGATAAAATTGCGTAATAAAAGCATAAATTATAAACCAACGTAATAAATAGATGAATTGGTCCATCAGTCACGATTAATATTTTTTTGGTAAAATTAGATGAGTCGATACGATTTGCTCCGTTTAACAGCATATTGTTATATTCGCTGAAGTGTGTAAAGTGAAAACAAGACGAATTTGAAAATTTTCCTCCATCTCCTGGAGGAAGGAGGAGGATCGTAGAAGACGCTTTAATTTTAATTTCTTCATGTCGACGCGAATATGAATATCGTACCTGAGCTTTTTCTTCTTCATTTGATTTTTCAATGATAAAAAACATGAAAACTAAATGCATTTAGTTTACAGGGTTTTTTGTTCACTAATACGCTCATTCAAAATTTTGAAAGGCCAAAAAATTTTTGAATTTGAGCCGGAGAATTTATTTTGTTCCAATTTTATCGTGTGATTATTCATACCAAGTTTATGACGAGCAAAAAGTGCTCCCATCTGATTAGAAGATATGTTTGGAGACAATACATTTCTGCTCACCCAAGTACCTGCTTCAGCAATTTGAAAAAGTATGACGTAAATATTAGTCGGAAGCAAATTTAAACAGAATTTAAAAATTTTTTCTTTTCCTTTTTGGTTTTAAGAAAAAAAGAGATCCGAAGAAAATACCATGTTTTTTCTTTTACGAGTACCTGCATTTGTACGAAGTCTAGGATTTCTTCAAGGGGGAAAAACAATTTAAAGACTTTTTTTTTGGGTCGTGACTTTTGAAAATTTAGAATATTTGAGAAATTTAGCATCTATGGAACCCGCTGTCGCATATTTATCACTAAAAATTTTTTTCAAATTTGAAAAGTAACAATTGCAAACAAGAAAACTAAAGTTGTTTTCGAGTTCTATAGCTCTGGAAAATCGGATAATGGCTCTTCAGAGAACGAGTTTCAAACGTTTCTTTATTAATAAATTGTTAACAAAGGGTGATAGAACTTCCTCACTTATATCCATTTCAATATTTTTTTCAAAATGCCGTTTGGTTATGATTTTGGGTGTTTTACACTTCTTCCTTTCCCCCAATAATATTCAATGCATTAAAAACAGAAAGTGTTCGGTCATTTTTTATCAAACTTTTGACGATCAAAAATAATTATTGATTTTGGTTCACTTAAAACCTGTAATAGACTTTTGTAAAATATGATCGTTCTCCTTTCATTCCAAGATGGTGAAAGTGGAAGTTTGCAATGCTGGAACATTTAGAATGAAGTGAAAATTTTAGAATAGTATCCTCAAGACGTCTACATAATTCAGTCTTTCTTGCATGTTTTTTATTTATTTTTATTTTGAAGTAAAATGGAATATCATTAGACTATATAAAATGGATTTTAGGCTCAATAAATGGATACAATTCCAGTCACATCATTATTTTCACATGTGGAATACCTTGTTGTGAAAGATTTTCACACATCAAAGGTCTTCAACAGTATTGCGTGTTTTGCCACTTCGTACATCACAGTACAGGAGAGCCAAATGCTTAGCGAACACTGGGGATTTTGTAGCCAGTTTCGAGAGTTTATATACCGGATTTGGTACACGCACACAGACACACATACGTACATATATGTATGATATTATGTCATCAGGTGCATTGTTTCTTGCCTCCATTGAGGTGATAAGAAATGCCGCAACACGTTTGGTACTGGTCTGTGACATCACCGAGATTGTTATCAGGTAATTGATCACAACCCGTGCCGACTTTTTGTACTTTAAATGTACAGAAAATATTCAAAAGATTGAAGGTACTCGTAGTTCAAAGAATTTCAAACAGGCTTTTTTCAGGCATGGTTAAAATAGGAAGAGTAGGTAGTTTCCTGCTTTTAATTTATAAGTAATATTTTACTAATATTTTCAGTTATTTGTACCAGCTATATTTTTGCAACTCGGGCTTTGGTGACAAGACCATTTTACCCAGCATCAGGAGGATATATTTCATATGGATTGCGAGTAAGGATAATTGGGATTCGTCGATCAGTAGTCCCTAAGCATGCGTTTTCCAATCACATACTGAAGCATAATAGAACAGAACCTAACGCACCGCCATTTTGGGTTGGAAATTCACACATCAGCTATTCACAAATTCACAACATCTGATTGGAATTTGCAAAGTTGGGCACCTAACTGGAGGATGCACATCTTCGGTCATGAATTCCTGCATAAGTACTAAAAAGTTTATTTTTGTAACACCTGTTTACAAAACTCTTCATTTTTATACGCACGTATAAAGCAGGCAATTTTAGACCCATCTAGGACCGATGTATAAAGTATTTACCTTATACGCGTTAGTCTTTACTTTATACATCGCCTTGGGCGCATGCGTCATTTTATACATTGGTACTAACTAATTACTACTAAACTTAGCCTAACATCGTCATTTAAAAAAAATTTTTTTGTAACAATTTCTCCATTATGGGGATTTGAATTTTGAACATCTACGTTTGCAGGCCAGCACCATAGCCACTACGACACAAGGAATGGTTGAATGACCGGAGATAGTTTACACTTATATGTTTCCCATTTGCAAAAATATTAATTTATCTCAATTTTTTGTTTTTTAGGGGGAAGAGGTGTTGCAAAAAATAGTATGCGACACACGTTTATATAGTAGGTGATTGATACTCGTGTGATTTGCATAACTCGCCTTCGGCTCGTGCTGCAAAAATTACATTCTAATCAAAATCATCTACTAGTATCACGTGTAACTAATTTGTTCTTGCACCCACTTCGGTGAATTTTCATAGAACATACCTTGCAAAGTAGGTACCTACATGTTGTTACATTTTGAAATTTTCAAACAAAAATTAAACGAATATTAAAATTATTCAGCCATTATTAAATTTTTTTTTTTTTCACCTTGAACAAAGTTTAAAGATGCGAAGACAAGTGCTCCTCGTCAGCTGATATGTTTTGAAAAATCCAATAAAAAAATTAATGTTTAATTTTGACATTTTGACTTACCCTGTCTTGAAAAATGTCGTCGATTCTTTCGTGCGGCGATTTACCCTTTTTCACTCGGACCAATAAATATATGTGTTTGATGTGTGGACACGATCTAAGTAATTTCTCAACCAACATTTTCCCCATGAAGCCAGTGCCACCGGTTAAAAAAATTGTGGAATCGCGAAAAAATTCTTGGACTGGAGTACCAAATTCATCTTTTGGAATGTCACGTGGTTCGTTGAAACTCCGTTCGCCCAATAATTCCAGCGGATCAATCGGGTGCTCTGGAGTGATAATTTTTTTTAATATCTCTTCTTCTTCGATGTTTCGTTTTTGGCCCTTCTTCTCGAGGGCCTTTCGATGCATGTCCAACGCCATTTGCTATTCTGAAGCTAAATGAAAAAAAAACAAAAACAAAAACAAAACAAAAACAAAATCATAAATTCGTTGTAGAATTTTTCGTCATCTACAGAATTTTTTTGGAGGAGAGGGTTTGGGTGTTGCAAAAAATGACGTGTGACACGCGTAAGAAATGATAATGTGGTATTGAATTCGTGTGATTTGCAACATTCGTCTTCGGCTCGTGCATCAAATTTCACACTCGTAACAAAATCACCTATATTTCGCACTCGTATCACAAATAACTATTTTTAAAAACTTTTCGTAATTAGTAATAGGTACCAACGTTTACGGTAGGTAGTTAAAAAATTTCTCTAATTTAATGCGACATTTAGGATAGCCTAATCACCATCGTCAGATCCCATCGTGTTACAGCGAAATTCGAGCGTAATATTATTTCAAGAAAAATGTACTTAGGCTATTTCAGAAATACAGTGATTTGATGATTTTTTTTTCCACTGTCCCTCATTATTGTTGGGAAACGATTCGCTACCGGTTCTATCATCACGAAAACAATGCGTTATTAACGTTAATACGAATTTAATGATTTAAATTTTTTGCTACTTCTTTTCATTTTTGTTTATAGACGTAAAAATTAGTTAATTAAAATTTTCCGTTGTCAAAACGCAAGTTACATCCTAATTTTAAAAATATTTGAACAAAATATAGTGCTAGTAGCTCGAGATAGAAAACTGTTTAACATCCTCGGATTCTAGCCGCGGATACAGCCTCTTTGAACGGGAGGGGGTCAATTTGAATTTGGTTAAGAAAATCAGGATTTCAGGAGGTTGGAAAGTGGTGCCAAAGAGAAAAAAAGGTCCTAAAGTTAAAATTTTTTCTTGTTTTTCTTCGGTTTTTAGAAACGTAGTATATGATTACCCGCTTCACTCCTATCTGAATCCGCTTATATCTCGTGTAGAAAGATGATTTAGGTACATTTTTTTTTGGGGGGGTAGCTTCTCAGTTGTACTAGTGAAATTATAGCTTTTATTTGGGCCAATTATGATTGGTGCTTCGAATTTTTTGGTAGAAATCAGCCAAAGGTACACTTCAGAGGGGATGGGAGTGTTAACGATCCATAAAATTAAAAATATTCTTTCATTTATTTCTCCCAATTCTTGCTATAAATTAACTAAATTATCTTTCTTTTGAAGTCAAACTTTGCAGAAAGCAGTTTGATTTTGAAAATTTTGTTAGGCTAATGGAAATTTTTTCCATTGCCCTCCGATTTTAAAATTGTTGCGCCTCTTTAATAAAATATAAGCCTATAAGTATAAGCTCATAGAATGAGCAAAGCATCCAAGGTAAACGATGTAAATTCGGGAAAAAATATTGGCAACAAGGAAGTGTTGATAGCTTCATCTTAAACAAGAAGGAGTTTTTTCATCTTTGTTGTTTCTTTTGACCCCCTCCGCTTCACAGTGTCAACACCAGTGATAAGGACACTATTTTTTAAGATCTGAAGTTTTTTCTTTTCAGCTAAGGCAGAAGGACGATGGTCCAGACTCCACTTACCCTTATCAATGCCCTTGGTTGGCAAAATCTGAATTTCGTACACTGTTCGTATTTACAATGAATTCTTCTTAGCCTCATCTAACTTTAAAATAATTAAATTTTCAAACTTGCACTTCGGCCGTAGCTCTTTGCAATTATTTTTGAGAAGTTCTAAAATTTTTTAACTAAAAAAAAAAATCATAGAAAACGAAGATTTACGTTCCGATTCATGATATGTATATAACAAACTACTTAATATACGATAATCACTTTTAGCAATATTACTATAATTGGAAAAACTGGTGCATGGTCACTGAACGTGAACAACTATACCGAAAATTTTTGGCTGATCACAAATGAAAAAGAAATTATGACGTAATTTCAGTAGAGAAGGCATATTAATTACCCAAACTGACATAATAATTTAGGTTGATTTGCGCGTGAATTTCAATGAATTGTTGTAAAATCTTAGTTTCAAAACATTTGTGCAACTTTTTGAGGGTTTATACTTTATCTATTCTACAAATCGTTTCCGAGATGACCAAAAACCAACAAAATTGTTTTTTATGTAATGAATTTGGTGCAAAAAATTGGTGCCAAATCATTATTTCGTAATTTTCGTATGTCCTCATCTGCCTGCTGCCTGATTTGAAAAATGTTTTCTTTGCCAAATGAATATGAACTGTAGACAACTGTTAAAAAGAAATAAATAAAAAAATATGTAGGACAAAAACCGACAGATTAATTTTGAATAAGTAGGACAAGTTGAAAATTTGATAATTTTTGTCTAACTAAAGAAAATTGAATAACTTTCTCTGGTTAAAATGTTTACACGCGACAGCAAAGGAAGTACTTATATGATTAGATTATAACCATGACAAAAATTATTAGTGATTTTTATCGTACGTTTTTGATAAGAATTTTGTTGTGGTCTGAAATAACAAACTGAGAAGAAAAAAACAATTAAAAACGATATTCACCGAGATTTTATAACGTTAGTGTTTTTTGATTTTTTGTTTTTTTCTATTTTAAATTTTATGCAAAAATGATTAAAATTTATGTTTTTCATGTAATTTTTTTTAATGTAAAAATGACTTGGTTTATTGAAACTTTTGCCTGAAATTGCTTGTTGAAAGTCAAAAATTTACCTGAATTCGTGCGGTTATATCTATAATTCTTTTCACTGAGTGACGCAGTTATAAACTTCTTCAATTTTTTTCTCCTGTGTTTGTAAATCAAATTTCTTTTCGCCAAAATTTTTCAGTTATTAGTATGTCTCTGTGATAAGATGAACGTACTCTTTAATAGCCATATATTTCTGGTCGCTGTTCACTTTAAGATTGACATAATGTTATCATGGCAGTTACACTTATCAGCAACCAGCACAGTGTTGAGCCCTTCAAGGATATATATATGATGGAGACGACATATGGGCTATTTCCGTGTCCTACCTATAGGAAGCGCTTCTACAAACACTTGTACTTCCAATTAAATATCTGATTGGAGGAAAATCTTGCAACGTGCAATTGTTTATAAACACTGGTGTACAAAGTACCTCATTTTTACACCAATTTTCAATTGTAATTGGTTGGGGTGTTCATTCTGGAGTACTTCATACGCCAGCATGCGGCATCTATAGTCTGGACACTCAACCCCATGTTAAAACTGTTTTGTGTTGTCTCCATCATATATATATCCTCGAAGGTTGAGCCTGAGTTGAATACAAGTTTCTTGGGGAAGGAAGTTTTTCCAGCAGGTTTACATGTTATGACATCATGTTTGAAGTTTGTCAATTGTTTGGTTGAACACATGAAATTATAACTGTAATTTTGAAATTGGTTCTTGGCACGGTGGGTACAGATGTGCGCTGGCATATTGTGGGTTCAAATCCTATGTATTTTTTATGAATTTTTTCATTTTATTTATTTTCATTTTTTTATATCGCTTTTTAGCACTTACTTAACAAGTATAAATAAAAAAAAGGGGTGTGCTTCACACGGACCAGCTTCACCACATGGCTGAAAAGTGATAGAAAAAAACAAAAATAAATAAAATTAACAAATTCAAGTGCATATCTGGGGTTTTGAACCCACAACCTATAACATGCTAGTCTGTATCCTTAGCCACTGTACCACAAACCAGTTTCAAGTCAATAGTTATAATTTTATGTGTTCAACCAAACAATAGACAAACTTCAAACATGATGTCATAACATATAAACCTGCTGGAAAGACTTCCTTCTGCGAGATGCTCGTGCTTGAATTGAAAATTTATAAATTATTATTTTTTCTTTTCAACTTTGTAAACGCAACCTGTATGTGACATCATGTCATTCTTAAAGCGAATAGGGTATAATAGTTAACAGCATTGAAATTTCAAAATTCTGTTATATACAAAATAACATCAAAAACTCTTTACCATTTGTTTACCTTGTCTCAGTGGGAGTGAAGATGTCCATTAATCTAATTAATTCATATAATTAAATATTGTTTCAACACTATTTTTTTTCAAAAAGTTAAAATTTCCGTGCTTAACAGAATACTGACTAGAATAAAAAAATAAAGAGAGTTTAAACCTTTTTTTACTTAATAAAAGCGTATTATTAAAAATTTGTTTCTACCGAACTCGTTTTGATACTAGAGACATTCTGATGAGAGGATTTGTTTTTAAATTAGAAGATACTTTTTCTTCTATTTCGAAAAAACTGCCGATCATTTTATATCATCGCCCAGAGTTTTCTTAAGGGAAGGGACTGAATGCAAGAAAATTTATTTTTTTTCCCCTCATTCCCAGTGGTAGATCTAGTGCGTCATTTTTTGGGTGAGGAACGTCTGTAAGTGGTGAAGGTCAGGTCATTAGTGCAAGCCAAATGAGTAAAAAATTTTTGAAGAATTTTTCCACATTTTTTAAAATTTTGCATTTTTTGTTTGAATTTGGGAGAGGAAATAACTCCCTTGTTAACCTGATTTTCTTTCCACCTAGGTACATAAAAAAAAAAATGAACTGGCAAAAATTTATGCGGATTTCCGATGTTTATGCCAACTGTGATTATTTTTAATAAAATTCTGTTTGTCTCATTTTGTGAAATCCTGCTAAAAACAAATTCGAGAGAAAGTTGATTCACCTGATCCGCCTTTGATTACACTTCTCAATTCTAGTTTATAGCTTTTTGGAAACTAATTCCTCTATTTAGAAACGTTCAAAAAGGTATTACACGATACTGTTCTATCCGATTGTGAAAAATTTGAATTAATGAACTCAAATTTTCAAAGCGTGCGGAACTTCCTACATCTGACTCGGAGGACAGTTCTTGATGTAAAGTTCTCTTTTCAGAGTTGACAAAACGACGAATGAGTGTTTCATTTATCACTTATTCATTTCGTTCTCATCATAAATTTTTTGTTTTGTTTTGTTTGGTTATATTTTGATTTTTCAGTTTCTTGTAACTCGAGTGAAAATCTGAAACTCGAATATGAACCGGTATTTTAAAATGTGATTTTTCTAATCAAAAACAGCAAAATTCGTGTTGTTAAGTGCAGTTTTAAAATTTATTATTGAGAATGACACCGATGTAATTTTTTTAATTTATTTTTGTGTTATTCTTGACCTAGACTCATTTGAAAGTGTTTTGCTTTAAATGGTTTCTCCATAGCAAGTCTCTTTTCATCTGTTACCTACGATTTATTATTCTCACATGAGAACCGTTTTTGGAGCGTTGAAAAATGAAAGAACATTTAGGTAATATCAAATTTTGAAAAAGAGAATGGTACTGATGTCCAAAAACTGAATACCTATATTTAGTTTTTTTTTTCGTTGGTTTTTTTTTGTTTTTTTTTTTTACTTCGAATATAAATCATTTACAATGCACATTTGCACGTAATACAAACCTTGAAAAAAAAAACAACGTATTAGTTCTTTCATATTCGATTAATGTTTTTTAATCACTAAACGATCTTTAATGAGGGCCAGTTTTCATACAAAAAAAAAAAATTTATAATACAATCGTGACTAATAATTCAGGAAACGTTTGCTGCTGGCATTACTTGCACATCTTCGAATAAGGACCTGATGGGTCAGTCGTTCTCGTATTTTAGCCTCGTATGAAAGGAATTATGTCACATAATTATATTTGTTTTTTCTTTTTTTCTTTTTCTTTTTTTGTTTCTTTTATAAATCGAAGAAAATACAAACACTTCGTCATAATTAATGAATAACGACTTGATTTGAATTTATAGGTATTAAGAAAAACAAAATAAAAATCATCGTTTGTATCTTGATTGACGCAAACATACTTCGGATATTTCCACAATGAATTTGGTCTATCAGTTAATTTTATTATCTAAAGGTTGATGTAATTTTTTCATCTAAAATCCGTATACCGTTTCGAATTTAGGCTACTTATTACTTTATGACGTCAAGTTTAATGCAGACAAAGCGTATTCAAGTACTTTATATAGTTACAGGAAAAGTGTGAAGTCAGGCATTCATAAAATGCCGAACTCAAGTCCGGTAACGTGCGAAATGAAACTATTTTCTTATCTGAACAGGCAGAAATATAATTACAGAGAATGAGAGTGATTTTATCAGATAAGATGGTAATGTTATTTTCATCAGTTGTTATTTTAATGAGTAGAATATAGTAAACGTTCATGAAATGTTAAAATGAAAGATACAAGATATGTTATTTTCTTTGTAAAAATGTTTCTGAAGAGCTATGTATCAGATTTATTAATACTAGATAAGCGGAATACACTGAATTGTTGGCAAATATGTTTCAAATCTAGTTTCTGAAACACATCCAGATTCCTTCCTTTTACCCAAATGAGAATATCAATGAAAAACATTCACTCGATTCACCACTGTGTGGTTTGGGCCAGAAAACTGAAGTATAGGTACTTAAGATAGGTGCCAGAAAAAATTAAATTTAAAGAAAGAGAGAATTCAAAAAAAAAAGATGTTTAACAGAAACAGTACAAAATCATTTCACATTATTAATATTACAATGACCTGTTCATTTTATAATGTGTCAGGTACTATTATTTTTTGCCATTTCATAATCTACCTAACTGTTGCCAGGCAATGTACTAAATTCCTAGACCAATTGTATGATTTTTCACTGTTTTCATACTTTAGCTAAAATTGCTAGGCATTTCACAAAATGGCTGAATTTCACACTTTGCTTGTAACATCATATAATGAAAGATATCTAATTTCACAAATAAATGATCTTATCAATGGATGATTTTAATCATATAGATAACGAATTTTTTGGAAAATTTTTTCTTTCTGATTTTTTTTTTGTCTTCAGGTTTTTTACTTCCATAGAAATTATTTAATTTATTTTTTCAATTGTAAAATTTTTCGTTGATAAATTACATTTTTTATACTTCTCATCTGAAATTTCAGGTCAAAATTTTGAAAAGCGATTGGAGTTTGTGAATTTCAAAAATTTATCGCAAAAATATTAATACCTCACAAAGTTTTAGGCTATAGGTTTCTGACATTCTTAACCCTGATTGAGTTCTTTGTATTTTTGTTATTTTCACTATTCTGTTCTGCGGTTCAATTGGATAGGAGTTTGTTTCTTGAAAATTATTTTCTATAGGTATATTACTAAAATAATAAAATCCAGGAGGGATATGTGGCTTTTCCTCAGGTCGTCCCAGCTATATGGATTTTTAAACATGAGCAGTAAAATCCACTAAGGCCTGAATGCAAGAACGATACCTACTTGAGTATCAACAGTGACCTGAGAATTACTCACATGTAGCAGTTTATATCTATTTATGCTTACACGTTTATGTACCTACACACTAGTCTTACAGGTTATATAGGTATCTATAATAAATTGATAAAACGATAAATGTAAAAATAACTTAAGTATCGTTCGTCAATCCTTGCATTCGGCCCTAAGTGAACTAAAAATGTTACCAAGTACTACAGACATAACGAGAATAGCTAAATGGGTGACTATCATTCCTCCTCTCTTGCCAGTGTGTGTATTGCGCACACATTCAATTGTTTTTTGAGACATTGAGCTCAAATTTACAAACCATTTTTTGATTAGGCCTAGTACGACCACAAAAAGGAGATTAGAACCAACAATTCATAAGTTATTGAGTGTTATGGTTTCGAATATATTTCTTGAGGTGTCGATTCTGAATATTCGGTTCATTTTTAGAATAGACCTAAAAAAGGATTTAGAATCAGCTACATATTTATAAATTATTGAGTGATATATCGTCAGATTTGTTTCTTGAACTGCTGATCTAGAGTTTATTTTCTATTTATTGTATTAGATCATTTGTTGGGCTACTTACGGCCCCAAAAAGGGGAAAGAACGAATTATTCATAAATTATTGAGTGATACATTGTCGAATACCTTTCTTAAGGCCTGGGGTTCTAATTCGCGGTACATTTTCGGATTAAACCACTCTTTGGGCCCCATTGGATTGCAAATAGGATTAGGATAAATTTTTCACCTATAAAGTAGCATATCATCTTATACATCACCCATTACTGAACAATATATTCTCCAATTACATTTTTGTATAAGACAGTTTTGATTTAATTGGAATTTTATTAGTGGATCTGTATAATTATATATGTTGGCTCCAAAATAGAAAAAAGAAAAAATGGAATGGTTAAAATTGAAGCATATAGGATTTATTTGTGAATTCTTGAAAAAGGACCAATCATCTCATAATTTTTCAATGATTAGTAATATGTGCGACTGAACCATTTAACTGTTAAATTTTTTTGATGATATTTTTTAAAATTGATGTTTGAAAAATGGTTTTTGAATTACGAGTACCTATTTGACATTTTGAATTATGTTGAATTTACAAACTAGGTTCTCTGTAAGAAAATTAAAAACCTAAATTCCTTCATCCTACATCGGACGAGCGAGCAATGCGAACGAGAAAAGTCATGTATGCTTCTAAAGTGAGTTGTCGAAGGGTCGTATTCCCCCTCAGACCTCATTAGTTTTACGATATTGCTCCAACGCACTCTGTCAAACGACTGGTGGTAATGTAACTTATCTCTTAGACGTAAAAATGAAAGTCTTCGTATTATTGGTGCAAAAACAAAATAAAAAAATTTATCGAGTTTGTTTGAGAACAAAAAGAAAAAATGTCGTTTTTTAATTAGTACATTGTTCGTTCATTGATATAAAAACGTTACGCTTCCAAAATAAACAACTTTACCCGAGTAACTTGTTTACACAAAGACCTAGACCTTCACCACTTGACACAGATTTCAATTACGCTCAACTATATGCAGACCTGGCACTCGGGTGAATTGAAAACGAGAAGTGGAAAATTACTACAAGACTGGGGGCAACCGGTTCATCTTCTATCGCAGATAATTCGCATGTGAGCCTAATAATTTATCTTTATTCCCACCGTAAATGGTTCAATGCCCTACTGCATGAATGGGATAGGTATGCACAGGGAGATCGACGTTAATATTTTTTGTTGACAACTAAATCGTTCCTTACAGTGGAATAGTTTATCTAATAAATTCGAGAGAAAATAAAATATTGTTTTTCTAAATAAGTATTGATGGTCCAACCAATTATTAAGATTTTGTGGAGTTTTCTTGCATTTTTTTCTTCATTCTTCCATTTATCATGTTCGGGAGTAATTTTATTATTTTAATTTCTGCCGGTCTTTATGTTCATTAGAGAAGTACCTAGGTAAGAAAACATAAGCTTATAAAAAATGGAAATATTTTCGAGTCTTTTTTCTTTCAGTAAATTGAATCGACGATTTCTGTTCTATAATTATGTATCTTCGGCATTAATTTTTAATTATTTTGCAGTTAGGCTGTCACAGAAAAAATTTTGTGCGATAGGCTAATATCTGTAGAGCCTAGAAAAAAAGCGTAAAATAATATTTGTTGAAGAATTGTTCTTTCTGTAATTTAATCGATAGTAATATGATATGTTTTTAAATTAATTAGTTTAAGAAATTTTTTCCAGATATAAAATTTCTTATTTACCAAGTTCAGGTCAGTGTTTTTTAAAATGAGTGAGACCATCTTCCTGAGGAGCATTCGAGTGATGAAAAGGGGATGCAGTAGCAGGGGTCGCACAATACGATGTCATTAAAGGGGATGTAACCAGTCAGTTTTTACAACACACCAAAAAAATTGCAATTTTTACCAAAAATATATATAAAAAAAAAAAGCTCAATGTTCAATGGAAAAGCAAAAAACAAAATCGAATAGGCGTAAGTTTCAAATTTTTTAGAAGCTTCTATTCGAAAATCAATTAATCGATTTCGCTCAAATTCAATACCAAATCAGTCTTTAAGTCTCCAATTGCTATAAAAATTTCAAGCCATAATTTTTTAATTTACGTTAGTTATCATGATGATAACATTGTGGGTTTGCCAAATTTTGAGAACCCCTGCCTCCGATACTAGCGAAAGAATTTCAAAAATTTTGGAACGAACGTGTAACCCATGAAAGCTTCTAACACTACCCTAATTTTTATTGCCATAGGTCTAACAGCAGAGTCTCCACAGACTCCCAAAAAGTGCAAAAATGAACAAAAAATAGAAATATATAGTATATATATAGGTATATAATGTAGAGAAGAATTTGAGTGATTTATATATACGTTATTTACGACTCAGAATCGGCGCTTTTCCACAGGTCCCACCCACAGGTCCCGTCATTGCACTGAATGCAATAGTTGCTATTTTCCTTTGGAAAAAACACTAAAAGTCACCATAACAGTTGATTCATTTTTACAATAGCAAGGCCCAGTTAAGAAGTGTCACGACCCCCACAACTCTCTTTTGCGCAATCCCTGTGCTGTGAGCTTAAAAATAACTAGTATACTCTAAATAAATTTAAAGGACCAACAGTGGAAGAGAGAAGAAAAAAAAGAACCTTTTGAAAAACTATTTGCATATGTTCCACTTGTATAAATTAGTCAAACTCCTAGCCACAAAAACTGAGTTACGAAAAACATGATTTATAGATCGAGGCGTCTCAATTTTTTAATCATAATATTTTCTTACTAAGTTTCATATGTAGAAATATACATAGGCCTACATAAAATATAAAATAATGCAAAATGGTTACTTCATTTTTCTGTTCGTTCGGTTGAAGAACGTACGTTTCAAGGGGGGCGTTGAGTAATTTTTCTCTGAAAAGGAGGCAGTAGAACTAAGGATTTATGTAAGGGATCACAAGGGGAATGGGTTCTTTCAAAGGTAGTTATTTCAGTATGAATTATCTTGTAAAATCACAAAGATTGATCAAAACAACTAAATAGAATGAGTGTTTTGACTCTAAAACTTGCATAATTTCTTGAGATTAATTAAAAAAAATTTTTTTTTCATTTGCCTATTATGCTCTCTATGGATAATTTTTCAACTATGTTGAAGGAAATAAATACTGAATTAATTGGTGTTCATAAGTGTTGGTTAAATCACTCTTCGAAATTGGATCTCTTTAATGATGGGTTTACATTGAATAAAAAATTCACATAATTGGCACATGAATACAACTTCACAGCTAACAATAATTATGCGTTCAGTTTTATTTATAATGGTAATTCTTTTTCTTGAGTACGAAAGTTAAACCGGAAACGTATTTAAACAAGAAGAAATCTTAAGGAAATTCAATCTTAATAATTTTTTTTATCTACTTGAATAATTATGTATCCAGTAACACTCCCCAGTACAATACAAATTGACGGACCTATATATTGTATATGAAAATTGGTCCTATCATTCTTCAGTTAATCATCTTATAAATAAAAGCCACTTGTCTGTAACGCATATCACGTGACCACAGTTATAGAAATATATTTGGCTATGTGTATGTTTCAATTCAATCTGACTCTAAATCTTATTAGAGTTAAACTTAAAGATGTATTACCAGAAAAGTAAATTGAGAGAACTTATTAATACCGATAAAAAAGAACTAGACATATAGTAAAACAGGTGTAGAACTTATCGAGATCCAAACAACTAACTATCGATATTATATCGATCAACCAGAATGTTCTACGAATAACTGTTGAAGACTTTGTTGCTATCTTAGTTCTCTTATGTATCCTGGGCCAGCAACTTTTCATTTTCCCATGTGTAGCGAAAAAAAATAAATATTTTTGGTGTAAATTTTACACAGAATAAAGAAAATTTGATTTGAGTAGTTGTGTGTAAACGTAATTATTTCCCATGTGTAGCAAAAACCACTCAGGAATTTCTCATGTGTAGCGATTGCTACACACGCTATACAAAACTTGCTGGCCATGTATGTATCACTTGCTGTATGTTTATTGTATAATAAACACTCGTTCTAGTCACATGTGCATACGTTTTTCTAATAAATCTTTTTTTTCTTCATTGTGCACCTGATTCATTGAATCATTGATAATTTGAACACATTGATGGTTTATTTAGGTCTGTGAATTATTGCTGCTTAGGAGAATTGGCTACTCTCTAGTCTCGTATAAAAGCCACTTTTATAACGCTATCACGCTGTCACGCGACCATAGTTACAGATATCACTATAATAAACGTAAAAGCCGTTAATTCGTTCATTAAAATTATTTCCCAATATTATTTCACCAATTATTTCCTCATGTTCGATGGGCATGCACCACTACCCACACATACAAAAAAAATGTTTCTTATTTCTGCAGAAACAACAAATTCTACAGTGTTACTTATAGGTATGGCAACAAAAATCCAGGACTGATACAAGCCAAAGTGCCGTGGAGCGGCGCTTCAGGGCTTGTATTTAGATATGTGTATATTTCAGTTTCAGTCTATAATCTAAATCATTTTTTTCTTCACTGTGCACCTGATTAATTAATAATTGGATACAGATAGGTTTACATAAGTCTATGAATTATTGCTGAGTAGTAGCATTCGGTACTCTCTAGCAAATGAACAACATAGGTAGCCCCCTTTTTTGTAGTGGGGTAAAAGTTTTGGTTTAAAAGAGTGCATGGTATGGAAATTATTTTTTGGTTTCTCTAACTTTTATTGAATGATAAATGTTTCAAAATTTAATGAACTTTGATGCAAATATAAAAAAAACGTCACCTACTCAATTAGAATGAACTTAGCCAGTCATACTCCAAAGTAATTCCTGATGTACGACAATCAATGGCCTGGTAGGGGTTTCAGGGTCAATTCTGCCAAAAATTTTTAATTACCTCATACGTCCTCAAAAAATTATGGTCAATTAGATTATTTCTTAAAAATTTTTTTCAAAGCCCCGGTCAAAAAAAAGTTGTGCTCTGGCAACGCCATTGACCACAATCAAAAATATATACAAAGCTTCTTCAAAGTCTATAATATAAAAAAACTCTAGCGCAGTAACACTTCGCTAGAAAACTTGGTTTGCTAATTTTCGTGAACTTGCAATATTTAAAAAAAAAAAAAAAAAATGAAACTTAAACCGTTGCAATGCAGAAAAGACGCTCGTAACCTACTGCGGCGTAAATACGACTTTTCCAATGGTAAACAAGAAGATAAACACTCGTTTTTAGTTCACGTAGTTAGTAAAATCAATTAAAGATTTAGAAGACAGCGCGTCAATAAGAGTAAAAAAGCTGAATTCAAAATACCTTTCTAGCCAAACCTCGCAGCCAAATAACTTCACAAAGGAAAGAGAAATCAAAAAAATACTTAACTTAATGTTAAGTTCGATGTTGTCTTTAACGATAAACTATAAACTTTTCAATAATCGTTTCACTAATGTACATTGTGGTTTGTTAAATCAGTTTTTCCATTGTTTACAATTTGTTTGTATTTTAAGTTTCGATCAAAAGACTAATGATTTTTCCAAGAATATGCGTTAACAGGTTGTCGTAAAATCAAGGTAGAAAAACAAAGTTTGTTCTTTGTGAGAAAAGTGGTTATATGTACTTTTGATTACGCGAAGATAGTAGTAATAATGTCGCAATCGCACCGATAATTAGGTCTATACTATATTATTTTCAGAAATACAAAGTGGTTTTCAGTACACCTTTCTGCTTACATAGGTACATGAATTTCTAAAGTTCTACGTCAAAATTAACGGTGCTGAAATTAAAAATTCGGACTTCAGGCTAATTTTGCTTTTCTGCGTTGTATTTAAATATAGCTGTACCCATAATGAGTTAGATGCCGACTTATTCGATCGTTGTGGATTATACCCACGTGTTTTTCAAGAGTAATGTGAGATCAAAATTTCCCACAAGAATATGTTCTTCCTGCGTTATCATCCTCAAAATGAATACCAGTCAACATGATTATGTGATTTCAGCTATTAGTGAATAAATGAAAATATGAAAGTGCGACATACCTGTACCTATAGGTTATATAAATATGTTGGATGATCCATTGACCAGGTAGTTAATTCTTAAATAATGAAATTTAAAAATTCTATATGGCACCGAAGTTCCGCTCGAAAAAAGATCTCTTTTTTTAAAAACCTTTTAAAACATTTGATGCAAATTGAAAAGTGATCTGTTTCCAAGTTAAACTTTCACATTCATAAAGTTAATTTTTTATAGGCCAATCATTTCCTTTCTCATCACTATTTGATAAAAAAACAATAACAAGTTTTCGTTAGTTTTCAAAAGAGGTAAGCTCTCTTTGAGTGGAGTTGGCCACTTTACAATTTCTAAATTTTCATTGTTGGAGAACTTAACGCTGTTGGTCTAGAATTTTGAAATTTTCAGTTTGATGAGTAGGTACAATTTTTCTGAGTTGTTTGATTTTTTGGACGAGGACCAAACTAAAAAACAGTTTAGGCTATCTCAACAAGTGAGGAATTATACTTATCTGACTTGGTAAGTATATAGGCTCTAGTGTAAAATTCTCTTTTACTTAAATATATGATTGTTTAGTGAGCCCCAATTATAGAAAAGCAAATTGCTCTATCTGAGGTACTTATCAATTTTTCCAATTTTTCCACCTTTCAAACTGTGGAATACCTTGTTGTTTCTCACCAGAAGGTAATTAATAGATTCTGCGTGTTCTGCCACTTCATATTTAACTATAGGTAAGCCAAAACCTGGGCAAACACTGTTGATTTTAGAGCCAGTTTGAACAGTTTATATACGGGCTTATTTACACACACATTAACACACATACATAGTGAATACGTATGTTCATGTGAGTGGCCTGGTTGCGTCATCTCTTATAGTGATAATAGATGATGGGCAGGTTTGTGTACGGATTATGACATCATTGCATTGTTGAGATTAGTCAAGATTTGGTACTTGTACATTACTTGCATGTACATGCAAGTAATTACAATCAAATGTACATCGTGCAATTATTCGTTTAATGTCATAGAGATGAATATTGGCCTGCCTTGCGGAGGCAACTGTAATTGGGGGTCCGAGCCCCTAAACCTCATACTAGTGAGTTCCCACACAAACTATAGACATAGAACTAAATTTACACCAAGAGACCTATTCCTATACATTTGTGGAATGGCCTTCCTGATGCAAGTGTTCTATCAAACAAAGCTTTTGTTTCCACCGCAAAATTTAAGAATATACACTGGAAGTACCAAATCTTCTATGTATCTTCTATAAGTATATATAAAAATATATGTTCCTCTGTTTATAACCTATGCATTCCCAAACCATTCACCACCCGATTGAGATGAAACTTTGGTGAGTTGTTGTGGGCACCACTCTATAGGTTTTTGAATAAAAAATTCTTCCTTACAGAGGCACTGCAACGCATGCTGGGTAATCCTCTTCTTTTTCTTCTATATCTATCTATCTTCTATCTATATACATATATGGCTACGTGGTTTACGTCACAGTTCTCATTAGTAATCTCACTAGGTGGATGGATAAATATTCAAGAAAAACATTGAAAAGTTTGGAAATATAGAAATTTTTGATCATAATTGTCTTAAAACAAAAGATAGCTACTTGTTCCATATAAATGAAATCATAGAGGAAGCTTCAAGAAATAAAATAAGCCAAAGAACAAGAAATTCGAGTCTTTAGAAGCTGAGAAAATTATCAGTGTACTTGACCCTGCAGACAACTATAATAATACCTCTCAAAAACATCAATTTGAAGTAAAATTTCATATTCTATTTCGATTTTCTCGGCTTCCAAGAGCTCAAATTTCTCCATCTTTGGTTTATTTTATTCATTGAAGCCTCTAAAATTTCATTTACCTGTGTCAAAGAAGTATCTATTACTTGTTTTAAGATAATTATGACTAAAAACTCAAATATTCACTAAGTATGTTTTTCATGTAGGTATTTCAGTCACCCAGTGAGATAAAACTTTCAGTTGTGACTTCACGCGACATTGCCTCAAATAAAAATTATTGCCTCATATAAAAATAAATGTTTCTTTTTTTTTAACCTATGCATTCTTAAACCATTCACCCGATTGAGATGAAACTTTGGTGAGTTGTTGCGGGCACCATCGGAAAGGTTTCTGAATCACAAAAAAAAAAAATCTTTTTTCAGTGGCTTTGCAAATGCATGCCGGGTAACAGATAGTCGTTGTATAAATAGTGTTATATTATTTAATGTGGGGACTCAACGGTATGAGGTAAGGGGCTCGGACCCCTCGACGACAGTCGCCGCCCCAAAGGGCAGGCCAACTTATTCGTCTATATGACGTTAAACGAAACACAAAATACGTTCGATCGTAATTACCTGCAAGTACATACAGGTAATGTACGAGTACCAAATCGTGACATCACCGAACAATGTCACGATCCGTACACGAACCGGCCAGCCATCTCTTATCACAATAGGGGATGATGCGACCTGGCCGCCCTCACTGACGTATGTATTTCCTTACGTACGTGTGTTTGTGTGTGTGCAAATAAGCCGTATAAAAACCGCCCAAACTGGCTCTAAAATCGCCAGTGTTTGGTCTGGTTCTGGCTTACCCGTACGTTTGTACAAAGTGGCTGAACACGCTTAAATTCTGTTGAATTTCCTTCTGGTGAGAATATCTCTCACGACAAGGTATTCCACATTTAACTTAATTTTAATTTGGGAGGAGGGAAAGAAAAATCAACAACAATGTTACAAATTAAAATCAATCCGAAAGAAGGTCAACCAGAAAATGTAACCTGCTAAGCTTGTTTTCCAAATTAAATCTTTTATTTGTTATAAGGTTATAATTGTAACATAATTCGCGGGCAATACAGAAATTAACTGATCATTGCGTATTGAAATATTTACGATACACATTTTTCAAGCTTAAAATTTTATCATGGCTCGTAATCTAGGCTGTACTTTCAGCACTTTATTTTATTCATCACTATATGGGTACCTGCATGCCAAAGCCTTTTTGCATTCATTCTAAGAAATTACAACCAAAATTCGTAGAAAGTATTTTAATTTTTTGAAACTCTCGAACTGCGTGTCCGAATGAATTCGTAAAAATATATCTCTTTTTCTATTACATCATTTTATCGTTGATTAAAATTTGTCCAACAAAATGGAATTTACTCCTTGAAGTGGGCTGGTACCTACGTTTTTGTTTATAGTTTTGCATAAAATTATTTTAATTTTCATAAAAATATGTCTGTATTTGTCAGTGACTCGGAAGTAAGGTTAATGATAATGAAAGAATTAAATTGAACATTGTCTTTTTATTAATGGTTGACTTGTTTCCTTTTTTTTTTTTTCGTTTTCTTTGTTCTAATTAAATCCTCACACTCGATACTAAATAATTTGGTAAAATACTGAAGGAATAATTACTTGTTGGATTATTATTTTAGTCCAAAACGAGAAAAAATAAATTTCTAAATTTTCGTACCAAGTCTACACTTTTTCAATACATTGCTTCGTAATTACGTAGATAAGTAACGAATTGTTGGTTATTATTTGTTGCCGGAAAAGGCTAAAAGAATTCTTTATAGGTAACAAAAAAAAAAAAAAAAAAAAAAACATAAATGGAACATTAAAGAATAGATTTCAGCACTATAGTATTTATACCGTTCATTTTAATTTTTTTTTGTTACCTTCCTATTTTTTTCTTTTATTTTGTTTTGTTTTTGTGCAATCGTTTCTGTTTTCTTTAATTTAGGTTTTGTACAATTATATCTCGCCATAAACGTGGGATACTTTTGTCATTTTGTGTGAAGTTTACCGGACAACTTGCCTTGCTGAAATTTTTCGCCTATTTACCTCCATAAGTGTGGTAAGTATAACTGTTCCGTGAAGAGGATATTCTGAAAGTTTGTTGTGACTGAGTTCATTGGAGAATAATGAAAAATTACGTATGTCCTAAGTGATTAT
This sequence comes from Ericerus pela, assembly GCA_011428145.1. NCBI lineage: Eukaryota > Metazoa > Arthropoda > Insecta > Hemiptera > Coccidae > Ericerus > Ericerus pela. Next base: position 388,168 of record WOFM01000039.1, read on the forward strand.
GCTATTCCTGCAGCTAAAGTTGGAAGCACACGTACAGCTTCGTGAAAGAAGGAAGGCCTGGATCATGGCATGTCTTTTTGTTGGACAAAGATAAGGAAGAGGTTCTGCCCCCTCTCTTCAACCTCCAAGGTGACATACGATGTACCAGCCCTTGATCCCATAGCCAAATTATCTAATTCTTTCTATCCGAAGCTTACTTTCAATTTTTTTTTTTTTAAATTCAAACAAAAAAATTATTTAAAAAAAAAAAGGCGCTGCATAGGTAAAAATGTTTATACTATAATTAGATATCGAAATCAGCTAGATCTTTGAATTGGGCATAAGCACCATATAAATACAGGGTTGGAATAGGATTTTCAAATCAAATTTCATTTTATATGAGGTAAATTGCATTTCATTACGTTTATTTTTAATATATACGTATAATATACCTAAAACCAAAGTAAATGTAATTTACCCCATATAAAACACAATTTGATTTGAAAATCCTTTTGACTATATAGTACTGGACCAGTAAAGAAAGATGATTTCTGGTTAGAAATGCCGGCGTTAAATAGGCAACCAGAACGTACCATTTGACGTATTTTGCTTCGTGTTTATGTACGCTATGTTTGTGAAATTAAGTGATGTCTTCATTAGATGTATTCTAAATTGGTGAATTCAAGAAAATCGCCAAAAATACGCAGAAGGTAAACCATGGTTGCTTACTTTTTTACCAGCATGTCTTGATATTAAAAAGTACATTGATCTTACGGAGCTTTTTTGCTACTGTATAGTCAAAGGAAAATCATATTCCACCAATGTATTTATATGTGATACTTATGTCCAGTTCAAAGATGACGGTGGTTGTTTTCATGTTTTGTCCGTGTAAAATTATATAAGTTTGATATTTAAAAAACCGTATAAACATCTCAGTGCATAGGTGACAATTGAGAAGTATCAGCAGCGTACTGTGCTCTCAGAGTTTGGTTATGTGCTACGTGATATACAGGGTGTCAGGATGTTAAACAACGTAACTTCTAGGATTAATTTTTGGTGTAGAAAAAACTAACAAATTCCTTTTACATAATGTTGAGAATCTTTCCTATTCCAATTATAGCCCCTTCCCACATCAAAGGAGAGGAGGGAATCAAAAATTTATTGTAACGTTCTTAAAACTTGACCAAAATTAACGAAATTTTTATAAGGAAGCCTATTTATGTTATTCATTTTTGCCCAGCTTTTGAAGATTCACCAATATTTGGGAGAAAGGAAGGAAGTTATTTAAATAACCATATCTACCATATCTTTTTACACCTTCGATGTAATTAAAAATTAGTCTTACCATTTGATTTTTGGTAAAAAAAAAATACATGAAAAAGGTAGGTAGGTATACATAACTATTGTGTAACAACGGAGAGTGTGGGGTTGAGTGTATTAGAAGGCGAGTACAACCTTTTATATGTGTATCTGTGATGTTTAAAGAACAAGGTATGGGTTTTATGGAGAAGGGATAACATACACTGGCATCCTTAAAACCAGTTTCAGGGATACAATATTCAGCTGCATTCGCCTGTTTTTTCAATGCATTGTGTTATTGAGAATTATGCGATCAGATAATCACATACCCTGTGTCTAGTGATGGCAATAGTCAAAAATATTTTAATATAGATTAATCAATGGTAAAAAATAAAAACTATCAATAGTATCAATAGTTTTTCGATAGTTTTTAATGAATCAGTTTTCTGTTATCAAGCTCAAAAAAGGGTATAAATTTTACCAATTTTTTTTTATCAAACTCTAAAAACAGTCTGATTTTATAAAATAAGGCCAAAATTAATATTTTAACAAAAACTGTCGGCAGCGATTGTTCATCAACCTATTATCAAACTATCCGTAGTTCGATAGTTTTTCGAAAACTATCGATAGTTCGATAGTACTATCGCCCATCACTACCTGTGTCCAGTGCAATATTGGGATTTTTAAACGCTACTATCGATCCCTAAAACAACAGAAATAAGAGCAAAAAAACAACCAAAAAATTTATCAAATCATGTGTAAACTCAATGAGCAGCCAATCAGCTATAGGAATGATAAAAATTAATTCCTCTTAATTGAGCTTCACTAAAAATCCGTCAGATGTCAGCCACTTTGCTTAAAAATCCCAATACCTACCTGGGCGAAACAAAAATTAATATTTTTTTCTTAAAGGATTTGATATTCTCGAACGGCGCAAAAATAAATTGGCTATTTTATTCATTTATTTCATCTTTTTTTATTTAGGTCACTGACCATTAGAACTTTAAATTTTCTTCTTAAAAACTGTCTGGGTATGCAACGCATACACCGCATACCCGGAGAATACGTCTCTGAGGAGCATATACAGATTTTTACCAGAATAGTGTACTATACCGCTGTTACTGGGCTTGTACAAATAGCGTTCAAAAGTCAAAACACGTTTCTACAAGAATACCCAATGTGTAGTCTAGTTTTATTCTTTTCCCAAAAAATAAGCCAAAACAAAAAAATTTTTGTGCAGCAAGCCAAAGATTTAATTGGATTCAATTGAAGCATTGAATCATTTTTCTAATTGAATCAAGATCGATTCAATTGGATTGATTCGGAGTTATAAAACTCCACATAAAATATGTAAAAGTGTGGATACGTTAGTAAAATGTTGCAAAATCTAACGAGAAGAATGGGTTAATTTTACGAATAAAAAACTCTAGCGCAGCAAGCCGCGCTAGAAAAAGTAGGTTTTGAGAGAAAGAATAATGAATTTTGATGGTCACATTAATTGTCTGGATGTTTATATGCGTTAATGGTATGTTATGATTGCATGAAATGTGTTAGCTGCTGACAAAATATTAGACAATGTGAAATATAAAAGCATGTTTTCTTGAAAATATAAAGACTAAATTAAGATGATAAAGTATGGTACCTCATCATATAATTTAAAAAAAAAAACAATGAAATATAATAAAGTTAAGAAATAAAAATAAATAAAACGTGAGCATGCGGGGTTAATTTATGTAAAAGTTCATGTAAATTAGAAAAAAGAGGGAAAAAAGGATTTACCTCTATTAGCACCAAAATTGGTAGCACGCGACAATAAATTTTAATGAATATTTATTTCAAATTTCGTACATATGGTTTCAAAATTCCACATTTTATGACCAATATAAAAACAAAAATAGTGGTACCTGAAGTACCGCCTGGACAATCCACACTAAAATAAATAGGTCAAATTCTTTGCTCGCTAAAAATGTTCTTAACAAATTTCGTAATTATCAGACAAAAATTGTGACGACTTGTACCATGCGAACAAGAAATTGAATTTTTTGTATATATATACACATATAAGAATTTGAGTTATTGGTGGCAAAATTTTCCTGAGGTCATAAAATGAAAAACGTACGAACAAAAGAAAACCTATTTAAAAATGACTTGTCACGAAAATCATACCCTGAATAGAAAGTAAACCAGTAGAGAAATGCACCATTTTTAAGTATGTTTTCTTTAGAAAATCTATTTATTATGTTTGGTGCGGTATTCTCAGGGTTGGGGATGGGTACGTTTTTTGTTTCATGACCGCAGGAGAGTTTTGGCACCAAAAACTCAAAATCATATATATAGATATAAGTCAATTTCTTGTTCCCTCGATACTAGTCACAATTTTTGTCCGATAATCACAAAATTTGGTATGAACATCTTTACTAAGCCAAGAATCAGACCTATTAATTTTAGTGCGGATCGGTACCATAATTTTTGTTTTTATTTTGGCTATAAAATGCTCAGTTTTGCACCAACAGCCACTGTGGAATACCTTGTCGTGAGAGATATTCATACGTAGAAGGTTTTCTACAGGTTTGCGTGTTAACTGCCACTTCATACATTGTAAGTGTGGGAGAGCCAAATCCAAGGCAAACACTGGCAATTTTGTAGCCAGTTTTGTGAGCTTATATAGTGGATTTGACAAACACACACACACACACACACACACACACGTACGTATATGTATGGTATTATGTCATAAGTTACGTCATTTCTTGTCATTGTTTAGGTGATAAGAAACAACAATGCGTTTCGTTCTGGTCTGTGACATCACCAAGGTTGTTATCAGGTAATTGATCACGGCCCGTATAATGTATGTTACCTGTACATACATAAAGCTATGAACATACAAACGTTCAAGTGTGTATTGATTTAACGTCGTAGAGACGAATATATGCCAGCCTTTGGGTGGCTACTGTCATTGAGGGGTGCAAGCTCCTAATACATCATACAAGTATTGTCCCCACAGCCATAAAATTTGGAATAAATATTTATTTTGATTCGTTGTAGTAGGCTTCTAATTTTGATGCGGATCGGCCATGCGGTACTTCCAGTACCGTTATTTTTGTTCTTATATTTGTTATAAAATGGAAAATTTTGGAACCATATGTAAAAAATTTGAAATAAATATTCATTAAGACTTATTGTCGCATGCTACCAATTTTGGTGTGGATTGACTGGACAATACTTCCAGTAAAGCTTTTTTTCCCTCTTTTTTCTAATTTGCATGAACTCTTCTTTTTACAAAAAGTAACCACATGCTCGTGTTTTCTTTTTTTTTATTTCATAACTTTATCATATTTCACTGGTTTAATTTTACATTGAATGATGATGAACCATACTTCATCTATCTTAATTTATTTTTCATTTTAGTAAGAAAAATTGCTTTTACATTCGACATTGTATAATATTTTGTCAGCAGCTAACACATTTCATACAATCATAACATGCCATTAATGCATATAAACTTACAGATAATATGACTATCAAAATTCGTAATTATTTCTCTCGAAAACTTACTTTTTCTAGCGAGGCATGCTGCGCTAGAGTTTTTTTTTTTTAATCTAGGTTCTAATTATAGGCTGAGTGAAGAAAATAGAAAACAATATTTTCGCTTTTAGATTTTAAGAGAATTTTTAAAACTGATCCAAACTTAGAAACTCAGTATGCTCACAAATTTTGGAGTGCATACACATGTCACGTATTCGTGTGAGATTTTTTATAGATTTTAGTTATTGATTGCCTGATGAAATTTTGTACACTCATTCTGTATGCGCTTGTCAATATTATCGAAGAAATTTAGCACCGTAACTTACTAATTTCCGTGAATCAATAACTACACTTTATGAAGCAGGTAGCCACGTACAGAACGAGAGATGGCGAATAAAATTGACAGGGAAATTTACGAAATGAATTCGTCTCGAAAATTCTTTATATTTTAGTGCAATTTTTTGCGGATCAGTTTTATATCGGCTAATTATTACGCTTATCAAAATTTAATCGGTGTATTTTATTTTACAACCCTGCCATGTACTAAGTAGGATATAATATTTTCTCGTTTTTTCGGAATGTTTATTTTTTATTGGTTCGATTTCTCTCAACGACCAATATTACGAGCTGCTTTTAAGTAGGTTTCTACGAAAATATACTTATTAATCTAGGTGTCATGCAACGGGGCGGAGGTAGATACGTTTTTCGTTTCATAACTCAAGGAACATTTTGGTACCAAAAACTCAAATTCATATATATATATATATATATATATATATATATATATATATATATGTATATAAGCTGATTTCTTGTTGCCACGGTACGAGCCGCAATTTTTATTCCATATAGTCACGAAATTTGGAATGAACATTTGTACTAAGCCAAGGACCTGACCTATTGATTTTGTTACGGATCCGACGTGTAGTACATCCGGTAACACTATTTTCGTTTTTATTTTGGTTATAAAATTCTGAAGTTTCGACCAATAGCTCGAAAATTTGGACCAATCATAGGCGGATTTTAACCAAATGTTTTCGGGGTGCAAGGGAAAAAATTATTTTTACCTGCTCTCAGTGTTTTGGTTTGATCGAATTTCTGGAATGGCTAAAAAAATTTTTTCGCAAAATCCACTCGCAGTTTAACTTGGATAATAATATCATTTAACAGCAATTTAACTTAACAAATGAAATGGCAAACCAAGAATTAACTGGTGACCAAAGGAAATTACTGCCTTTTCTTATATCCTAAAATGTACTTTGTCATAAATTTTTGATACTTTTCATCATTTTTTCTCTAGTTGTGATTGAATTAGAGCTAAAATAGTGAAACTGGCAACTGTGATGAGGAACCGATTTTCATTCTACTTCATGGCTTGAGAAGTGAAGTTGGCTTTGGAAGAACTAATCAGTAATCATTTAACTTACCAAGTGGTCAATACTAAAGGGTGCTATTCCACTGTTGCAAGATGAATGCATCAACTGAAGAGAGAAAGCAATTCCAATGCAGCAGAATAGCTTCCCTTGGTGTCACTTGATGTTGTTGTTTTTTGAAAATAATAAACACCTACTGTTGGATGTTCGGGTATATATATTTTTCGAACGATTTCAATTCTTTACGGAACACGCTGCATGGGTATGCCAAGGAGAATGAAAAAGGAAGACTGGAGACTTTTTGTTTTGAAATTGTCTCGGGGGGTAGACGAATTTATGGGGTGTATTGCACCCCTTAAACACCTTGCACCCCAAAAAATATGCCCATGATTATAATCTAATATAACTTACTATCAATTTTGGTGCGGATTGGCCAGACAGTATTTCTGGTAACACTATTTTTATTTTTATTTTGGCTATGAAGTGCCTAATTTTGGATCATTGGACCATTAGGAGTGTAATTCGGAACAAATATTTATTATATTCTGAAGTCAATAGGACACAAAAAATTATGAAATATCTTTGCAATTTTATCCTTCATCCTAACATTTCTTACAGGTATTTGTTGAATTATCCATATGAACTGATAGGTTGGTTATGCAACTACAATGAAGGCGAATCTCATTTACAATGTTTTTAGAATATTTCCAAAAAAAAAAAAAAAAGGGTAAATTAGTTTTTTTATATTATTATGAAAACAAAATTTATTTTCACAATTTCCTAGAAATTTAATTTAATTGGTTTTTTAAAGAATTTTTATGGGATGAATAGTATTGAAAAAATTTCTGTGTTTAGTACTTTCAGGTATATGTATAGGTCCATCAAATCCTCTAAACTGAAAAAATGTTAAAATAATGAGAAAAAAAATTGTAAATACCGGTAACGAATATACATAATAGGAAAAAAAAATTGTCACTAAAGAAAAATCTTGCAAAAAATTTTTTTTTATCCAAATTTTTTTGCTTTAAATGAAAATAATAAAATACTGTAGTGTAAATATTTTGCATATACAAACCTTTCTGTTTCTTGCAGATACACACCACAAGCAATAGGTACCTAAACTTTTAAAAATTATTAAAAATGAATCAAGTGCGAATCAAAAACCACATAGGTTACGGTATGCGATTAATTCGGAAATAAAAAAGTTGAAAATAAAAATTAAAAAGCGAAAAAAAAATTAAAAAAAATTATCGAGTTTGATTTAAAAGTGACAACTAGATATTCCGGATTGATAAATAAGACGTACGAATTTGATAATGGATCGTAAGGTACACGCACGCCCGATCACTTTTGGTTGAAGTTGAGTTTAATAATTTTTACCACTCTGTGGCCAGCCCGAAGGTCACCACACTTCGAGACCAAACGTTTATTATATTTCAAATAATCCAAAAGACTGCGAAGTTGTTTCCAGACAACGCTTTCATTATAATGCGGACCTGGTATACCCGATTACGAAACATGTACCATCAAGGAGCAATAATGTACCGATATATATTTGTTTATATCTATAGCTATACATTCGTTTTCTTTATTTTTTTTTTTTTTTTTCTGTTAGTCTTGTCATAGTTGAAGTATTATTTTTTAAATAAACTGCCGTAAATGCTCTTACCAAAGTAGGTACCTACCTTATTGTTTCAACTAAATGAAATTATCACCGAGTGGGAGTGAATAGCAAATTATAGTATAAAGATCATTCATAATTTTTTTTTTTTTTCTACGGAATACGATAATATAGGTAAAAGAAAACCGACTTTGTTGAATCATCGTAGGCATCGAAATTTTGGGTTTTTTTAATGGACCAACCAATTAATATTTACTGCAGGCTTCTTTTTTTTTAGAATTTTTAAATTTTAAAATTTTTAAATTCCATACCCAGTTTTTCGGCAGAAAAGCTATTAACTGAGTTCTGTGGAGAAATATCAAAGATTTACTTCGAAAAATGTATTCTTTGAGCCAATTTTGATGGAGAGAGTTTTTTGATAAGTCAGGTAAATGAAACAAGAAAGTCGAAGTACCTCAAAGAAGGCTGCGCTAAATTTTTTTCCAACCATTTGAAATTGTAATTATTAGGAACCTGGTCAGAGAAAAATTAAAATTTTTTTCAGATAAATTTTTTCATTTCTTTTTTTTTCCTCCAAAAATAAGGTCGACGTCTAGTAGCACCGCAACTTGAAAAAATTATGGAGGGAGGCGGAAGACAAAATATGAAAATCTCTTGGTTCACATGCAACTAAAAAATTGAATTTTTGATTATTTAATGCAAAAATCGTACCTAATTGCACTTATACGAAGACTTAAATTTATATTAATCCTATAATACAAAATTATTTAGGAGCTGGCTCTTCCGTAAAATGTGTTCGATATTTTTTTGTTCGACCAACATTTTTCCGATTGACATACATATTATATCGTATACATGTATTTACATAAATTATGATTGATATGATAGCGACTGTAGTTACGAGTGTGCTCCGCCAAATATTATGGTGCATAAGGCGTTGGCCTTTCACTGGAGCCTCTCCTTTTGTTGAGACCCAATTTGAGTTTATGGCCTTGACAGGAGTGCTGTGAGACGAATTTGTCGAGGTGCTTCCTCAATTTTTTTTAGGGGGCTCTGATTTTTTTCTTTCTTTTTCTTTTTTGCACAAAAATGTTGTATCTTGCCACTCCCAGAACAAAACTTCTACATATATATAAATATAAAATTAATATTCTAAAAAACAAAATACACATAAAAAAATTTATTTCCTTAGGGCGGGTTGTCTTTCTTCATCTTGGAGAGGCGCTTCCTTACTGGTCTAGGGGGATCACAGCAGTCCTGAGTCTTGAAGAAGATTCAACGGTTAGCTTTGAGGCCTTCAAATTCGTGAGCACACTCCTGACTAGTTTCCATATGATATGGCTAAAATTTGGTATGGTATGTAGATTCACTCTACATTAAAGATAGAATATATAAAATTTTAGGTCAGTCGGTTAGATGGTTCGAGTATGACATCAAAACTGGCAACATCTTTGACAGTTTCTCATTAACATGATAAAGTGAGAAATTTTTTTTCTTCTCATTTGAGATGAAATCGAGTTTATAAATAAATTCTACAACGAAAAAAAATTCTATCAATTTTCGTTTCAGTTTTTAGTTTTTCTCGAATTAATAGTGAGTTAAGAAATGATTTTTTAGTCAATGGCTCTGGACTCCAAGCGTCATTCGTGCCTAAAGCAATAGTCATGAAATATACGCCATAATTTTGAATGATTATGAAAATCAAGTGCGCCTATTTTGGCTGAAATTGAATTATTGGCTTGAGAAGAAATGAAGTAGGAAGCTCTGGACTTACTGACATAATCCCCAATAAATGAACCAATCAAAGCCACAAAACTAATAGAATTTATCTACGTTATAGAACCTATCTATACGTCAAACTGAATTTTTATTAAAATAAAATTGCCATCTGCTGCGTCATGTTACCCATATTACTATAAAAAAAAATTTTTGAAATACGATATTAAACGTAGATCATAATTTCAATCGGCTTCGCAAATTTCATTAGGCCCACTTTTAATATTTTAATGTTAAATCTATACCTACGAGATTTCAGCTTTATTGGATGGAGGTTATAGCATTTATCTTGTTCACAAGTATTAACATACCTTCTTATACCTATATGTATTTTTGTCGATTGATGAATTATTTAGGTCAGAAGAAAATTGGTAATTTTTCATTTATTTATTTATTTATTTGGTATCGCAGAATTTTTGCAAAAAAAAAAAAAAAAAAAAAAAAAGGAAAACAAAAAATATGAAAAAAGAACAAACTCGAAATAAACGTAAATTCAAAATATAGTCATTTGAAGAAAACCTTAATTTTTCTTTTAATTTACTCAATAAAACAATTAGCAAAGGTTGTTTTAGGAAGATTTCCTTATTTCATTTTTTTATAAAATTCACTTAAGGCGTAATTTTCCGTAAACATCGCAGGTTCTTTTTTTCTAAATTTTCCTTCACTCGAATGTATGTACAATTCCAATTGGAAAACTATTTTCGTTCCATAATTCTACCTCTGTTTTTTCCACATTTATTGATCACAAGTGGAAATTCCCACTTTGAAATTAAAGCTTTGTCACATAAACGAGAAAGAGGGAAAATTTTAGGGAAAAAAAAAATGAAATTTACAGTTTTAAGTCGTTGCAAAGTTTTCAATAAAAATAAAGTACATTTCGTTTTTCCCAACAGGGGTCGAATATATTAATGATGCGGTTCAGTAATCGATATGGGAGAGGCGGAATGGACTTGATAAGCTTATAGAAAAATAAAATTTCCCATAGGTAGAGGATGTCGATACCTATAAAACAGAATAATTAAAATCACGTTCTTTCCACGATGCGATGATTTTACTACACGTGGAAAAAGGTGTCATGCAAATTGTATTGCGTATTTTATCAGGCGCGTTGTTATTTATTCGCTAACACAAAACTGATAAATTAACGACAATTGGATGAAATCTTACGCCAAGGCCGGTTTTCGGGTAAAAATTTGAGGCACAAAAAACAAGAAGAAAGGTCAATTTAAAATGAAATAGCCAGTACCTATATTATTTGTTTATTTGAGCGACGAGAGTGCTATAAATAATGAAATTGTTTTTTCAAACTTTAAGTCCACATATAATTATCTATACAAATGTCCAAAATCTAATTACCTCCCCCCATAAAAATTTATTAATAGTAAGATGCCATTCTTTCCTCCTCTACCCAAGAAGAAATCCTAAAACTGAGCTTGTCCCATACACTTCAGATCGATTAAATTTGTCAAAAAGAATATTGCTAAGGTACTTGAGTTATTAAATACTTATTATTATTATTTAAACTATATTTCTATTTTTCCTGAAGAGAAACGTGAGTAATTGGTACTTACATATTGAGGCGTCCAAAATCGATTCCTGCCACAGTCGCCATATTTTATGAGGCATCCGAAATCGATTCCTATCACGTGTCATAAAGTCAACCTTTAATGTATAGTGGTGTTTAAATGCTAATGACGTCACAATGTCCTAAAGTTAGGGCATCATGCAGCCGAAACACTGAATCGAGGGGTCATGAATTATGTTTTCAAGACGTTTTATTTTTTGACTTTGACTATGTCTTGAATTAGACTTCTTCAGACACGGCAAAACGCAGCTTACTTTTGTCTTCATACCTCAGCAAATTAATATGACAAATCAGCAATAAGCTAAGTTGTGTGGAAAGAAGAGCCTAACAAAGTTTCGATCCATACAAGGTTCGAAACTTACAAAAATGAACAGCAGAATTATTTTGTCAAAGACTATAATTACAAAAGAACTATAGTGTCGACAAAGCGGAACAAAGCAAAGTGTGTAGCGGAAAAAATAAAAAGTTAAAAAAAAAGCTATGGCAGACAACAAGTAGGAGAAACCATCAGAAAGTTGTTGTGTCTTCACCTAATTGTGTCTTCATGAGTGATAGTTTTGTTGTGTAAAAGACTCCTAATATGAGACTTTAGGTCTCGGAGCTTTTGGTTAAAAGTGAGGATGAGGTGAGGAAATTACTAACATAGATAGAATCAAATCCACTATGCGAAAAAGAAGGCTCGATGTGGCCTTTAAATGACAGAGCAAGGCAGTCATCTCGAACCAAGCTTGTCTGAAAGTTGTCTTCAATACACCAAATTTCCCTCCTAGCAGGTGCCAGGAACTCCATCCGATTGTATTGTCGACTGATACTTCACCTCGCAGGTGTTTTCAAAAGATCGCCTTGAAGTGCGATTAGCAACTGGCGAAACTAGGAATGTCTTGTGTGTTGTCACTACTGATCCTTCATGACGAAAGAACATCCCTAATTTGCCTCTGTCTTCAACTGAACCTATCTGGAACACCAACTACCATCCTAGTTGTCTTCAAGGTAGATCAGGTTGAATCTTATTCTGCATCTCGAAGATGGTATACACATTAAATTGCCTAACGTGAGGACTTAAACGTACGACTTGTGACTTGGACCTGCTACTATCCGCCTACACAAGAAGGACTCATTTGCAAAGACGAACCTAGTACCGGGTATCGTCAGTGCAACGCAGAGAGCGAAAGAAGAGAGAGTGATTTAAAAATTAGAATTCTTCTTCACAAATCAGTTTTTCTTGTTGAGGAAATTTCCCCACTTATTGTCTGCCAATTGCCTTCAAACATGCGATGTCGATAACAAAAAGCGAGAGGAATTACCAAATGTCTACAGCCAATAAAATTACAGATATCAGAAATTAATATACATCGACATATAATAGGCAAAAAGCGCACGTGGATGACTGATAAAATAAAATATAATAAAATATATTAAATGACTGCAAACCGCAAGCAAAGCATAGAAAGAACGGAGATAAAAAAGGTTGGCTGCATTCATGTCTGTCAATGGGTTTTTACTTCTATTCAATTCGTCTTCATTTAATATATGTCTCATGGCGCCAGTCTGTTGGATCGAACCAAATTATTGTCTGAAATTGTCTGAATTTGGAAAAGTCGTTACTGAAATAAAATGCATTATAATTGCCTGAAAGAGAATCAGATTTTATTTCTATCTTCACATCTTCATCTGAATACGAGTTCAAATTCGGATAATATAATGTCCGAATTCGAATTTTGTCTCTCGAAAATTTGTCTGAACTTGTGACGTCATTATTTTGTCTTATATTTGTCGAAAATAATTTTTATTTTAAGGTCCAGATCTCGGACTTCTCAGTATATAAGTAGTTACAAAACGCTTCAATTTGCGAAATAAAATAATTTATCCATGAACTTCAGAACAAAATTAACGTTTATTCGACAAAATGGATTAAAATTTTTTCTCGAGTCAGGTTATACGTTACCTATGGTACCTAAGTTTTGAGAAATTAAGTTTTTTTTCTGTAGGTTTTTGAAAAAAATCTATGTATGAAAATTGATCTGGTATTAAGACCTGGAGTCGGGGATAGGTTCGTTTTTTGTTTCATGACTTCAGGAAACTTTGGAATTATTAGCAGATATTCATATATATATATATATATATATATTTAGCACGGTAGGTATAGGTTAAAATTGGTATCAGATAGTCACAATATTTGTTATATTCATTTGGATATAGACAAGGAGAAACTCTACATTTTTTGGTTCAGATGGGCCAAATACCGGGATGGTAGGTCCATCGCATCCTATTATGTTACATTTTTGGGGCTTGTGGGGACAATACTTGTATGAGGTAATAGGGGCTTGCACCCCTCGATGAGAGTTGCCGCCCAAAGGCTGGCAATAATCGTCTTCATGACGTTAAACAAATTTACACTGGTGCGTTTGTATGTTCGTACCTGTACATACGTACAGGTAAGATACATTGCACGGGCCGAGATCAATTACCTGATAACGATCTCGGTAATGTCACGGCCCGGTAACAAACACGCTGCGTCGTTTCTTATCACCTGGACAGAGACAAGAAACGACGTAACGCATGACATAATTACGTACATGTACGTATGCATGTGTGTCTGTGTGCGTGTACCAAATCCTGTATATAAACTCTCAGAACCGGCTCAAAAATCGCCAGTGTTTGCCGAGGATTTGGCTCTCCCATACTTAACTGTATGAAGTGGTAGAACACGCAATTACTGTTGAAGACCTTCTAGTTTGAATATCTCTCACGACAAGGTATTCCACAGTGGTGACCCCGACGTGATTTTTTGTCTATGTCGTGGGTGTCTACGCGCGTTGTGCTAATTCTAAAACTGGGCGTTGTGCGATGGTGAGTTACTCGCTTGTGATACCAATTTTTTCACAGACCTAGACACCTTTGGCTTTTGAAGCAGAGGTCTGACTTTGAAAGTGGGAAATTAAACCCCTCTTCCAAATATATTTGCCGGAAGAGAACCAAGAGAAGTAGACCTGGAGGAACTAAGTTGCCCTCATCCGCCAACTCCTCCAGCTTCGACCAGAGACTCTGAAGTCTTTGAGACTCCGGAGAAACAAAAACGAATCCGGAGGCCAGAAGCCTTGCGTTTGGGAGCTGTAGTCAACCCAAACGAGACAACAGCTCGCACCCTCAGAAGTGGTTGTCTTTTGAGCTAAGACTCCGACCCTTTGACCCCAGACCAACAACCGACGGAGTCTGGTGGAACCTTTGCCAAAAACAACACAAGAGAAGTACAGCAGATTACAATGCCTAACGGAAGTGAAAATACGACGAACCCATCTTCGAATCAGCCAGGAACAGGTGGAAGTGGTCAGCCACAGCTGACCCCCGAAGTGCTTGCACAGCTACTACAGCTGTTGCAGATGCAGACTCTGCAGAACCCTGTGATCCAAAGGCGGAGGATTGAGATTCCTGAATTTTTGCCAAATGAGGTAGAACTCTGGTTGACTCTCCTCGAAGGTCGTTTCAAGACAGAAAATCTACAGAACAACCAGAAGTACTCACACATTTGCAGCGGCATGCCCGCAGAAATAATATGCCGCATTCTGGATATCATGGAATGCCCTCCGGCGGAAGCAGATAAGTACAGTTGGTTCTGCAAGAAAATCCGAAATGTGTTTGGTAAAACTCAAAACTAAATAATAGATGACGTTATGGGTGGAATGAAGATTGGAGATGATAAACCCTCCACCTTCATGGCCAAATTACGACAGAAGGCCGACAACATCGTATCGCCGTCAGTCATTGGGAACCAGTTCTGCAAACAACTGCCCCAACATGTTGTGCAGTGTCTGGCAGCTATAGGTACCACGGTGATCAATAACTCCGAGGACCTAGACTTCTTGGCAAAGAGTGCCGATAGAGCACTGGAACATTTGAGATCAGCATCCTCAATTTGTGCAGTATCGACAGAGACCGGAGAACTAGCTCAGCTTAGAGCCCAGATAGCTCAGCTGACAAATGAAATAAAGAAGAAAAGTAACAACAACAATTCAAGAAATGGTAGAAGTAATAACCGCTCAAAAAGCAGGAGCAATAACAGAAATAATGATAGAAAATCTAGGTCCAGACACCAAAAGAGCAATACTACCAGGGGTCAGAGTCCAATTCCCCCTAGAAGAACATCATCCCCCAAACCCCGGTCTCAAAACTGGGACGATAAATTCTGCTTCTTCCACAATAGATTTGGCGCAGAGGCCACCAAGTGCAACAATAGATGCCAATGGTGGGGAAAAACGTACAGTAAGTCGTCAAACTAGAAAGAGGGTCCATGCAGCTGAAGATCCCTCGAGAAAGTATTCACGCCGCCTGTTCATCAAGGACAGGACAACCACACTTCGAGACAAAACGTTTATTATATTTCAAATAATCCAAAAGACTGCAAAGTTGTTTCCAGACAACGCTTTCATAATAATGCGGACCTGGTATACCCGCGAAACATGTACCATCAAGGAGCAATAATGTACCGATATATATTTGTTTATATCTATAGGTAGGTATACATTCGTTTTCTTTATTTATTTTTTTTTTTCTGTTAGTCTTGTCATAGTTGAAGTATTATTTTTTAAATAAACTGCCGTAAATGCTCTTACCAAAGTAGGTGTACCTTACTGCAGGCTTCTTTTTTTTTAGAATTTATTTAAATTTTTAAATTCCATACCCAGTTTTTCGGCAGAAAAGCTATTAACTGAGTTCTGTGGAGAAATATCAAAGATTTACTTCGAAAAATGTATTCTTTGAGCCAATTTTGATGGAGAGAGTTTTTTGATAAGTCAGGTAAATGAAACAAGAAAGTCGAAGTACCTCAAAGAAGGCTGCGCTAAATTTTTTTCCAACCATTTGAAATTGTAATTATTAGGAACCTGGTCAGAGAAAAATTAAAATTTTTTTCAGATAAATTTTTTCATTTCTTTTTTTTTCCTCCAAAAATAAGGTCGACGTCTAGTAGCACCGCAACTTGAAAAAATTATGGAGGGAGGCGGAAGACAAAATATGAAAATCTCTTGGTTCACATGCAACTAAAAAATTGAATTTTTGATTATTTAATGCAAAAATCGTACCTAATTGCACTTATACGAAGACTTAAATTTATATCAATCCTATAATACAAAATTATTTAGGAGCTGGCTCTTCCGTAAAATGTGTTCGATATTTTTTTGTTCGACCAACATTTTTCCGATTGACATACATATTATATCGTATACATGTATTTACATAAATTATGATTGATATGATAGCGACTGTAGTTACGAGTGTGCTCCGCCACATATTATGGTGCATAAGGCGTTGGCCTTTCACTGGAGCCTCTCCTTTTGTTGAGACCCAATTTGAGTTTATGGCCTTGACAGGAGTGCTGTGAGACGAATTTGTCGAGGTGCTTCCTCAATTTTTTTTAGGGGGCTCTGATTTTTTTCTTTCTTTTTCTTTTTTGCACAAAAATGTTGTATCTTGCCACTCCCAGAACAAAACTTCTACATATATATATATATAAAATTAATATTCTAAAAAACAAAATACACATAAAAAAATTTATTTCCTTAGGGCGGGTTGTCTTTCTTCATCATGAAGAGGCGCTTCATTACTGGTCTAGAGGGATCACAGCAGTCCTGAGTCTTGAAGAAGAATCAGCGGTTAGCTTTGAGGCCTTCAAACGTACAGTAAGTCGTCAAACTAGAAAGAGGGGTCGTCCATGCAGCTGAATATCCCTCGAGATAGTATTCACGCCGCCTGTTCATCAAGGACAGGACAAATAGGAGACGTTACCTTATAGACTCAGGTGCTGACTTGAGCATTTTGCCAGTAAGTAAGAACCAAAAGGCATTTTCTCCGAAATACTACCTCCGAACTGTGAATGGTCAAAACCTTCCAGCTTAAGGAATAGAATCCAGCAAAGTAAGCATCGGTTTGCAAAGAGACATGACATGGTCCTTCACAATTGCGGACATTCCAACTCCGATCCTGGGCGCAGATTTTCTCGCGCATTATGGCCTGGTCATTGACCTCAAAAATGTAAAAATCATAGACAATAATACTGGTGTATGGGTGGAAGGCAAAACACTAGCATACCAACTGGACACCAACATATCCAGCTGCCCTAAAGTCGACGAACAATTCCTACAATTTCTGTCAAACTATCCTGGAGTCACTCAACCATCGATTTGCAGGCATCCGACCTATAAGCATGACACCGTTAATTATATAGAAACTAAAGGACCGCCTTGCCATGCTAGAGCCCGCAGGCTACTGCCTGATAAACACAAAGCAGCACGGGAATACTATGATCGTATAATAGGGGAAGGCATATGCCACCCCTTGAAAAGCTCATTGAGTTCCCCAATCCACATGACCAAAAAAGCTAGTGGAGAGTGGCAAATCGTTGGAGACTACAGGGCCTTAAATGCCAAAACAGTTCCTGAGTGCTATCCAGTCCCAAACATAATGGACTTCAACGCGAATATGAAGGGTAAAACGATGTTCACAAAAATCGACATCAACTGGGCATTCCACCAAATTCCAATGGCTGAACGGGACATCCCAAAGACAGCGGTCATAACCCCAGGGGTTTATTCGAATACCTTCGAATGCTGTTTGGACTCCGTAATTCTGCACAAACTTTCCAGAGATTTATCAATGGATTGTTTATGGATTTGCCATTTGCTTATGCATATCTGGATGACATATGCATTTGCTCAGAAGGTGGTGAGCAACAGCATGAGAAGAATGTAAGAACCATCATACAATGTATACACGCTGCTGGACTTACCATCAATGTTGGAAAAAGTTTATACAAACAGACCAAGATTGACTTTCTTGGCTATCAAGTCTCGACCGAAGGCATTTCCCCTTTGAAGACCAAGGTAGAGCCCATATTGAAATTCCCAAAACCCTCAAACAATGCAGAACTCAGACGCTTCTTGGGGATGGTGAATTTCTACAGACGTTGCATTAAAAATGCTGCAGCTGAACAAAGTAAGCTGTTTGCATTAATTAAAACAAATAAAAAGAAAGATAAGACTCCACTCGATTGGACAGAAGAAGCTGAAAAAGCCTTTGAAAATATTAAAGAAACACTGGAAAATGTAACTCTACTAGCTCACCCAGACGAAAGTCTGCTGTTATGTGTCGCAACTGACGCATCAGACTTTGCTATTGGTGCAACACTGTACCAAAAGGACAATGACAAGAAGTTACCGCTTGCTTTCTTCTCCAGAAAGCTATCAAAAACCAAGAAGAACTACAGCACATACGACAGGGGGTTACTGGGAATATTTGCTGCTTTGAAGCATTTCAGGCACCAATTAGAGGTTAGATGTTTCACTGTGTATACAGATCATAAACCCCTAACACATGCCTTCACGCAAAAGACAGAACCAGCTTCCCCGAGAAGAGCTCGACAATTGGACTACATAGGACAGTTGACTACGGACATCCAGTATATAAGTGGAGAACTCAACACTCCAGCTGATGCTCTTAGTAGGATGGAAGCCATCTCGGCACCGTCTCAATTACCTTACGCTGAATTAGCTAAAGAACAGTTAAGGGATGCAGAATTGCAAGTACTGTTGTCGAATGATGACACAGCTCTCAAATTGAGACAAAGGAAAATCCCTGGTACTAATGTCTTACTAACATGCGACATTAGTACAGGCAAGAATAGGCCATTCCTGCCGACAAAGTATCGCAAATTGGCTTTCAGTAGTGTGCACAATCTATCACACCCTGGACCAAAATGCACTGCTGGATTAGTAGCATCAAGATTTGTCTGGCCTCGGATGAAGTCCGACTGCAACAAATGGGCTCGCAGTTGCCTGAATTGCCAAGAGTCCAAAGTAGGAAGACACACTCGTTTGCCTCTCAAATCTTTCAAACAAACGGAGAGGTTTAAAACAATACACATAGATTTGGTGAGTCCATTACCCCCATCCTAAGGACACAGATACTTGTTAACGATGATTGATAGAGCAACCCGATGGCCAGAGGCAGTTCCTCTCTATGAGATGACAGCTCCCACAGTAGCTGCCAGGTTATACAACACCTGGATTCCCCGCTATGGCGTACCTGAAGTCATCATCACGGACCAGGGTCGTCAATTCGAAAGCTCGCTCTTCCAAAAGCTGTCTAAGAAGCTTGGTGCACAACACAATCACACCACAGCTTACCATCCTCAAGCAAACGGTAAAGTTGAGCGATGGCACAGAGCTTTAAAAGCCTCCATCATGGCTTGCGACACCAAGAGATGGGTTGACATACTACCAACCATCCTCTTGGGCCTTCGATCTGCTCTCCAAACGGATACAGGACACTCTGCAGCGCAATTAGCGCTCGGTGAAGAGTTACGCCTACCAGGGGACTTTTTCACCCACTCGAAAGAAATTAGCCCCAAAACGCTCGTCCAAAACATACGGACTGATGCTAATAGTTTCTTGAAACAGGCAGCTCGTCATGCCCAACCAAAGATTTATGTCTCCAAACACTTGGCCACAACATCTCATGTGTTTGTCAGAGATGAGAAAATAAAAT
Organism: Ericerus pela; assembly: GCA_011428145.1. Taxonomy (NCBI): domain Eukaryota; kingdom Metazoa; phylum Arthropoda; class Insecta; order Hemiptera; family Coccidae; genus Ericerus; species Ericerus pela. The sequence goes on from WOFM01000039.1 coordinate 407,864, forward strand.
CTTCGTTGGAGAAACCATACGCCAGTCCTTATAAGGTTGTATCATGGGATGACAAGAATTTTGTGATACTAATCGCAGGTGAAGAAAAAACGATTTCAATAGACAGATTGAAACCTGCGTACCTTATAAACGACGACAGAAAAATGCTCCAAAGAGCAACAAGGAAGATGACAGATAGGAAAATAGAAGAAGAAAAACAGACTGCACAGTCTGATAACACACAACCACAAAAAGTTGAGGACAAACCAGTCGAAAAAGGTGATAAATCACAAAAATCACCAGAAGAAAAAATAAAAATAAAGAAAACGGTGAAGTTCAGTGATGAGATCGTCAAAATACATTACGATCCATTGGCCCCCTTATGCCCATGAAAAAGAGGCAGGCCCCTAGGCAGCAAAAAGCGAAAAAACCAGATTCCAACTCGAAAATCCGAGAGATTAGCAAGGAGAAACTAAAAATATTCACGAAAGTTAATATCCGCTGCAAAAAATACAAACCCACACAAAAATACGTACGAGAATCTGGGAATATTTGTAACAAAAGAAATTCCTCAGATAAGCAGAGAAGAAATGCGTACAAATAAAACACGACACGAATAAACAAATCCACGTGCGATACGGAAGAAAACATCGCAACGTGTTTCTATTGACAAACATACAGATAATAAAATAGTCAATAGATTGTGACGTCACAAACGAAGAGTGCATTCCTTTGTGAAATACAAAATTCAAAAGTACAAAAATTCAAACACGCTTAACTCTGCTTGTACTTAACAGATTTTGACCGGAAAACTTTTCAGTAAAGAATATTTAATGCACTATCCCCTCCGAACATGTCTGAAATGAGATGACGACTTGGAATAAAGCTGCGATCGAAAATATTCTCGCAACGTTTTTCACTCGCCTTTCTGCTGTTGACTGTGACACGCCGAATTTTTTCTACCATTTTTTCTCTCTTTTTTCTCTCTATCTTTTCTGTTTTTTCCTTCCTTACATCATGTCGTCCCCAACCAAAACGTCGTTTTCAATCCCTGACTTCCAATTCGTAGTTCCACCCATACCTCAGCCTGTAAAGACTAAGGAACAGATGGAACAGGAAAAGGAGATTGAAAGGATTGAAAACAAACTCTTGATGGATACTACCTCGGCTGTGGACATCATCTTGATGATGTCCGCACCCCTTCCTGCCCTCATCTTGCCTCCAAAGTCACCGGAAAAGACACCGAGAGTGTAGAACCCACCTTCGGAGTCCTCAACCCTGATGGCGCTGGAGGTGAAGAGGCAACTCCCGGTAGAAGAGGTGCCTCAAATACGCCCTCCTCCTACCTTTGGTCAAACCTACAGACCATCGGGGATGTCAAGCTCCCCGATGTTCAACAGGCCAAGACCGAAAACCCCATCTGCTCCTCCACATTCCTATCGTCCCCATCCATACACTCGTCCGGCACAAAATCGACCACCCAGACATAGGGGGCAACAAAGCCGAGAATCCTACCAGGCCCGTTTCAACGCTTGTAAGATGTCTTACGAGTGTGTGGGTGCCGCGGTAGGATCGGCCTTAGCCAAATGGGAGAAGGATCAGAGACAGCAGTAGACTCAATAAGTCCCCCCAGGCATGTGACTTATCATTTTTGCAGCGTGAAAACTGGGGGGGAGTAGCTGTGGGGACAATACTTGTATGAGGTATTAAGGGCTCGCACCCCTCGATGACAGTCGCCGCCCAAAGGCTGGCAATAATCGTCTTCATGACGTTAAACAAATTTACACTGGTGCGTTTGTATGTTCGTACCTGTACGTACGTACTGGTAAGATACATTGCACGGGCAAAGATCAATTACCTGATAACGATCTCGGTAATGTCACGGCCCGGTACCAAACACGCTGCGTCGTTTCTTATCACCTCGACAGAGACAAGAAACGACGTAACGCATAACATAATTACGTACATGTACGTATGCATGTGTGTCTGTGTGCATGTACTAAATCCTGTATATAAACTCTCAGAACTGGCTCAAAAATCGCCAGTGTTTGCCGAGGATTTGGCTCTCCCATACTTAACTTTATGATGTGGCAGAACAGCAATTACTGTTGAAGACCTTCTAGTGTGAATATCTCTCACGACAAGGTATTCCACAGGGCTTAAATGCTTCTCAGATGCGTAATTTTTAACCCACTCATCACGAAACTCGGTACAGATATTGAATATACACATATTCCATCATTTGGCAAAATTTTAGTTTCAAACAGCTTTGCGGTTCATACATGGAAATTATTTGAAAAAATCTTCAACTATTGCTAAGAGGGGTCAATAATTCCAGATGAAAAAAAAAAAAATCTCTGTGAAAGTCAGGCTTGCTGTTATTTTATTTAAGAAGCAATCATTTGAGTACGTTTAATTAAGATGAAGTGTTAAAAAAATTCTACCTGCACTCTGTTCCAAAAGAGAAAGGCAAGAATTTTTGAAGGCACAGGCGGCCTCAAATAAATATAATCGAAATTGAATCAAATTTTCTAGACAAAATTTAAAATTTTACGAACAGACGTACTTCTCTTTCACGTCCGTTCTAAATCCGTACCTTTTCCTCCCCCCACAATGTCCATACTTCGTGTATCGCAGGTGGTGGTGCTGAGTCCTGACAGGAAGAGGAATCAGGATAACATCTTCAGAAGAATATTATTGGCAGTCAGATTCATGTCATCCAAAACAAAATTATCAAAAGGAAGAAGTACCGAGGTAGGTAGCCCTTTCAAGCCAATAGATGAGTTCATACTCTGCTTGTTCAAAAACAATTCAACTTGGTGAATATAGCAGGTTGCATTTTTTTTGACTATCATTGGAGAGGATTGTATTCCAATTTATTTATGAGAAATCCATCCATACCAAAAACAACAGGCCTTATTTTTGTCCGGATCCAAATATATATGTATTGAATTTCGACCCGTAGTTAGTTGTAGTCAGTAACAAGAAAAGGAAATAATAAGTATCTACATAATTATGTATGTATAGCATATTAACATATTATGAATTTCAATTTTCAGCTAATAATTCTAAAAGTTTCCTGAAGTCAAGAAACGAAAAACGTACCCATCCAATCCCCTGAATCTCAATATCCGATCAATTTTAATAAGTAGATTTTCTTCGAACTTAGTATATTGAAAATGTCAATAAAAAAAAAAAAAAACTGAAAAATTTCAAAGTTATATTCATATTCGAGCTCATTTTGTCCAAAATTATAAGAAGTCATATCATGTATTCTTGAACGAAGTCACAAAAAATATTGAAGCCTACTGAGTTCGATTTTATTAATTCTGTTGTCCTGTGAACGATTCTGGGTACTTACGTATACCTGTAGGTAGATATACATCAATTTAAGTGATTAACTATCTAAATTTTTATTTTCACGAAAAGTTTACCTGTTCGTACATTTTACCCAACGCCTCCAGACACGACTTATAATGACCTTTTTCGAAATAATTACTTACTCTGAAAAAATACAGGTACAATACTTACTTACATGAATATACAGTATATGTATATATAGTACGATCTCACCATACTTTAAGAGATAATCGATGACTTTTTAATGGACTTCTAAAACCAGAAAAATCTCATTTCGATTAACTTACGCGATTTTTCGTAAACGAATCCATTAAAAAGATGGTTCCATAAATCGAAATATTAATTACTTACAGCTTCTCAACGAAACGAATTAGGTCTGTCGCATTTTTCTCACTTATACTTTGCGTACATTTTGCGAATCGTTAAGACCTCTCTGTGCTCACGTAATCCACTTAAATTCCAAGACTGAACTTTCCAATGATATAAATGGGAATAATATCGCTGTTGAAGCGTAATAATAATAGCTACCTATACTCTGATATTTTTGTTTTGGAGTAGGAGGGTGGTGAAGGACTTTGACTCCCTCCGACAAAAAATTTACGGTTAACCATCCAATTTTAGCTTCTTTTTTTTATAAGTAAGATAGGTACGGGCTGCTAAAGTGTTAAAATTGTAAAATATTTTTTCCACTTCCTGGAGAAAATAAATTGTAACCGACACGAACCGAAAATTTCTCCATAATGATTATCAGACAAAGTTCGGCATTTTTTAATTTAAGATTTACTTAGACATAAGTAAGTGCTTAGGTAAGTGTGTACGTGGATTTTTTCTAATTATTTAATATTTTCAAACTATTCAATGTCAATCGTTAATTTAATTGTCTAGGCTGCTATATGAAATTCGTGAAAGTTGTGAGAGCATGAAATTAGCCTAAATATTTTTTTAAGATTTAAGGGTTCATAATAAATGACGAAGAGTGTGAAAATTATCCTGGGGAGAGGTCATGAACCTTTTTTTTTCTTTTTTTTATTATTTCGTTAAAATAAGTTAGATTCAACTTGAATAATAATATTGAATTTTTTTTTCTATCTCTTCTAATGACCTCATAATAAATTGTTGAAGTTGGTTAAAATAGGCCGCGCTACTATTTTCCCTAGCATCCGAGGCGCAGCCACTGACGTCATTTGTGCCCTTCCATTCGTGTGTCGCTCAAAAGAAGTTAATTAGGTATCATTCAATTATATGTCTTTTTTATCAGCTATTCTTATCATGAAGAAAAATGTGATGGAGCAGAAATATACGATTGTTCAATCATGATCGATCAGTGCAAAAAAAGATCGATCTTTTAATGATTGATGATCGATCACTCAAATTTTGGTGAATATAATCAATCTGAAAAAATCTCCTCACTTAAACCTCAATATCTTTAGTTATAACTAAGATAAAATGACGTGGTTAGGTTTAAAATATAGGAAATGTTTGGCATTATCAAACGACACCACATTATCATGTTTTGGTCTCAATGGAACAATGTTGCTGTCGACCATAAAAAATTGTAATTTTTAATTCATTATACGGGTACCTACGGTACTTATTTTCAACTGGCTATTTGACTTGAAAAAATCTGGCGCTAGAACGTTGAAGAGACTATTTCATTGACTAAGTCTTAAACTTGACATTTAAAAAAAACTTGGCTTTTATGGTATCACTCAATAATATGGGAAAATATCATCATTAGAAGGTTTTTTATCACTCGAGTTCTTCTATTGGGCTCTTGCGAGTTTGTCAATCAGCTAAAAGTTATACCTTTCTGTTAAATAAAAGCTGAACCATGAACGAAGACCATCTTAATATATTTACGTAACTGAACAACAACAAGACTAATATGAATAGACGAGAGAAAGACTAGATAGGATAAAACGGTTGAGATTTGAAATACGTAAAATTGCCACTATCAGTGTAGCCACATTAACACGCCACCTCAATTTTACAAAACATAAACATACTAAATAGAAATGCAATAATACGATTAAAATAAAAAATCATTTCAAAATACATACGATTGCATACAGCAATAAAAATATTAATTCATATTAAATTATATATAAGAAAAAATTACTGAACAAAATAATATTTTAAAGTAGAGCAGATATTTCAATAAATACTAAGAGATTTACGAAAAACTTCAAACTTAGTCCGACCTAACGATTTTGTAAGAATATCTGCTATATTATCTTCCGACGCCACCTTAACGATACGAATTAAACCTTTTTGAACATAATCAGAAACATATCGCATCGCCACATCTATGTGCTTACTCTTACCAACAAAGTTACCAGAATTTGCCAAAATAAGTGCACCGCTATTATCTTCAAAAATACTTACAACTGGTAACCTACAATACAAACCAAGTTCCTCTACTAATTGCCGAGTCCATAAGACTTCCTCAACAGCATCCGCTATCGCATAATATTCTGCATGAGTTGACGCTCTTGTCACTGCGCCTTGTTTGACACTTTTCCATAAGATTGGGTTACCATATACCCTGATGACAAAACCAGTAGTTGATTTTCGATCCAAAGCATCTCCTGCAAAATCCGAATCCACATAACAATCTATAACAGTCTCATTAGTACTACAAAAATTCAAACACATATCTCGAGTACAATATAAATATTTCAAAATTCGCTTAGCATAATTAAAATGTTCCTCACCATAACCAGACTGAAAACGACTCAAATAATTAGTACTAAAGGATACATCAGGTCTAGTGCCCGCAGCAACATATAACAGCGCACCAACCAAGCTTCGATAAGGAACCTTTTCATCAACCGAATCAGCTTTCTCCAATTTCAAACCCATTTCCATTGGTGTTTTCTGAGATTTTGCATAGACCAAGCCATATTTCTCCACAAGCGTTTCAATGTACCTCCGTTGACTCAGCTTCATTGTACCACCTTTCCGATCAAAGTCAACCTCAATACCTAAATAATTCTTGACTGGACCTAACAACTTCATATGAAATTTACGACACAACTTACATTTTATATCATTAATTAAATCAGGATTAGAGCCACAAATTAATAAATCATCAACATACACTAGTAAATATACAGACTCACCATTCTGCTGTAAACGATAAAGACATGAATCAATTTTAAAATTAATAAAACCAAGTACCTTTAAATATTCATCCAGGCATTGAAACCAACATAGAGAACTTTCACGTAGACCGTATAGTACTTTTCTCAGATGATAGACTCTTCGACAATCCTTGACAAATCCTTCCGGCTGCTTCACATACACTTCTGACTTGACCAAACCATTCAGAAACGCTGTCTGGACATCTAACTGCTCGATGTACCACTTATTCCGACACGCCATTGACAAGTACGTCTTCAAGGTGGGCATTCTGACAACCGGTGAGTAAAGATCTTCTTCTTTGTCCAACTCCTGTTGAAATCCACGTACTACAAGCCGCGCTTTATGTGTACCATCCATCTTCTCTGTAAATACCCATTTGACATCCAACACTTGTTTTCCATCTGGGACATCAACCAGTTTCCATGTACCATTTTTCTCAATATTGGCCAATTCCAATTCCATTGCTTCCATCCATTTCGACGAATTTTCACTTTCCACTGCTTCCTTATAGGTCCTAGGAACATTAACAGAAGACAAGTAAACAACAGGGGTTCCATACCTTTTAGGTTCTTTCTTTTCGCGCTCAGATCTCCTTCGCTCCAGTGGTACTTCCTCCGGTACACTCTCTGTTGACGGACCATCACTTTCTTGCGTTTCGCTTTTAGATTCATCATCCAAATACACAATACGACTCGAGTTTCTATCAATAATCTGCACATTCCGACTGACGATCACATTTCCGTTAACCAATACTCGATACCCCATATCGTCATAACCAACAACAGTTCCTTGAATGCCTTTCCTGCTAAACTTATCGCTGCGCTTCTCATCTGGAATTCTTACATAACACAAAGAACCATACAAGACAAGATTATTAATATTAGGCTTTTTACCATTAAACAGCTCAAATGGGGTTTTCTGCTCGACCGTATTTGCCAACAAGCGATTTCCAATATACACAGCAGCTTTCACAACTTCTGGCCAAAAACGCCTTGCAATTCCAGCTTCATCCAGCAAGCATCTAGCTCGATCCATTACCGTTTGATTATACCTCTCTGCAACACCATTCAATTGTGGAGTGTACGATGGGCTATTCTGAATCCTAAAACCTTTTTCCTGGGCAAACTCAAAAAATTTACGATTAACATATTCGCGACCATTGTCGCAACGCAAAGTCTTCAAAGACTTCCCTGTAAAGTTACACATTTGATTATAAAATTCCTTAAAACAATCGAAAACTTCATCTTTACCCTTAATTGTATATACCGTAGCAAATTTACTGTAGTCATCAATGAACGTTACGAAGAACCGTTCCCCTTTATTTCCAGTTGTCGGATGGGGACCATTAACATCTGTATGCACCAATTCCAAAACATCATTACTCCTTGTACGACCATTGTGACCAAACGACAAATTCTTCATTTTATTTCGAAAACAAACATCACAGTTTACATATTCATCTGAAATCATACTTGGCAAACCATCCAACAAATTGTTATGACACAAAAATCTTAAATCACGAAAGTTAACATGCCCTAAAATACGGTGCCAATGCTTTTTGTCTTTGATTACCTTTGTGGTCAACGCACTAGATGCAACATTGCCCTGACTATCACATTCTACGTTACTTTTATCTATTGAGCTATTAATTTCATATAACTTATTATTCTTACAACCAATAGCAATTAATCGACGATACATATTAAATATTTTAACTTTACCATTAACAAAAACAACTTTATAGCCAGCCTTATCGATTGTACTGACACTTAATAAATTACAAGCCATCTTCTCGACAAGATATACATTTTTGACATTGCAGAATACATTTCGGTAACCAACATGAAAATTTACAGACACAGTACCAATGTATTTCGAGTATACAAAGCGACCATCGCCTAATTTAACTGGTACTGGCTCATTTAATACAACATATTTAGAAAAATACTCTTTTTTACAAATAATATGATCAGTAGCACCACTATCCAAGAACCATTTGACTGATTTAACCATATCAACTGCTGCATCACCATTTTCATCGACTTCTGACTGCATCAGTTGAATCATGAACGCATCTACATTACGATTGCCATTATTATTGCCATAGCTTCTACCGCGACCTCGCCGAAAATAACGATTACCATAGCCACGATTTCTACCTGAAAAACGGCCTCTACCACGGGAATTATTATTTGACTGGTTTGAAGAGGACCACTGTGTACACTGCTTTTGAAAATGGCCCGATTTGCCACAATTAAAACAAATTTTATCGCCACTTTTATTATTATTTACGTTAACTTTAAATACATCTGCATTTGGCTCAACTTTAACATCAGGTACATTTGTTTTAGATACTGAACTATCACCAGTTTCATTAAGTGAGAGTAATTTAGACTTTACATATTGCAATGGATTAACACTTGCAGGTAAAACATCAACTAAATCAGTAATATGAGCTTTACTAGGTGGTAATTTCATTAAAAGATGACGCAATTCAGTTTTATTTTCAACAATTTCACCAGTAGATCTAAGTTTATTCACTGCCGCCTCAAATTTACTTAAAAATTCACTAGCACTTTCAGTTTTTTCATTATATTTAAGTTCAAATAATTCTTGTTGAGCAAGAATCCGCAAGCTTTCATTTTGGCGACCATAAATAGAATCCAAAACTCTTATCATACCTTTTGCAGATGTTTCATTACAAACCATATCAAACTGTGCGTCTGACAAACTCGATACAATGTAGTTTCTTGCTTTACAATCAGCTTTCTTGTCCGTTTTCTCCGATTGAGCAGTAATTTCAGTTTCCAAAGCACCATCACATTCCTTCCATTCCAAAAACAATTTCAACCTGGCCTTCCATCTGTTGTAGTCTGATCCATTAAACGTAGGCAACACAACACCATTTTTCTCCATATTGAACAGCACCAACCGAACAATAGCTTTTACAGTGGACAGGCACAACTTTGATCACTTTTTAACAAAGCATTTTTTACTAAAACGGAACTTTGAATGGGCAGCATAACTTATTAACCAACAATTACGAATTTATGATTTTACTTGACACATTACGTCAACTTTTTATTTTACTACTTTTTACTTCAGCACATTTCATTAAAAAAAACCACAGACCTCTGCTATCATGTTAAATAAAAGCTGAACCATGAACGAAGACCATCTTAATATATTTACGTAACTGAACAACAACAAGACTAATATGAATAGACGAGAGAAAGACTAGATAGGATAAAACGGTTGAGATTTGAAATACGTAAAATTGCCACTATCAGTGTAGCCACATTAACACTTTCAACCCCGATTTCAGGAGTGTCCATAAACATTGTTTAGGGGGGCAATTTATTATTTTTTATTAAAAAGCAAGTTGAAAATTTTTTTCAATTTGTATGAGAAAAAAAATTAAATCTTTTTTTCTAAAATTTAAGGTGGAAAATTCCCCCACTGGTTACGCCTATTCCCAAATTATTAGACTTGATCCTATATCAAAACAAGAATTCTAGAATTTATTTTTTACACAACAAATTAATTTACATTGTCCCATACACATAACAGACACTATATGGTAAGACATATAACTAAAGAGATGTCCAACTCTCTATATGCGCTGTGGTACAAAAGTGGGATAAAGATCTTTGACTATCATCATAATCATCATCAATGAAAAGTCAACTTTGTTTAACGTTCTGCTCAGCCAAAGCTGCGCATATTTCAGAGTGAAAATAGACATCTCTATACCAATACACACACGCTATCAAGTTACAACACATGTGCATTAAAGTAAACGAAGATAAGAAATCATTTATGATGATGATGATGATGGTTGAGATGTTTGTTACATTTTTGATCACCTGTTGGAGATCTCTTTAGCTATATGTTTCTGATTATGGTACAGTAGCTTGATCAGCATTAATGACGATACAGTGGCTTGGTTGGTATTAATGTTGTCAGCATATGCAAAAATAGTTATACAGGATGACTGGAATTATATTATAATTAAATGGTTCATATCTCGTTAAATACTGAAATGTATTTAGCTAAAATAAATGCCATTGTAATTTTGACAATTATATCTTATATAATTCAGTATATAATTATTACTTTTCGTTGTTTTTTTTATTACCTCCACCTAAGCTAAGGTTACATCCAACCTTCTTCATATTATTGAAAAAATTGCATTGTATTGAAGTCAGGAAGAAATTAGAGATTTAATGAGAAGTTAGAAAGCACGAATATGTTGAACAATAGATAAGGGAGGTGCCTTACAAAGAATGTTATGAACCACTACACTAAAGCAATGTTGCCTATGGTATATAATTGTGAACTGAAATTCCCTGAAAAATTATTTTCATCGCTTGTTTCAGTCTATCATAAATCACTATAATAAACATACAAGCTAGCCAAAATTAATTGGTTCGTCAAAATTATTTCACAATATTAATCCCCTACATTATTTCGTCAATATTTTCCTTTAAGGTATTCAATGTGCATGCACCACTACCCACACAGCCACAAACAGATTCCACCGAAATAACAAATTCTACTGTCTTACCTATATGCCAGTAAAAATCCAGGTCCGACACAAGCCAAAGCTCCACAGGGCTCATAAAATGAAGTTAAAGAACTGAAATTTTGAGTAATAAAGGGTAGGACTCGTATTGTTTTTATGTAAGCAATTAAGCTACATGACAGAATGAAAACATAAAAAAATGAAATTAGTAAAAAAAATTTGAAAAGATGGTAAAAAAATCAACGGCACTCAAAGGATTCAAACATTCCACCTTCCGCATGTAAGGTAAGAATTTAGCAGTAACACTCTAACTGCAGTTGAAATATAGAGTGTACTTTTAATATTGTGTACAATAGCCTGTGATTATAGTCAAAGAAAAGAGATGTGGCAACAGGGTTTTGCTCATTTCGGTTACTAAAAGGAATTATGTGTATAATGACTCAAGACCAAGATAGGCATTTGAAGATTTTTATCTTATTTTTATTGTAAAATATAAAATGTACAATTCCCTATTTTTTAATGTTTTGATCGGATCAAAAAGGGATACCACTTAAAGCTAAATTTGGAGACCATCTCGATGCAAATTTTAATAGTTTAGAGGTTAAAAATTTTCGTACTATCAAAATAAGGGAAAAAACTCAAAATAAACTTCATCAAAAATATTTCAATAACTTATCCAATGAAGAAAATAGCCAACACTAGATATGATATGTCGACAACATATTTTTGGCAACATATGCGCACGATCAAATGTATTTTTGAGGCAGGTACGGCACGATGAAAGTGGCCAATTTCAGAAATTAGACTTTTCTCACTCCTTAATTTCTTTTTCTCACACCTTACCATCTTTTTCTCACTTCGTAAATAATTCTTTCTCATCCCTCCTTAAATCTTTTTCTCACACCTTAATTTTTTTTCCACACACTTGATTGATTCCTTAGTTTACTCAACAACTATTAATGTCTCATTTTGTTTTATTTAAATTAATTTCATTTTTTTTTCTTAAAAATTCTATTCGGCACAATAAGATTTGACCCAGAAATCCACAGGTTTTGTTGCCATTGACTCAAATACAGAATTCCTTAAGCTCGTTGTAAAAAATGTTGTACATAATTCGGTCGGAGTGAACAATTCATCAACTCGCGCAATTATTGCATTCGCCTGCAGCTCGATCTTGCAAACATTGCATTCGTTGAAAAATTGCTCTCTTTCATTCTTTAATTGCATAGGTAACGAACCATTCTTTGAGGAGAGCTGAAGCCTCCCAAAATATTTAGTAGGTACGATTTTGAATGATACAGATCAAGAATACACAATTAGCAAAAATTTCATATATTTATACGATTATCTTTAGCCCAACGTTTTATCGTTCTAATTATTTGTTCCACTTGGACATTCGCTGAATTTCGAAGCAATTGCACCACATCTGATAAAGTATCTCTACAAAAAAAAAAAAAAAAAAAGTCATAAAACAAAGTTACATTTGATTATTTTATTCTATCTTCTAAATGAGATTTTGAAATCATTCTTGTATAATTACCTAGCTTGTCGGCCAGCGATAATTAGTTGCAGAACTCCAACACAAGCTCCTCGTTTGCCTTCCCAATATTCGGGTAATGGGTCCAGTCTTTCTAGCATATCAAAGGCTTTTGCTGCGTGCCAAAATTGGGCCATACGGTAACAGTCGTTAGCGATGAGTTGCAGTAAACTGAATGATTCAGCCGATGTTTCCATTTTTAAATACAGTTCCCAAGCTGATTGAGGTTTCTTATTCATGATGACTGTGAAAAATAATCGACCATATACTGTATAGGTAGGTGGTTATTTTTAAGACTCGAATATTTGTGAAATGATAATACAGAGGTATCTATTCGGGAATATATTTGCGATCAGAGGAGCAATAATCGGAAAAGAAATTCCTATGGCACACACAAAGGGTCGAAAACGTTTAAGAGGGCTAGGGGAAGTTCGAGAGTTAAATGAGAAGGTTTAGCAGTAATACGAGATGAATTGTAGGAGAATTTTAACACAATAAAAAAAATTAAATATAATAATAAGTAGGCGATCAATTTTGTTTGGGGGCCAAATTGGGGCTACTCGATTTTCTGAAGAACTCGGTTCACTTGGTCAACCGCGACTTGTTGCACCTCTGTTTACGATAACTTGGTCAATCTAAATCTGGTCAGTTTTTTGAACACTTCTGCATCTAGTTTTAGCATTTTTTTTCTATATTTTAAAGAGGCCAAACTGAATTTTGATTAATGGCTGTACATTTCAGAAAATCTGTCAGTGCCATTTTTGACGTCAGAATTTAAAAAAAACTATTACTAATATTTGTCTGATGGTTAAATTAGAAATTAATTTATTCTTTACTTTTTTTATGGTACATTTTACTACATATAATTAAGAAAAATTCACAAATAAAAGTTGAATATTTTCATATTATAACTACAATTTAAAAGAAAAATTCATGGAAGCCGACTTCAAATTTTTAGCCAATACTATAAACAAAGAATTGTGTTGGCAAATTTTATCGTACGTTGACCTTTCTTATCATAGATTGAAAAATGAATTTATTTTAGAATGTTAATGGACTGGACACCAAGGTATTGAAAGATTTTTTGACAGGAAAATTAATTAAATTATCCGGGGAATGGGGAGGAGGGGTTAGACACTATTAAAAAGAAATACGTGAGAACCAGTGTCGCTGTGGCTATACTTATGAAGGATTGATGGGTAAACCTAAAAACAATACTAAGATGGCAAATTTTCCATAATTTGCGTTTTTTTTTGTCAGTTCATTTCCAAATAGTTAAAGATAATTAGAAAATTATATGTAAATTTTGCAAATGTTATACCAACCCGAGCTCTACAGTTTAAACGGAAGCTGAGGAATTACTAAAAGAAATATAAGAGGTTTGTTTCAAAACTGAAATGTTTTTTCAGATGATAAGGGACACAGACGCAACCACATACCCATACCCACTTAAAGACATATTAATACGACTAGGCCGAAATGCAAGAAAGATCTCAAGTAATTCTTATATTTTTTCCATTGTCAACTACACCCATATCTATAAATGTACTATATGGATATAACTTTGTTAAGATAAATAATTCTCAAGTCATTGTTGACACTTAAGTATCATTCTTGCATTTGGACCTTAGTCGCAAGCACAACATTACATAAAAAAAAAACAAAATCAACATTATATCTATTGATTTAAGTTCGTACATGGGTGTTGTCACCGGGCTAAGGGAGAAAAACACTAAAAAATTTTGGGAATCACAACTCTTTTAGCTGTACTTTTGACAGAAATCGCAAATATGATTATAATGAAATATCAAAATAAATTTATAAACTAGAAAAATTAATACTTGTTAAAAAAAATGTAACTCACAACAGCGAGCCAGGTGGCTGATGTAGACGTAATCATTTTGTAATTTTTCACTTTGGATCATCATAAAAAGTTCTTCAGCCTCCTTGTAGTGATTGAGTGCAGTTTTTGCCTGTGCATTTTATATTTATTAACTTTAATATCACAAAGTTACCATGAAATTTTTGGAGCTATACTTTGTTCCAAATAAGAGTGATATGATGTCATATGAGCAGATGGACTTAGGAGAAAAGGAAAAGTTAAAGATTCGCACAGTTCAATTATGAGCTGCATTAAAAACTGTAGTTTACAAAAACATTTTTGTGCTTTTTGTAGCTGTGAAATATGAATGTCTCTATGACATCAGGTTGTTCTCTGTACTTGTTTCATTTTTAACCTGTTGTTCATTTCACATCTACTTAGTATAAGACTGTAATTTTTAAGAAACTGTAATACACGATAGGTATGCTGGAATGATAAGATAGTTCTAACCTAATTATCAATACCATTGAGCCAATGAAAATTTTGATGTTTTTGGGGTCTTTAATTTAGTTTTAGTTGAATTATTTCGATATAATTTAATCATTTATTTTCCTTCTCATTTATAATACAAGGGAAACAAGCATCTGTGATCAGACAATTAGAGGACGTCTTCTCGGGTATTTCCAATTAGATCTGTAAACAGACGATGGAAGAAAAGTACTCGAGAAAATTAAAAAGACAGGAGTTTTGCCATTAATTTTTTTTTTTCCAATATAATGAACAATTTGACTAATCTACTCTGAAAAATACCGAAAATATGAAAATAAAACGAGGGAATAATGATGAAAAAATAAAATTACAAAAGAAATTGTCATTATCATAAGGATTTGATTTCAGATCGCTGGGATGTCAGGCCAGGTTGTATATCAAGGTGCCACGGAGAAACTTGCCAAATTGCTGTTTCAAACATCACTACTCACAACACCACCCTAAAAACACATATTACTACTTACCTATGATAAAGCAAATAAAAATATCTTCTTTGACTGAACGTAAATGTTTCTCAAGAGAATCCCTCTTATCGTTCCAAGCATACCTATAAATTATTATCAGTTCCCCATAATTTTCTCATTTTTCTCCACTGACGATACTCAGCTATTGCTTTCCATCATTCAGTACTCGATACCTAGTAGCCCTATCTCACCAATGTTAACAGTGTATGTCAACATTATGAAACCCCTAGGTGGGCATAGGTTCGATGGACATGTGCAGTAGATCTTTCTTCGTCTGTTTCTGAAGCTGTCACAGATTCACAGTACCAACAGAATAGAGACAGATGCAAAAAGACTGTAGTACATGCGCAGTAAACCTACACTCACTTATAGGTTTCATACTGTTGGCACGGATTTTCATGTTTACCTGGGTATCCAATACTAAATGTTCGAAAGCTACTAGAACCTCCATAAAAAGTAGTAAAAGTTCCACACCCGTTACCAAATCGAACAGATCTTAATAACTAACGCAAAAATTTCAGAAAGAATCCCATAATTTATTCTACGGATTTTCCTACTCCACAATTTTTCTAATTAATCAAAAATTTCAGGTAGAAATTTCGGGCATGTCTCTAGGATATCAATTTAAGGGCGTAGGTAGCTCCCTCACAAGGGAGCGAGAGACTTCATTTTCTTGTCCGTCTTTTCGAACAACCTCCTCGGCACTATATACTCTTTTTTTAGATACAAAGTTTTGTTTTTTTTTTGCCAAGGGGGATCCAGACCCCCAGGACATAGTACATTCTCCATACCACTGAGTAATCGAGTGTTTTTTAAGAATATAACAAGAAGATGATATTCAATTTTCTCCGTCATTGTTCCCCATTCCATTGTTTTTAGTTCGCTTATTATGTAGGTACCTGTGCGTAGTTGAAATTAAAATGGTCGTCATTAAAGTAATAACTTTTAATGGAATTCAAGTACAACTGCACGTCCTGGAATTGATGCTGTAGAAAGTACGCTGAGGCCATACATTGTCGACCAGGAATCGTATCACATTCGCTGGAACTACTTCCAACTAATTGAAATAACTGTTGAGCCGTTTTGACATTTTCTCGCTGCAGCACAACAAGACATTCATTGTGTATACATAAATGAGTTCTTCAAACAGTCAAGTTAAAAAAAAAAAAAAATTACAAACGATCAATCATGCTCACTAATTTATTTTCTTGTCCATAAGCAGCGTTCACGACACCTTTGAGAATATATTCGTGAGGTACCGCAGGTTCTATGTCTTTAATTAAATCGTAAGCCTCTTGGTAATCATTCTTAAGAAAAATAAAAACAAGTTAACGAAATAGTTTACGGTATAAAACTCCATATATTTTCAATAAAATGTTTATGGAAATCACTTGTTTCAAATGGTAAACAACCAAATTCAAACGGGCCTCCGGAATGACATCCACCAACGGTGGTAAAATTTGCAAAGCAGACTCGCCGGATCGAAACACCACCAAATTATGGTGAAGTAGGTCTTTTCCAAAGAAAAATGCTGAGCTGGCATTTTGATCCTAGATTTTATCAAAATTGGCTGACTTTACATTAGTTGCTTTTAATTTTGGGGGTATAGGTAGTTAGGTACCTACGAGATGTGCTCAAAATGATACAAACTTACCAGAAGACTTTTAATTTCAGCCTCTGCTGCTTTTCCATTGTACAGCCGAAAATAGTTGCATGCCTTTAAGTTGGTTGCAATGACCGAATCTGGATATTTTTGTAGATACACAGCTAAAACTTCTTGAGAAACGTCGTAATAATCTAATTTATAGTAGCATAGCGCAATGTACACATTTAAAGCTAAGAAATCTCTGCAGACAAACGTGAAATTTTAAGCCGATTCAATTATTCAACAGTCTGTATTTTTGTTTTATTTCGAATGTCAAAAATTTCTAAATAATGCAAGATTTAAAATCGAATCAGCGAATGCAAGATTAACGATAGGTTCTTCTTTAAAAATTCTTACATTTTTTCCATTATCAATTATATCAATACATAAACATATCTATATACATATAATTTTATTAAGATAAGTATTTCTACGCCAAAAGCAATTTTGAAACGCCAAGAATTTGACGAAAACATTATTGAAATTTAATAGTTCCTTCAATGTAAAAACAAATTCATGAGTGCCGCCGCTGTAGCTATACTTATGAAAGATTGTGACGTGTAAACCTGAAAATTATACATAATTACCTATCTAAACAATATATTTCGTCTATTTTCAACTGCTAAAGATGAAAGAAATAATTATTAAGTATAATTATGGATTAATGGACACTAATTTTACGCAAATTTTTCCTCTTTTCAACGATACCAACCTCAGCTCGTTAATTTAAATAGTGGCTGAGGAATCATTAAATGAAAAAAGAGAGATTTCTAGATTCCAAGAATGGAAAATTTTCCTTCTATATTTTTTTCGTTCATTTTTTTTCAAATTGCTAAAGATTATAAAAATTTTTTATGGATCGTAATGTCGAGGCATATTTTCTCTTAATTCCAATCATATACCAAGCTCGAGCTCTCTAGTTTAGATAGAGGCTGAGTAATCATCGAATGGAATATAACAGTTTTGTTTCAAAATTTAAATGTTGCGTTCAACCTCAATTGACAAGTGACACGCACACAATCACACACATACACACACAGACGCATCAACGAGTCTCATGATCTGATCACAGAGAGGACGCATGTGAAACAAAGTGGCACCATTTTTAGGATCAAAATATCCGCCATTGCTAAGGTACCAACAGTTTTCAATCTCATTTTATGAAATTCGTGTTGATTATTATTTTGAAATTAATAATTATATTTATTCATTTATTTACTTAAATTATTCGAGAAAAAAAGTTCTGATTACTGTCCATGGGTCCGAATAAGGGGCAAGGAAATTCGATTTCGGTACTGAAGATGTTTACCTACACATCGAAAATAGAGGGCCATAATATGTTAACTTGTCGATTATATTATCTGCCAATTTTTTATTAATTATCCAAGTTTGGTAGACGTTTCGTGAATCACCTAGTCCTACCCTATGTAAGCAATTGATGAAAACATCACATTGTTTTGGAAAAATAACCGACTAATTTTTGTGCGCCCCTATTTTTCTGTAAAACGCATTCTTAAATAATTAAATTTCTCAAAATACCTAATTAAAGTAGCGATGATAGGAGCCATGGCCTTCTCGCATAGTCTTTTCTGCCCCAACAGCTATACTTTGGTTGTGTTTCTCTGAAGCGAACGGGAAGATTATTTTTTAAGGCGGTGAATTTTCATTTATTCAAATTTAAATAAGATTTTAATAAAATAGTGAGAGATGTTGGTTTAATATCGGTAGTTCTGTATATTTATGCTTAAAGTAGCCATTGTTATTATGTCATGGATTTTATTCTTCTATATGCAGGTTTTAGTGAAATGAATGCCATTTTGAAACGACTTTTAGGGATGACAAGTCTTAAACTACCGTCTTTTACATTTACAGTTCATAAATGAGTGATGATTATTTTGTCAAAGATGCTTCTTGTCGTGTGAATGTACTCCTTTCCTTAATATTTCAGTTATTTGAAAGGAACCGCCAAAAAATTTAAACTTATACGGTAAGCTATTCGTTGTCAACTTTAAGTTAACCCTGACAACTGCATTTTCCTACCACAGTCACTATACTGTTACGTCTTGTCAATTCACAATCACGGTCGGGGGCGCATTTCGGACTTGGAAGGCCGATGGTTCTTTGCATATATTCTATAGTGATGAAGCTAAGGGAGACACGTGGTAGTGAGCCTCCAAACCAAATAAACGATGTAACAAAACAATGTGGAGGCTCCCTCAATGTGGAGATTCGAGGCCGCATCTGTTCAAGTTAAAATCATAATTTATTATTTCACCTCTTTTTTATTCACGAAACTTTTTGTCTCGTATCTAGGCTGTTAATACTCTTTTGGATACACGACACACCTTCACCATCATTTTCAGCGTCTCTAACTACCATATTAAATTTCAATACTTAGTAATAAAGTCGGAAAAATTTTTTGAAAATCTTCCATAAAATTTTGCTCCGTGCACTCTGAAACTTTTTCAAATTACCTACGCCACCAATTTTTTGGTTGCTAACAAATTAGTCATCAAGTGATTTTTGATGTGAAGTTTATGCCTCACGTCAGTCATTTTGCAAGTTGATTTAAAAAAAAAAAGTAAAACCTCAATTGAATGAACCTCGTTGGATTTATTGAAATAGAGACTTTAAGTTAGATAAACATTTGATGATTCTCTACCTATTGTCCAGCAAAATTCGTTTATAAATGTCGATTGCCTCTTGATAATGAGCTCGTAAATAATGGATCGATGCTAATGAAAGTTGATCTTCAATGATTTCTGCCAGTTGTTTGTGGTATTCCATTAATCTACCTTCATCACCTAATTTGTGAGAAAGATGAAACTGAAGTCGTGTTTTTAATTTTGAAATTGGAGCTTTTTCCAAAATCTGTCGAGCAAAAATTAGTTTCATTACATTAACACAATAGGCTGCTCATAATTCTGTTACATGTCAACAAAAGCGAATGCCCTCACTCTCCATATTATTAAAAATATTTTGTATTTCTGAAATTATTCTGAAGCACTGTTCCTTTCTAGAATTACATCGGATTGCAATTACGTCTCATAACGTTGAATTTTTTAAAAATCTGTTGTCTGTATCTACGGACAATCGCCATTCTTGACAAAAACCACATATTTGGTGAGTTGTTTTAATTTGGTCATCACCTTTGCAACCTGCGAATACATGCCAAGAAAGAAAAAACAGCACGCTAAATTGATTGCATTATCTTCGGGTACATTTTTCGCATTTTGCAATGTCTCGTACACAGTTAACGCTTTTTTGTAATCGCCCAGATGAAAAGCACAAAAACCAATCCATCGTTCAGTAAGCTCCGAACTTTTACCAATATTCTGCTCGAACTAAACGAGAAATATTAACTTATTATTAGTGGAATCGCTACTGATGAAGAGATGCAAATAAAACGATAGACCCATATAATGTGAGTAGGTACCCAGTACACTCGTCATTGTGTTGTTCAATGCCTAAATTAGCAGAGCAATAAAGAACTCAACAAGTGAAAGGAGGAGACGAGATTATGTATTATCAACGTCATAGTCAACGAGTACACGCACTCGACACAAAAAATGTGGAAACCTACCTCGAGTAAAGCCAATCCACCTAAATAGTCTCGTTTGTTGATGAAATCATGAAGAGAAGGAAATTGCTTGACATTCGAAGAGACAACAGATGGTCCCTCAGTTACGGCTGGTTTTGTACGAGACAAAATCTAAATAGCAAAAACCAGTTTAAATGTTAAAAAAACTACACAACGATTAGTTAAAAATTACTAGATTATCGCTCACCATTTTCGTCGGAAATATTAAAAAAAAGTTAATCCCATCGAGTAAACTAACTATAGTTGAAATTATGACTGAATGAATAAGTCTACTTGAAACTCGCACATATTATATTTTAAATTAATCGACAAGTGAGTAACCATGGTAACAAAGCGACCAATACATTAAATTTTACCGTTATAAACAGTATGCAGTTACTCTTCGCTTTTTAAAAATGGCAACGAAAAAATTGAACGTCAATTTGAGATCTGGTATTACAATTGATGATGTGTACAAGATCAGAGTGTTAGATTCTCATACAGCTGCCAAAACAGAACAACTGCGAGCAGAATGCACTGACTTTATAGACAGTAAGTTTTTCGTCCTTTTATATTCTCAAAAATATACAGCAATAATATACATTTTTCATTGGACATACACTTCAATTTTTTTTGGATAGGTACGACAAGTTTTCAACAAGTAGTAGACGGATTTCTAACGATGATTGAATCATTGGCTCAAAATGTAGATAAAGAAAAAATGAAAGCTATCGGATCATTCAATTTGGTCAGTTCAATGTCGAAAGCAAGAGAAGCTGAACAAATTCAACTGCAAGTAAGAACGGATTAAGTTACTATTGAAATGTTACACGAAAGTTATTTCGAATTTAGAATAAGAATAGAGTACAAGTTCAACCCGCGGGCTCAATCAGAGTAGGACGTAAATATAGTTTCAGTAGTACATAGTGACTAAACGACAAACTGCAGAATCAGCTTATTTCATATTTTTATATGATATTCGATTTAAAATATTTGTTTTTTAATTAAACAGACGCTTATTATGGAAAAAACTATTCACTTGGAACGCCTAAGGTTACAGTACCAATCATTACTTAAAACTAAACAGGAACAGCTTGACTATGTCGATTTGTTAATATCAAATAAGTGAGATGTACAACAGGTAAGTAACGAAAATAAAGAAGGCTCAGCATTACCAATTGGAAATATGTACTTTTAATACAATGCAATAGTTTTGATTAATTTACAGTATTTAAAAAATATTAAGGGAATTAAATTACATTTGTTAAAAATCCTAGACGAATGCTGCACGTTAATCACTTTAAGAAAAGAACTTTAGGTTTGAGCGACTAACAGTGGCGTTAAAAATGTTAATCACGACGAAAGTACAAAATAATATTGCTAATAAAATAAAATGCGAAGAAAACATAATTTAATATTTTGTTTTATTTACTGTATGATACAAAAATTGTTAAAACACGATGAAAGAAGGGTTATTTAAATTACATGAATGGTTAAATAAAATTTATAACTAAAAGGTTAATATAAAAAAAATTTGGGAACGTAAAATTTCAACAGTGAACAAAAATGCTCTTGTTCGAGACAAGATGAAATTTAATTTAAGTACAACCATGAAAATAAACATCAAAAATCATTTTGTAAAATACAAAAGTTAAAAAAAAAAAAAAAACATAATATAGGTATTTGAATAAAAACACATAAAAGATGTAAATTAAAAAATAATTTAGATTAAACGAGATTTGAAATGGTAAGTACTCAAATATCAACACAGTAATTGGTTTCGATTTACCGATAATTATTAGAAGAAAAAAAAAACACTAATAACGATTTCCTTCGAAATTAAGGATATTTAACTAAGTTTTTTTATTTTCTCCCAAATCGTCCAACGTAATTTTCAGTTAATATCACCTTTTCCAATAACAGAAAGCAAAACATAACAAAAAACATACACAATAGGTAACTGAAATTTAGGAATTAATTTTCGTGAAAAAAAAAATACAGAAAGAAAATGCATTATCGCCGTTCAATTTCAATATTACGCCACGGGCTTTAAAACAACATAAATACAGCCGATAGAATGCGTACGACTGAACATTTCTAAAGTAATCAATAATTTTTAGATTTCATTTTTTTTTTTACGGAATGTAAATCGTAATTTATTTCTACTTTCATTAAGTATTAAAAATTAATAAATAATTTATAGGTATTTGAGATATTTAAAAAAAAGAAAAATAAATAATATCGTTTTCGTTCGTTACAAAAAAAAATTACAAAAGAACATTATTTACTAATTATTACGTAATAACTAGAAAAGGTAAAAAAATAATACTAGAACATAAAATTAAAACAAAATTCATTGAGCTGGTTGCTTCGTTGCTATACTATCATCGCTAGACAGACACTTACTAAATTTCTGCAAAAACAAGCAAAAGCACATTGTTAATTTTTCACACAAATCGGATATAAACATACACATAAATTATAGTGAACACTAAATGTTTAAAATTAGCCTAAAAATGTGTTAAAACCATAGCGAATGGACAAGTCTAACCCAAACACCATCGATTAGGTACAATATTTACCGAGGTTTTCTATCTTCCAGTTAATAAGTTTGGTAGCTAAGAGGGTAATTCTTCGATAAATATATGAATAAAAAATTAAACTTTTCAGTATTTATCGAACTAACAGGCAAACCAACGTTATGGTTAGGCACGCAGAGTAAAAATGGTACCGTCACTAGATTTCGTGGTGAGCGTACGAACCTGTTTTTGTAGTAACTATTTAAAAAATTTAATCAGCGCGACCACCTATCCTGACCGCCAACTAAATAAGCAATTTACACGTTCAGAAGTTGAAAAAGAATAAAAATATTTTATCAAAAAGATGAGATATTAACAATCGACTAACCAGATGGTGTTTCAGAACGTCCATCAGTACCATCAAGGGATTCGTCTGTGAGTGCACCGCTGCCGATATCGTCAGCTGGAACAGATACGCGTTTTGCGGACGACAGACGAAGGGATGATAAACTTGCTGTTGTAGGGGCTCGCCTGAAAAAATCATACTTTTCAATAAATGTCAACATGAGGTTGGAGGTTAGAAATATGACCTAATCCTAGAAAATTTTACTGGACGTATTTGCATAAAATTTTAGAAAAAATCCTATAAAAATTTCTAGTACCTAATAATTGGTTTCGTACTCTCACATAAAGCACTTTTTAAACGTGAAAAGAATTGAGTATAGTAAATGAGTTAACATTCTGCTCATAATTTGTCGCCCTGTAATGTATCAAATAAACTGTTCAAAAAGTGGAATGGAGACTACGCATGTTACGAAAACACACTAACAAGATATTTTCTATTTTAATATTTTCGAAAAATTGCAGCAGAAAAATGTTTTTCAATTTTTGACACATTTGCCGAATATTAATTTTTCGATGCTAATCAAAAACAGACGCAATTATACTCAAGTGTTCGAACAGTATCCACAAAAAACATATCAGTGAACAACTGAATTAAATTTATAACTGTTTCAAAAATAATTACGATTTTCTAAATTTCTAAAAAATAACTTCTAATGCAAAAGCTCATAACTCAAAACAATCGCAGTGAAATTGAATAAGATGGTAACACATAATTTTCCACAAAAACTAAATCACAATATTATTTTATGCGAAGTAGTACGAATTATAAAAGATTCTCAATTACCCCACTCTCAAACGTCGAGAAAAAATAAACATATGCAATTTATTTTTCGACAAAACTGTCCTTCGGAGCTTATTTAGGGTAGTTTCGTACTACAACCTTTTTTTTAATTAAATGAGCACAATAGTTCTCGAGAAAAATAAGAACATTATTTACATTATAGACGAAAAGTAAAATAAAATTCTTCTAGCAAACACTTGCATGTTTTTAAAATGCTAATGAAAACTATTTCAGTACCGTATTTTGTTTTTTAAATTATTATTTTCTCGATTTAGTTGCTCATTCGTCTCTTGCAAATCAGTCAATTCTCTTTGGGCTTTTCGTCTTTGTGCTTTCTCGCGACTGATTTCTTCTTCTGTTTCTTCAAGTTGGCGTTTTAATTGCTTCACTCGGATATTAACCTGCAAAATCATAAATTGTACATTACCCACACATTATTAAAGGTATTGCATGGAAACTTAGTCTTCAGCCACGATAACAATCGATACCTTTTCAACTTGTTCTTTGTATTGGTCCGCATGCCTTCGTTCATCCTCCAATTGCATCAAGAATTCCTTAAACTTCTTGTCCAATTTTCTATAAGCTTTCTGTTGTTGAAGTCGTTCCCTAAGTAGAAGAAAAAAAAGATAGTTAAAATGAAATTCTGTACAAAACAACTATTCAGAAATACACACAATGAACTTACTTCGCCTCAGCGTCTAATTGCTCTTCTAAGTTGCCAATCTTCGATTCCAACGTAGCAATGGTAGCTTTCGTTTTTGTTCTCTGATTCGTTTCAAGCTCGACTAATTTAATTTTCAGTTCTTTGTTCTGACGCTCCAGTAACAATCTATTCGATTCTAGTTTCTGTGTCATAGATCTTTCGCCAGCCAAATCTACGGAAAAGCATAACAAATTAGCACCTGAGTAAAAAACTTCAAAATTGCTAAAGAGAGTTTACTCGAAATACGCTAAACACTCACCAGCAGTAAGCTGTTCGATCGCAAGTTGAGCCTTTCTGGCTTTATCGGCGAACATTTCGGAATTACTTTGTTCCTCTTCTAGTTCCTCTTCTAGTGATGCGATTCTGGCTTCGAGACGACGTTTTTCGTCAACCATGAAAGTACTTTAGATGCAAAAATCGAGCTTTAAATTCAGATTTCAACAAACAAAGAGAACACAACGTTCCACTTACCCTTTATTCGCATTACTGTTGATTTCTTCTTGTAGCTCTTCGCGTTCACTTTCGGCAGCTCTTCGAGCACGTTCAGAGGCAGCAAGGTCTTCTCCCAGTTGCACTAATTCGGCTTCGAGTGACTTTATTTTTCTTTCCGCTTCTTTAGCCGAAGCTGCTAGTTCTTCACGTGACGCGCGAGCCTCTTCAGCCTCTCTAACAGCTTCTTTCGCTTGCGTCTGAGACAACAGTACCACGGTCAGAGACTATTCTCAAGCCTAGATCGAATAGAACATGGAATGTCTCTACAGTAAAAACATACCTGCAATTTCTTCAATTGTTTCACAGCATCTTCCTTCAGTTTGTTATTTATCTCTAGTTGTTGTTCCATATCTTTCAGATCACCCTCGAGTTTCTTTCTCACAGATAACGCGGCAGCTCGTTGTTTTCGTTCATCTTCAAGTTCAGCCTCCAAATCACGTAACTGCTTCATAAGTCCTCGACGTTTTTCCTCACCTTGGTCTTCTTTAGCCTTATAGGGGAAACAAAAAATTGAATAATACAAATGAAGTAAAGAACTAACATAAACAACAATAAGATGCCACTCATTCATACAAGTTTAATGCAGTAATTTTCTTTCAATGAGGGACATCATTATTATTTTGATAACACGTTATCTGAAATTAATGAACTCAAACCATTCGAATTAAATATTAAATCCTCCTATTTGATAGTATAAAACAAAAAAACAAACCAATGATATAAGATAGTGATCCCTTTTAGCGATCTCTTCAAAAATGATTTCAAATTGCCTCGTAAATTTTTCAAGAAAGTGAATGTTATTAATTTAAAAGATGGGCTACTAAGAAAATAAAAACTGAAAATTCTTGTAGTATATTCACAATAATGAATTATCGAACCTGTAAGTCTCTCTCAAATTGGGTTCTCAGTGCCTGCATGTTCACTTCAAGGCGTAATTTGGCATCTTCGGTCATCTGCAATTCGTCTTCTAGCTCTTCATTTTGAGACTTTTGCTCGGCCAGCTGCGACTCGAGCACACGTTTTGCTTTCTCCAGTTCGTGTACATTCTTATCGGCGGTGCCTTGGTTGTTCATAAGTTCGTCGAGGTCAGCTTGAAGTTGTTTTTTCATCCTTTCTAGATCTTCATACTTCTCCATTAACTCGTCCAGCTCTCGGGTCAGTGACAGAACACGCGTTTCCTTGTCGCGAGCTTCACGTTCCGCGGCATCTCGCTCGTTCGCGATTTGCTCCGAAACAGCCTAAAAGGTTAACAAAAGTGAGAAAAAGTTGTTTAAAGTGACTAAATTGAGTATAGTCAAGCAAATGCTTACCTTTTCTTCGGCCAAAACTTTGTCGAAATTACGTTGTTTCTTCTCCAACTCCATAACCTTAGAACGTTGAGCGACTAAGTCCAAATTCACATCATCGAGTTCGCCTTCCAATTTCTTTTTCGATCTGTCTAACTTGTCATTCGTTGTTTGTAATTCTTCTATTTGTCGTTGATACGTTTCAATATCCTAAAATAGCACGAGTGATAATTTTCTGTTGACAAAAATGAATCAAAATAACCACATATTTGTGGTATTTGACAGTCCATTTCTTCCACCCCGCAGGTAAAGATGCAAACGATATCAATACTCGACATAGGCGAATATCTAAATGATCAATGTTTCAGCAAAGGAATTTTAAATTACCAAAAACTAAGTCAAAATTATTTTTACCTTCATCAGTTTTTTTCGTATTTCTTCCAAATTAGCAATTTGCTCGGCCTCTTCTTCGGAGCGTTTTTTGATTTCATTCACTTGCAAAGTTGCAGCAGCTAACTAAAACAAGAATTAAAAGATAACGAAATAAATTTTTCACAACGAATATCAAATTCTATGCCAATGCTAAAGCAGTATTTTACCTGTTTCTCTAAATTCTTTTTCGCTTCTTCTTCTTCTTCTACTTGTTCTTGCAACTGCTCTCTTTCACTCTCAAGCTGTTTTAGTCGCAAACTGAATGCTAATTTTAATTTTGTTTCTTCCTCGAATGAAACCTGCGAACAAAACAATACGATAGAAGGTAAATAACTCAATATTGAAACAAAATCAATTTTAAAGTTTCGAATTTCGAACCTGCAATTCAGAAAGCTGGGACTCCAGAGTAGCAGCGGATTTCATGGCGGTAGAGGCTTTCAATTCAGCTTGTTCGAGTTGATTACTGATGGACTCGGATTCGCCAACTAACTTTGCCACACGATCAGCTAATTCGGTGCGAGTTCTTTCAGAATCAGCAAGTTTGGCTTGAATTTCAGCTAAATACCAAAATATATACACGTCAAAATTGTTGGCCATTGCAATCAATACATAGAACAATGAAATCTGAAGTACCTAAAGAGCTTTCAGCTTGTTTTCTCCTCCTTTCGCATTCTTGCCGGGTGGAAGAGACAGTTTTCAATTCGACAGCAAGATCGGCATTCTCTGCTTCTAATGCCTGTTTGGCTTTTTCTAATCCAGCTTTCGACTGCAACAACGAAGTACTGTATTATAACTAGAACTAATAAAACCGCATCCGATCTGACAAAAACAAAATGCATACTTTTTTCAATGAATCAAGTTCTTCATTAATTTCACCAATTTCTTGACTGTGTTTATGCCTCATTTCGGTGAGCACAACTTCATGACTTTGCGTATCTTCTTCTAAAGTTTTTTTCAAAGTTGCTAATTCCTAAAGTCAAAGAAAAAGTGAGAATAAAATAGAAATTTAAAATAGAAATTTTTTGACAAGAAATTTATAGTTGCTGAACTAACTTGTTCACGTTTAGAACGCAATTCCTGCATAGCAGCAGTTGTGTCCAATGAATCGAGAAGTTCATTTTTCAATGCTTCCAATTCTTCGTTTAAGTCACGTTTCTGTTTTTCAGCTTTACCTCTGGCTGCTCGCTCTACTTCCAAATCTTCTTGGATTTCAGTTAGTTGCGATTCAAGTTCTCTCAGTTGCTTTTGAATTTGAGCTTTGCCTGACAAAAAAATTACTTTAAATGAAGAGACTAGCTCAACTTAATAATATCATTAATAACAGCGAATAACATTGCTATTACTTGCTGCTTCTTCATCAACTCTCATTTGGGCTTGGTTTAGTTCCTCTTCTCTTTTGCCGAGTTGCAGCTGCAATTCTTCTACTTGCAATTTACGTTCATTTAGCTGCTCTTTCAAGTCATTAACCTGAAATATGAACGACGAATTAACATTTATGCCTGGATGCCAAAACAAACGATAATAAACAGAATCCACTAACTTCAGTTTCGACTTTTCGTTTTGTGCGATCCATTTCCTGCCGCTGCTGGTGATCTTTGTGCAATTTTTCTTCTAATTCGGAGATGGTTGACTCATGCTTGGTACGCAATTTCGTCAAGTGTTTGGCCTTCTCCTCTTCTTCAGCTAAAGCTTGAGCTAAATCTGCGGATCGCTCTTCAAAAACCTTTTTCTCTTTAGAAAGCTTCACGTTAGTATCCTCGGAAAGAGCTAAGTCCTCTTCCAACTTTTTGATTTTTGCATCACACTGAACTTTTTCTAATTGTAATTTCTGACGAGCAGCCTCTTCTTCTTCGAGTTGTTCTTCCAAATCCTACCAAAAGAAATATCAGCTTCATTCAAAGTCCACAAAATCTGGAAAAATTTTTGACGTAAATAAAGTACTTACTTGAATATTGAGCTGGAAACGTTTTTTCTCTTGCTGCAAAGCGACCACTTTTTCTTCTTCTTCTTCGATACGAGCTTCAAGTTCATGTAAAATTTCTTCTAGTTCTTGTTTGCGAACAACCGCTCTGTAAGAAACAATTGAAGTTACGTTACAAGTCATTATGAAAGACAGCTGCTCCTCAGCAGAATTAAAGTAACTAATTCTTACCTCATACGCATTTCTTCTGCTTCAGCACATAATTCAGTTTCGGCTTGTAATCTTTCAGCTAAGAAATTCTTGTCTTCTTGAGCTTGTTTCAGTTGTTTGTCCAATTCTTCGACCTCTTTGAGCTGGCCATCTAATTTATCTCGAATGGTTTTTAGTTCTTCTTCTTTCTTGCTTAGTTTTTCCTCTTGTTTGGTTACTTCCAATAATGGTTTTACCTGAAAAATGAGAAAAAATTAATAAAAAGTAGAAATTGCCAATCTAAAATTAAAAGCAGGAGAATTACAACACTTGAGACATCACCACATACTTTCTTCTCTAAATAATTAAATGAATATTTACGGGTGTTCAAATACTCGAGGACTGAGTGAATAGAATTTTATAATTTTTGCTATGGTGACAATTACAATAGGATTGCAATGAAGAACTAGAAAACAAAAATTTGTTTGAGTAGAATTTAAAATGAAAATAAAAATTATAAAAGAATCATATTATGCATTTTAAAATTGAAAACTGTTTTCTTCTCGAATTTTTTCCTCCTAACCATGAAATAAGTGTTTAATTTTATAAAATAATTCTTCACGTGAAAATGAGGCGCCATTACATCAAAGAATGGACATAATTACAGAAAGTGGGTCTTTTCTACAAAAAAAAAATTGTGATAAACATTACCTTGGTGTACAACCTCCACCACTGCCAATTTCTCAATTTCAAATAAGCTGAACAGTTTCGCTGAATTATTCTAATAGCATTTAGTTGCTGAAGTCTCTTCTGGTAATTTCTCCTAGCCAAGTAACCTCGACAGAATGCCTGAAATAATAAAAATGCATTTATTTTCTAGTCAACAAAAATTTGGTTTTAGAAAAAAGTGGAAAAATCACATGAATATACCTGGAAATTGACGATTAAATCAGTGATTTTGTAGTCTCGCTCTTCTTCAAGATGAGCCAGCACACCAGCTCGGAAAAATATTTTAGATTGTCCAACACGATATAGATTATGATCCAGATCTAACGACTGTATCATTTTTTCGCAAGCTTTCTTTCCATCCATAAAACCTTTTGGTATAGCGTTTGGAGTCAACAGTTCATAACGTTGTCTGAATTCCTATCAAATATCAATGGTATTAGATATTTTGGCCAAGATGAATTCGGCGCAGTGAAGAAACGAAGTGTACTCTTTTTCTACCTGGAATGGAATTCTATTGGGGAAACCTTGTCTACAAATACGTATTCCTTCCAACACACCATTGCAACGTAACTGATCCAGAACCAACGGTGCATCGATTTTGCCAGCTCGTTTTTCATGATTCGGAATGATACATCGGACGAAATTCGGGTTTGTATTTCTCAGTGTTATCATCAACTTGTTCAGCTGTTCTTTGTATAGTTGGGAGACAGTGCGGAACATACCCTTCCTGCACATATTTAATTTGACAAAAGTTTTCAACTAGTAATTCTCATTTATACAGACAAGCACGTATAAATCGCGAGTAATACCTGGTTCGCGAACCGAACGTAGAATCACTTAAGGCCTGTTGAGCCATTCCCACAATCTCAGCGTCCTTCCAGATATGAACAACGAATGGATCTTGGGAGGCTTGCAGCAACGAAACTACATTTTCGTTTAGCGGGTCCATATTTTTCATTAACCACTGGGAAGCTGAATAATCGACCTGTAACAAAGAATTAAACAGGTAATTATTGCGGGACATACGAAACAGATAAATATTATTTCGACGAATAAATTTCAATTTGTGATATGGTTGGATTGAAGCTCAAGAATCTCAAAATTAAATCATAATAAATTTTGAAAAAAAGGGCATCAAACTGAAAAATTCATACACAATCCACGTCAGAAATTTCAGCAAACAATCCCATGAAATTAATGGAATTTTTTCGAAACTATTGATCATTACATACAGTCTTAAGCGATATTATTTCCACGCTACCTTCTTTTTTAGCACAAAGATGAGCGAAAAATATTTTGTGACAACAACCATAATCATACCTTTCCAGCATAATGAATGACTGCGAAGTCGGCAACACCTCTAAAATCAGTTTTCACAAATTTTGGATGCAGACTATGGGCACCAACCAATTTTTCAACGAATGATTTATCAGTCGCCTTGGGGAACCAGCATTCTTCATCTAGAAGAGCCATCACTCCCATTGGCTACGAAGAAAAGTAGAGAGTCAATATTTACAACCGACATAAGGTAAAAATTCAGGCCCGGAAATAAACACTACTCACCTTATCGATAAGGTCGATCGTTGGCTGTAAATCCAAACCAAAATCAATAAACTTCCACTCGATTCCTTCCCTTTGATATTCTTCTTGCTCTAAAATGAACATGGTATGGTTGAATAGCTGTTGAAGTTTCTCGTTGGTGTAATTTATGCATAATTGTTCGAAAGAATTCAACTGAAACACCATCCAAAACCAATAATTTTAATTAAAAACATGACAAGAAATTAGAACACAAGTTTGTAAAATAAAAATATACCTCAAATATTTCAAATCCGGCCATGTCAAGAATCCCAATGAACGAAGCACCTTGTCTTTTGGTTCGATCCAAGGAACGATTAATTCTGTTCACCAGCCAGCGGAACATGCGCTCGTAGCATGCTTTAGCGATGGCTTCGACAGCAAATTCAACCTAAAACAAAATACAAATTGATTGGAGAGAGAATGGAAGGAACAAGCAATTTTGAACGGACATGGTAGAGACTAACCTGTTCTTTTGTTTGAGTTTTGGTAACAAAATCGCGGCCTACTTTAATTTTCGGTTTCAAAAATGCTTTGGTCATTTCTGTTACGGATAAACCCAAAAGATGAGCAACTTTTTGAGCGACAGTATTATCTGGCAATGTGGCTTGATCACTATTACGTTCTGGCTTAAAATTCATATTACCAAACAGCATAACCGCACTAACAACACGAAATAGGGCTGCAAAGAATTTCAAGAAATTATAATAATTATTTGTAAGTTTCAACTAAAAAATGTGCACTATCGTTCAAAAAGTAATTTACCGGAATAGTCATCATTTGTCATTCCCATGATGTTCATTGCATTCACGGTGGATTGATATTCAACGGCGTCATCGACTCCTGGAACTGGTAACGGTCCATTGGACAAGAAATTGTAGGTTTTGGGATCCTCAAGAATAAACTCCTCTGAAATCAAAAAAGACAATGTTTTTGAACCAAAATGGTAATTACGTTTCTTGAATTTGACTTTATCAGTTTGAATTAATTCACGCAGCCAAAAAACAATCATAAAAATTCATTACGCATTCATACAAATGACATCAGAACGTATGAACAATTCGAAAGTTGGAGGAGTTTTTTGTGACTGAGCATATTGTGCTTCGATTTTCAAATTTAATTTTTTCGAAGCCCATCAAAAATTTTTCCTCCATATTCTGTGAGTCAATTATTTAGTTTTTGTCAATATATTTTCCGAAAGAAATTATCTATACAATCTTCATCAATCATAGTAAATAAATACATACATTGTGAAGTTGGTAACTACCCTAATTTTGCACAATAAGCATCAAGCGATGGAGTAAAATACCACTAATACCAGAGCAAAACAAACATGGCGAATATTAAAAATATCACAATTACAATATTAATGGCTTATTATCGCTTAGTATCTCGTAATCTGACGATTTTCAATCGAATATTGTATTTTACAAAACTCATTTTCACATTCAATTACTTCTTTTTACTTTTCCCAAGGTTATTTCTTCGGAAATGAGTTCTGATCTTCTGGACTCCATCAGTCCTTCAAATCGCAATGTAATATGTACACTATTACATAAATATGTAACAATAACCTCATTTTTAGAATTTCAGAACTGAAGTTCTTACAGACAGGCTGATTGTATAGGACCACTTAGCATTTCAAACACAATGCACTAGTATTATTCACGTAAAAATCTGAAATCCAAGAAACGCAATCTTCCTAAATTCAACAAGCGCATCTTCATATCATTACAAGAAATTATTAGAACTACACGCCTGTCTTGAGCTTCTTGGTCCCAATAATGCATCTGCACAATATCACTGAATCCATTGAAAACATACGGGTTAGAATAAAATTATAAGACCATAATCGATGAGTAAAAGACATGTATGTACGTATTTAATTTCGACTTCATATATGCTAGATAGTCTTCAGAAGGCAGCTTCCGTACAGCAACGTAAGGCAAAAATGAATCGCTTTTGCAATGTTTAAAAAACGACCAACTTACTTCTCTGTTCTGGAGAAGCGCCAGCCAATAACTGGTAGAAAATATGGAAAGTTCGTTCGTCAGAGGCTTGTCGTATGGCTCTTGATTTTTCCAATAAATACGTTTCGATATTGGCACCGGCAATATATCCTGATGCATCGAAATTAATTCTGATGAATTTACCCTACACGATAAAGAGAAAACAAAAGGTATTTTTAACGGCATATCTTATAAACTAACTTCAACAACGTTAAATTTACCATAGTGATAAAAAAAAATTATGGCAACTGCCATAGTGTAACGACCGAGCGTTAACATGTCAAATAATTTGAAAATGTAATCGAGGCTTAACTGATATGATATCATAATTTTCCTCACACCAGAGGTCATCATGGATAGAATATAGTTTCACAAAAATGTTATCAAAGAAAAAATTTAAGAAATTAAAGTCAATTGAAGCAATGAAAGTTTCATTAAAAAATTTGGAATAGATTTGAAAAAATTACGACGAATGATTTACGATGCGGTACAGTATTGGATAGATTAAAAACAAATTTGTAAGCAATCAATTCTTTCTTTTGTAAATACATAAGTTAATTGTAACTTTTTTCGAACTCACTCACATATACTTCCACCAAAATACGATGACTTGCTGAACGTTGATTTATGAAATTATAACGAACAATCAAACTTTAGAGGTAAGAAAAAAAGAAAAATCCCCATAATACATTTTTTCCTCTTTGTTTAGTATTTTAAATGCGAGACACGCGTAATGGTAGAATTTCGTACCAAGCAAATTTTGCTGGTCATTAAAACGACACATGAAACCTAAGCTATTATTCATATAATGCAATTTCCCTTTCATTCTAATTCAAGTGACAATAATGTAAAAATTATCAATATCTAGCTCCAGCGATTTACACATATAATTTAAATAAATACATTAAACAAATGGACGGCATTAATACTTACGAATCTCGAAGAATTGTCATTTTTCACGGTTTTGGCATTACCGAACGCTTCTAGAATGGGATTTGCTTGAAGTAACTGTTGCTCCAATTCACCCTGTAGAAAACAAAAAACTTGATTACAATGCTAAGCGTAATAAATTATAGGAATAATTTAACGACAAAACGTTAACAGGGAATATATTTCAATGGGTTATAGTTGCACATTAAATTATAGCTTTGTAAGCAGAAGAAAATTACGCAACCAAAAATAAGAACAATAAGAACGATTTGTAGCATTTAATAAGTACCACGAGAAGTTAGTCACATCACAAAAATTATGTAGGCACGTCTAGCGAATAATGGAATAATAAACGATGATAATTAAATGGGAGATTTACGACTAAATAACTGGCGCCATGTATAAGTCATAACTTAAAAAAGATATCATTTTAATGAAATTATCGTGGTCCATACGTACCTAATAACCTACCTCAAAAGTTGCCTACATTTCCAGTCCCCGGCAAGCGTGCGCAAATAATTATTTAATAATTAACAATATGTTGTTGGTAAAATTAAGTATATGGATTTCATTAACAACTATTCTGAGTTCTGACCAAACAAAGGAAATACGGGTTCAATCCTTTTAGGAATTGAAGAAAAAAAGAGGAACGAGGGAAAAATAACCTGATAAGGAATGGAGGGGGTAAGAGAAGTACTGAAAAAAAGCTTCATCCTCATATTATCATTATCAGTATTATCAAGAATTAAGTCCCAGTCTATTTATCTCTTTTACCTCAAAACGGGTGGATGGATTTTTATGAAGAAAGTATCAACGGAAAGGGATTTATGAAAACGTTTCTGAGATGCTACGAACAGGGGTGTGGAGTAAAAATTTGAGAAGAATGACTGAAGACGGGCTCAAACTGATTGGGCGTGAATTATTTGTACGTGCATAGTAAAGACTTAAGTGTACAGCAAGTTCGTTAAAATAACTGAAAAAAATCAAGAACAAATGTTCAAGCTAAAACTTTGAAATCGTTTTTCTAAAATTTATTTACGAATCAGATATAAGAGGTCTGACAAAGTTTCTGGATTAATTTT
Source organism: Ericerus pela (assembly GCA_011428145.1). Lineage (NCBI taxonomy): Eukaryota > Metazoa > Arthropoda > Insecta > Hemiptera > Coccidae > Ericerus > Ericerus pela. Next base: position 443,525 of record WOFM01000039.1, read on the forward strand.
AGCATTAGCCTTCTGGTCACACTGCAACATTTAAATTTACGACACATGCTGGTACACGGGTTTCCAATCTTCAGTATGAATTTCAAGGCCATTGGTTCTGGTTTGCCTGTTTGAACAAAGTTTTACTGTGTTCATATTTTTTAGTTATGCCGATAGTCGACGACTGATGGACGCGGAAGAAAAAAATGAGTAAGGAATTGTGATCAAATTCTTCACTAAAATTGGTAAGACTAACCTTGAAATCATTGAAATGCGAAATGCAGGTTACCATGACAACACCCTAAAACAATCAACCATTTTTGATTGGGCAAAACATTTTTGGATTTCGTCCAAAAAAAAATCAAATCCATATTCATCATCTTTTTTGACTGTCAAGGGGTCATTATGCAAGAATGGATTCCTGCAGGGCAAACAGTGAACAAAGAGTACTACCCTATGCTTATGAAAAAGCTACGGGAAAGAAGCAGAAAGAAAAGACCTGAATTTGGAGAGAAAAGAATTGGTTGTTGCACCAGGACAACGCTCCAGCACAGTGCCTCAACTGTGCAGCAATTTTTTGAACAAACTGGAACTAAAATACTGACACTCCCCTACTACTCACAAGACCTAGCTCCCTCTGACTTCTACCTCTTCCCCAAGGTGAAGGACATCATGAAAGGTAAGGTAGAAAATATTTTTCAACGAAAAATTTCAAATAAACAAAATTTAGACAAATTTTACATAATTTCCAAATTATATTTTTTCATGACAGTAAAGAATAAACTTTGAGCTTCATAATTATATTATAAACTAGCTGCCCGTCATGTCAGCTTTGCTTGACAGATGCTTAGGACCTTTGACCCTAACCCTAAGCTAAGTGTTCACTGATGTATTACACAACAAAATCGGAAAATATAAAATTTTCCCTTTTGGGCTCAATGAAAATCAAGGAATGAGTCTAATGATAAAATTAACACTAAATTCAAATTCAGCGCCTAAAAAAACATATCCGATAATATACATAATAAAATTTGAAAATTACAAACTATTCCATTTTTGGGCCCAATGAGGGTAGAAGAATGGGTCTAATGATAAAATTAACATCAAATTCAAATTCATAGCCTCAAAATACAAGTTCGGTGAAATATTACGTAATAAAATATGAAAATAAAAAATTATCTCTTTTTTAGGCCTTTGAGAATTGACGAATGGATTAAATGATAAAATGAACATCAAATTCGAATTCAGTAACTCAAAAAACATGTCCGATGATGTAAATTTACTATTCAACAAAGACCACTAAATGAAGCACTAATAAGTTTGCATAATGTTTTTCCTCCGTTCGCTTTATATACACGCAGCGCTATGAATCCAGCCTTCATCGATTTTCCTTTATAAAAAAGTTTTCCGAAGTGATAAAATAATGAAACCAAGCCTAGAACTTTCTTAGGTTCTTGAAGAATGCACGTACAAAAATTCATCAACATTGATTAGATAGATTCTGAGATTACCCTCAACATACAATTTTCCAAATTTTCCTCTTTTTATATTATTATAAATATAGATATAACCTTTTTTTCTAACTTTCTTTTTTAAAACAATCGGACACATTCACCGTTTCTTTCAATATCGATTAAACGCTGTAAAACGTTTATAAGTCCATATTTATGTCCATTTCCCCTCAAAAGCGATTTAAATTGAAATGCTTCATAGAAGGCCTATTCAACAATCAATCAACAGTTTAACTCATAGATGGCACCAAAAATTAATATAACCCACTACAGGAAACTCCCTAGCGGTGGAAACAAATTTAGAACAATCAAATAGTAAACAAGCCCAAGATGCGGTATTTACTCAATATACTTAATTAACTGACAATAAAATCATTAATTTTACACAAATGTGAGTTTGTTAATGACAACAACGATATACACAGTTATTCAGAAAGAAGAGTTACTATAGGGAGCTTTTAATAAACAATTTCACCGTGATAACCGAAAATTTCGTACTTTCAACTTTTAATTTGAAATAAAGAAGCGATCAGCTCCAATTAACTCATTTGTACCCAGTCTGCTATTTAAAATAACAGAGTTTCAGTATACTTAGCAATTTCAGCTGCCATAAATAAACCTATACATTTCTTCCATCAAAAGTTGAAGAGATTTTTGTTCATGTTACAGAAGCTAATAACCCACATTTCAGCGTTTAATTTTCATAAAAACAATTTTAATATCTGAAATAATCAAGAAAGAAAATATTTATCGCCATTTTAATAAGAATGAGTAGTTTACCTTAATTTTGAAATAAATTAAAATAAAAAAATTAATACATTAAAACTTTTAATTCAAAAATGCATAAAATTCTTAGTAAAAACATAATCTAGACATTCATTTTCATTTTCAGTTCACACACTAATTTTTATCACTTGATGTAAACGAACAGTCGGCACAAATGTTGAAAATGGTTCGAGAACTAACACAGGCTCAATGGCTCACATTAGTAGAGCCAACCATCAAATCAAATTCTTTACAATGACGAAAAATTAAGGGTGCCATTTGAAAGAAAATCATCAAATCACTCACAAGATACGAAGTTTTAAAATTCACTGGTCCGAATGTACGGGTAAACTCTTAAGAATTTCAACATAAATCAAGTAAAATTAGAATTTGACTGCATTCATGAGAAATTTGACAAGACTTGATGCTTATCAGATTTTTTTAAATCGTAGAATGATTTTTCTGTACGAGTAGAAATGATGGTATTCGCGGATAACGAGTTACATTCAGAATAAAGATTATAATTCAATCTAAAAATATCTGCAAAAGTCATATCACATTTATAATATTACTTCATGCAAAGATAAAAAAATTAATTTACAGGCAGAATACAAGTAGTTACATGAAAAGCGATTAAACAAAAAAAAAAATCAGAACATCACCAAGCCACATATTTGATACACAAGCTCAATTGTTCCATGCTTACGTGCACCTACATTTAAATATTAACTGTAATTTATAGAAGACAAACTAGTCAATAAAAGTTTGTGTACTTACAATGAACAGTGCAGTAGACGGCTGATCGTGAACGAGTCATTAACATAGAACAAAAGAAAAAAAAAGGGAAAACAAAATAAAAAGCAGAAACGGTTAAACAAGGAATAAGCAGAAATAAAATTATCTGATAGAATTGTATTTTCAATGTAAAATACAGCGTTGTCGATGTAAACCGGTAGGCGAAATAACCACAGAAAAACGAGACTAACCTCCCAAACTATAAATTTTATTAATTAACTCATTCAGATTCCTATCCCAACATAATCAATATTACTGATAACTAAATATAACTAAATACAGCCGATATCATGTTTCCTGCAAACATTAATTTGGCCGTTTGTAACTCGAAATTAACTAAAAAAATTTTAACCCGGTATAATTGGAGATAGAGAAAAGCCTAAGAAGACTCCTATAACAGCTGTCAGATAAATTTCATTTAAATTATATTAGGTATTGAAAATAAAAAATGTAAAAGAAAAATAACAGTTTTGACACAATAAATGCAAGTCACACAAGTGACTATCATTAGGACACTTTTTGGCAGGGGGAATAGCAACGGTGTAAGTTCACATAATATCAATGTGGCACACAAAATTCTCGAGGTTTTGAAGAATTATTCGAGAGTAGCATTATCGACATATAGCTCTGTAGCCTTCTTAATACAGATTCATAATAACGGAACCCTGTGTTTCAACCCTCTTGAAACACATATTTTTGGGCTGAACTGAACATGAAAATTATTTTCATAATAAACAAATAATTATAATCTTTCCGTTTTCATTAAAAAAATAATAAATCTAAAACTACGATTTTCTTTTTTTGCGTGCAGTAAAGCCAGTAAAGGGCACCCTATTTGTAAATACTTGAGCACTATCAACCGATTTTTTTTACTTGCAACGAGTCATGAGTACTAACGGTGTACGGAAATCAACATTGGAGGAGGGTTTCAGTCATTAAATTTGTAAATGCTTGCTGGTAAGTCATAAGAATTTTTTTTACTCAGAAGAGGGGTTGAACACCCATATCCCTTTTTCGGGGTACCACTTCTCACCTGAATTTTGACCTATATTCCAAAAATGTATATTCTACGAAGGAAAGTTTTTGTTAGCTCATCCTGTAAGAAAATTTGTAACTTTACCTCCTTAATTTGGATATTTCCTTATTCAATACACACACAAAAAAAACTACATTTGTTTAATTTTCTTTCTCCTCCACCAAATCATATTTAGAATACATGTAATTAAATGCATTACGAAGAAATTCTAAATATGGCACATAAAATTGACAATATTTACGGAAGAGGTTTACAATCCAACTTTTTTTCTTTACAATTTAGCTACAAAATTTAACTACGTACGCTACGTAATTAACTACAATTCATGCTCAAGCAATCATAGAATAAAACTCTAAACCAACCAGCCACAAGGGAACGGGGCTAAACAGTATTGAATACTCAAATAAAGAAATCAGACATTTTATTTCCACCTTCGAAGATTTTCGGCGTTCGTAAAACTTGTCTATCCAAAACGCCATGAAGGCTAGCATTTTTTAAAAGCCATCTACATATATATTATATACACGGAGAGTAAAATCAATGAGTTGAAAAATATTTCACAGAAGAAATGACGGGTACAGAACTCTATCGACGCCACATATAACGTCAACCAAAATGTAAATTACGACGTTCTACTGGCGCCTGTACATGACTCAAAAAAAATATGTACATAAAAAATTAACAAGCTGCATACTCTCAGCCTGTGGCTGAGTGAAAGTATACGCACTCTAGCACACACATGAACATATACGTACAACATAATGAGTACTGCCATAAACACTTGAGTCAATTCGTGACTATAAATGGTCATATAAACGGTCGGGGACGTTCATGTAAATAAAATAAACGTATTCAGAAAAGTCAACGGGGCAATCGAAGAATAAATGACACGATTTAGTGAACGGCCAATCATAATTCACAAAAGACTACGATTTATCAGGGAAAATAATATCGTCGACCTGAATTACGCGTCGACAAACGTCACTTCCGCCAAGTAAAATTCAGTCGAATATTCTAATACTATGAGTGAATCAAAGTAGCTGCAAAACCGTACAGCATGGAAGAACCAAAAATGTTCGCACAAAGGAAGTGAGCAGCGAACAGCAAATGCACCACTGCACCAGTCATTAAAGTTGGAGGAAAAGTCAAGAATGAAGAATTACTCACGACGAAAAAGAAATTCTCAGCGCTGACGATTGTTTTTATTTTTTTGTTAGGAAAAACTACCGAACTTTTTAATTTTAAAGGCCCAATTTCATGAAATCGATTTATTTAATTTAAAATGATAATCGATCGTTGAATACATTCAAAAATTGAAACGTTCAATGAAATCTGGCTTTTTAAAAACAATTTTTTTCTGGCAATGATAGCACATATTTCGACCGATCAAATTAATGAAGAGTTTATCGCTAATAATTAAATTGTATAAATGTACCGATTACGAAGAAAAAAACAAAATAATGAAGATTAGCAGACGGTTCCCACATGAGAACGAAGAATCGCACACAGAGACATACAATAAATTTTATGGTAAAAAATGTGGTGCATTTGAAATTTTGATTCTAGTCCAGAGGGGGGTTATTTCAGTAACGTACAAGTCAATTACGTCAACTTTAATATTGCGTACTGTCACCTGAGAGCGGAATAATTTCCCCAGGTCAGAACTAAAATTTCAAGAGCAGAATTCAATACTTTCTTGCCGTAAAGAGTATACCAATTAATGTCGGTCCCTCCGAGAAGATCAATGGAGTTTTTTGATATTTCAGTTCTTCGCTGAAAAATCTAAAAACGAATTGTTGCATTACTAGGACATGCAAGAATTTTTGAAGGGGAGGCGGTCGTCACCACGGTTTCTCGAGGGATGAAAAAATGAACACTTACCTACGCACTACTTTCATTTTTGCCAAACCTGAAAATTTAGCTAGCCTCCAGAAGACTGTAACGAATAAGTAAGCAAACATTCAAGTTAATAGTTTCGTTTAAACGACAACCCAATTGCAAGACTTCACTGTATATAAATACCAAAAACAAAAAAAGTTTCTTGCAATGCATAAAATGTTGAAATCCTTCTTATTCCTCTACAATGAAATAAAAATAAAGAATAAATTCGGTTGATTGGCGAATGCTGCTCCAGTATGCATAGAAATGAAATGGGCATAGAATCTATGAGATGATCAATGCCATAGATCATTTCTCGCAGCAAAAAGAAACGTAAGTCACGAAGAGCCTACAAACCCGCTTAAAATTGATGTAATGTTCACCAAAAATGGGGTCTTCTTCCAAGCACCACACAGAAATCAATCATACGTGAATCAAAAGGATCTGAATAAAGCCATCGTCGGATTTATTATGGCGCCCAACCAAGAAAAACAGTGATGAAAAAGGTCACACCAAAAGCAATAGTTTTCCATTGTCAGTCGAGTAATTAATCAGAACTAAATTCTACCGAAAAATAATGGAAAACAAATAGTAACAAATAATAGCCTATATTTAGACTGCATCTACGCTGCAGACGAACACCTCACACACCTGGACGTATCATTGTCACCGTCTAGGTAAGAAATGGACGCCAGAGATTAGTCTCCATCGCGACCATCGTAGTGTAAAAGAACCATCAACAGATATTTTCGAACACGTCGAACCTAAATACATAATATTATTATTGCGTGCTGCTCGTAAAAGAATCCTACAAATGTAGAAATTACCACACGATGAAGGTATTTCAGGCGGGTTTGAAAAAAGGCTGGCCAGGTACCACACAATCGTTATATTTTTGAGGGGAAACACGAGCATATTGCCATACCTCGAGGGACTGTAAACAATGAGACAGGACAAAAACAAAAACTGAAAATTTATCGAAAAAATTTTGATTTTTCTAATTTATTTAAAGATTTTTCCCGGGCTATAACATTTATTCACAGGTGAAAAAGAATCGAATTATTTTATAGCAATTCCGTTTTCCAAATTTTCGAATGCATGCACCACGAATATATTTCCTCGTGTTTCCGTTCATTTTTCTTCTATAAAATACGATTTCAGTGCAAAGTTGGTCAGAAAAATGGTTAATAAATAATACCAAATTTTATTCACAACGCGTACCATTTCAAAGTAGGTAGTCCTAAAAAATTACAATAATTTCAATTGTTCAAAATGAACTACATATCGAATATGGTAAATTCGTTAGTCTTTTCTAGCAATCCTACTTTCTGCTATATTCAATTTAGGCCCATATTTAATAATCAAAAATCAGATTTACTTTAATTTCGGGTATTTCTTGAAATAGCCATAATTAAACTTGTTTATTACTCCCTACATTTTTACACTAAATATTGTTCGTAATTGGAATGTACAATCATTAAAAACTGAATTTTAATCATACTCCACCATTTGACCTTGATTGCGTGGTTTTCTGATGGTTACGAAGTCATGCCTTGATTTTCAAGCCCTCAAAGGGTGAACGATATTTGTAGCCAACCAAATGAGTCAAAAGATATGAAATAATGCCAACACAGGTTGAAAATTTTAAAAACCTATGACCATATTTGCGCACAAATAACCAGCTCGAGCTTCAAGTACCATTACGTAATCGTACTTTCTTAGCCGAGGCGAAGAATTTTTTTTTATTATTTACGAAGAAATTAATAGCTACCGACAAACAACAGCAACAAATAAAGCCATCATAAAAATTCTATTATCGGAGGAAGACCTTTAAAAATTTAGTTCCCAAGAAATTTCAACCCAGGTAAAGGAGAAAAAAATCTTCAACGACACTTAACCAAGTAGAAAAATTGTACAAGAATATAATATTCACTCGAATATCAAAAAAACATACCATAAAGAGAATAGGAGAAAAAAAAATCTCTAAACCAGCTCTATAAACAATTCATAATAGTGAATTGTAACCAAATATGGTTAACTAATGAACTAGGACAACAGCTGGCTGCGGCATGATTACACGGAAAACTACACATACATACATTTCATACAACCGCTGCGCAGCACCAACAAACGAAAAAGAAGCGATTAAAAAAGGAAAAAAAGTGTAATTACTGTACGGTGTACTGCAATACTACACGGTCGCTCTAATCTAGATGTCTTTATTCAATCATCGGGTAAAGGACGTAGCCTTCGTCCATTTAGAAAAATGACATTCGCATCAGTATATGCGATAAAAGACTGCAATCGAATATTGAAACCATAAAGAGCCGGACAAGGAACTCAAGACCGAGTAACAAATCGTGCGAAAATAACTTTCATTGAGATTTTGACACGTAACAAAGTGGACCGAATAAGGAAGAGCAACAATTAATTTGATCCAAAGCGAATTCGACTTCTAGTGGAGATTGCACAGCAGTTACTTCGAATACCGGGCGAATATGGAGAAACTACGAAAATGGTCAAAATTTACGTTTCCAGGTAAGTAAATGCTAGAAACAAAACAAATTTTTCACATGACTCGATTTTATCGAATGGAAAAAGTTATAAAATATAGAATTTTAGGAAATGACTTGAGGGTTAACAAAATTTTCTGCAACTAAATGATGAATATTATTTAGGCAACTGACAGTTATTTCACAGTTATACTTACAATGGTCGACTTTTGCAACCCCATTTTCTCATTCGAAGTATTTTGAACTTATTTTCAAGCGTTTACTTATAACAAAAACACGTATTAAATTTCTTAACGTTTTAAATTTTATTCAAAAATTGCAACTATACTGAAATCAACCGTAAGTATTTGTCAATGACGCATTTCAGATACACGAAGTTTCCAAATAGACTTTCAAACTGAAATGGCAAAACAACAAAAGACAGAAAAATTTGCATTATTTGTTATTTTTTAAAACTGTTTTGACACAGAGGATTGAACTTGAAGAAATAGGCAAAATTTTCTTGGGAACAAAAAACTACTAAAATCTAAGTTTTTCATGGAATTTAAAATAAAAAATATGAGAAAATAATATCACTACCGCGCAGACCAGTGGTCCTCTGAATCAGGAATTTTTCCGCAGAATCCCAAAACATAATTTTATTTTGTTCGTTTGATACATCAATTTTAATATTTCGATTTTTTTTTGTTTTTTCTTTCGAGGGGTCCGACTGCGTTTTTGAGATTTAATAGGCTCAACCCCTAATAAACCTGCGCGGAATTTTTGGGGTTCATATTTAATACAAGAGAAAAAAAAACTGACTGACTGAAGAAATTATTCATCAAAATAATTTTTTAAAGCTCACAACTGTCTCTAGACGGTGTAACAAAGTTAGAAGAGGAAATAAACTAAATATCTTATTAAAGAAAATAATTGACCTTAATCTCGATTTATCGAAGATTTAGGGAGCATCTTTCACTTACACAAAGCAAAGGCAGGTGAAAATTTAAATCAACATGAAAGATGTAGTTCCAGGTGCATAACATAGTTTTCGATTACAACCACGGATCACCTGAATATATGTATACCTACACCCGAAAAACGATACGAAGAATCCAACATGAGTTCTCGCTATCAAGGAGCAAGAACAGACCAGTATGATACTTTTTTTCTCATCAGAAAATATGTAATTTCTTCCCAATTAGGTATAATCCGGGATGAGTCTGTATGAAGTATCATCATCATCAACATCATCAACATCATCAACATCATCATCACCATCATCATCATCATCATCATCATCATTATCATCATCAATATCTAATCATTCATCAACAAGAGTCTAACGGTGACACGGAAAAAATCGAACATATGGAGGAGTTAGAAAATTGGAAAACATCTAATATACGGTACGATTAAAAAAAACTCAAGAGCAACAACTTTCGTATTCAAGAAAATGTTTGGAATTTGGCCATTAAGTAATGAGTTTTTTAAAAGATCAATACTCTGGATATTATTTCTTTATAAAGTCACTCTACTACATCTGGAATATTAAATGACCAAAAGTTGAAACTTTCAACTTCCGAAGGGTAAATAATTCAGGTGTTCAGATGGAAAATTGCAAAAGAAAATTCAGATTCTGATTAATAAACGAAAACCAAAGAAAAAAATTCTCACCACGTAATTGGAAATTATTAAAAATCCAAGTCCTAAGGAAAAAATGTTAGTTCATCAAATCATTTATCATCAAAACAACTTTTCAATCGATTATGTCGACTGAATAATCTTATTTATAGTGGTTATGCGGCAATGATGCAATGAACTTAATTCAAAGTTGAGCGACGATAAATGAGGAGAAAATTTTTCAACATTGGAATAACCAATTCCCTCAAAAAAAGCGGAGGTAATTTTAGGACCGACTTTACACGAACAAAAATTTAGTCGAACTAAAATTTTCTTTAGCTGGCAACAGATTATAGGGTTGGACAACGCCACACAAAATATTACGTCGGTAGCATAATTTCATATTTTTCTGTTACGAGTGATATCACCTTAACTGAGTAAGTACGTGCGGAATGCAGCACCAGTAAAAAAAATAATAAATTTTCGCTGCTAATCCCTTAACTTATCACAAGATTTACCAAAGTACGATGATAATGATTTATCTTCTTGAAATCTCGAATTTTTCGGAACATATCCACCAACCTCTCGAGAAGATAACTTTCCTTTAAACTCTGTCTAGTTTTTATCAACAAAGAATGCTCATAAAATAAAGTTGTCTCAACCATACGTCATAATTTACTATAAGTTACACATTTAAATCTTCCATTGTTCAGATAAATTAACACAAAAAAAAAATCCGAAACCCGAACGTGGGTGGCGAAAAAACAGAACAGGTTAGTAAAATAAATAATAGGGAATACGTTAGTTAAGAGAGAAGTAGAAAAAGAGTTGGTGTCGCCATCTTCGGTAAGTTGTTTTTATACAAGGAAATGACAACAAATTTAAAAAAAAAAAAAAAAAAAATCCAACGTCCGCGAATCTTATAAACACTAGTATAATGGTTGTCTAAAGCCAGATTAAAATGATTAAAATTGAGTTTTTTTTTTTATTTAAGTAAAACGCCAAAAATTAAGAAATATAATAGGTATTTTGCTACAACGACAACTTTAAGCATTCAATTTTCTTTTTCAATAGGGAAATAATTCAAAATTTTTCTTTACAAAATAGTTGTATCTACAATCATGTCGAATAAAATGCAAAATAGGGAACCGAAAAACACATTCTTAAACAGAAATAAAAAGATGGTTTTGTTAATTATGTAAAATCAACAAATAAACGTTGATTTTTGCTGACATAACAGGAAAAAAAAGACAACAAAAAATAAAATACCTAACATTTTAACACTCATAGCATTTTTGGTAAAAATGTGATTTTACAAAATGAACTATAAAAGAACAACGAAAATTACAGTTCGAAGTACGTAAACTGTAATAACGGTACCTACATAAAAATGCAACAATGCTAAAATAAAACAACTATGATGTTTCAATTTTTCAACAACATACACAGAAAGTAGAGACAAAGAAATGACGGCTACAAATGAATTCAATGTAGAATCTGATCAGTTATTAGTCTAATAGTTATGGAACTTTCAATATATCTTTGATCAGAAACCATTAAAATTTCAACTGAAGCAAGAAAGTTACCCAAGGAACCTACAAAATCGTAATCTAAAATATTAACTTTAAAAACTGAATTTAAACGACAATAATGTTAGAAAACAAAACTCAATAATCAGTGAATTAGAGAAGTTCATCAGCATTCCATGTAAATAAAAACTCTCAAACACGGTGTGCTTTGTTGCAAGCGAATGAAAAATAATAAACAAATCGAAAAAATTGCAAATATGAGACTAATTAGTGATATAGTTTGAACTTACCGCATGGGGCGCGATTGAAGAACTTTTAGGTTTTGAGGCAGCAACATAAGCTAAATACTGGATCACTTTTTTGGTATTCTCAGTTTTACCAGCGCCGGATTCACCGGTACATAATATTGACTGATCTTCACGATCTGCAATAAAAACAATTATGAATGAATAACAATCAAAATTGGACGAACGAATAAAATCTAGAACTGTGGATACCTTGGACTACATAAGTTATGATCAACAGAGGAATAATTTATTATGGAAAATTGGGCGCAACCCAATACAAATATAAAAGAAAGAAGGAAATAAATTATACAGTCCAGGACGATTTTTAAACCATAATGACCAAAATCTGCATGAGAAACTGATGGCCAGTCACCAGGAATTGATTTTTAATTGAATAAATAAGGGATTAACAAAATCATTTTTGAGATGAAAAAGTCGATGATTTCGACGGTAATATTTTCTGACGTTGAATCCATTAAAAAGTGACACAACTCAAAAACTTCAAATTTTTGAGGATGATTTCCAAGTAAAATTCTAAGTTACCACTTAAGTGAACAGAAAAATTTAAAAATAAATCATGACAAAGTCAGTTTTCAATGTATGGTACACACATAACTAACGCATGCATCAATAACTTGCAAAGTAATCAATCTGTGGCCACCATCAAGGGGGTAGGCCAATGGGAGACAAAGGGGGGCTATTGCCCCATAACCTTATTTTTAGTTTCATTTTGCTAATCACTAGTAAAATTTGGAAAAATTTTAGTAATAAATAAGCGACAGTGGGTTCCATGGAAGCGAAATTTCTCAAATTTTCTACGTGTTTAAAAGTAACAGGCAAAAAAAAGTCATCAAATATTTTTTTGACCTCCCTTGAAAAAATCCTGGCTATGTCACTGCACAACATCACCATTCTTTCTCCAATTTTCCTTCCCTTAACATAATTTAAGAAAACATTAATTCAATTCTGGCATTATGCACATAGAGCCCAATCCATTAGGTGTGTTTGAGCGAATCTGTTTTTTTGCAGGTTACAGATTCTCCATTCTGTATTTTTCACAGTTACAGGCTCACTGCAAATATAAAGGTCGAACAATAATCTATGATTTTACCATCAATAGTTTATTTTTTTATCAATTCGGGTAGATTCTTATCAAAAATGCAAAAGTTTTAATATTATCATCATCACTTTCACAAACTGCAATTATTTTAGGTGAATTTTTACTGTTGACTTTTCATCGAACTTTCAGCTATCACATCAAGTTATTATTAAGTTCAAAAGAAGCGAAGAAAAATAAAAAATATAAATATCAAAATCACTGATGACTGAATAAATCAAAATCCAATACTCTAATACTAAAAATAAAAAGGTAAAGATGAAACTGATAAGAACAACTAGACTACCAAACAAACAACAAGTCCAACCAATCTGTAAAATCCTATTTTCTCTAGATCAACTTGTAATATTACAGTGAAATTAGGAGATCAGTAATTTTTACAAGCGAGGCTCAAATACATAATTCTGCACAGAATCTGCACTCGGCCAAACGATTTTCTATAATTTTTCTGTAAATTTCACTATACTTGTAAAAAATCTATACAGATAATCAATGATCTAACACACATATTGACAGCTACTTCATAAGGATCCATTAATCCATTCTGACACATAAAGTAGTAATAGACTAAGTGACCTCCTTGTGATAATGTGTATACCAATGCGAATAATTCACACAAATAATAACATTGATAATCATCGATCAGTTCATCTGTTCTAATGTAATCATTTTGGGCACTCCTTAACTTTTTTCATTCTAATATTCATAGATTCACTCCCCACCATAATTTCAGGAAAATATTTTTGATGTTCCGGCATTAAGAGCATCAAGACCTTTTCACTGACACCTTATTCATAAAAATCCACCATCCGTTCCGGCGTAAAAGGTAGACGTAGGTGCTGGAACATACCAGCTCTGTTTGATAGGTCTACACCAACTTAGACCAATCTACACCGACAGGGCTATTCAACAAACGTAAGAATGTTATGTGACTTTGCATTATATTTTATTCGAATAATTGTGGAATAATCCCCATCAGTGTGGGTTAATACAAGTTGTGGTAGTCCTATCAAACAGAGCTATTAATAACGCAACGGATCTGTCTGGCATCCGCTGTCCATTGGTGACATCAGTATGAGCGTCTGGGCACACCTTCACTTTTTCCCTTTAATTTTCACTCCACCAACTATTTTGGAAAATATTAACGGTATTCCGGCATTATGCACATGAAGCCTTTTCTATTGATACTTTTTTCATGAAATTCCATCCATCGGCGCAAAAAGGAAAAACAGGTGTTGTGACCTTACTGTATTAATTTATATGATGATCTTTTTATTTTTATTTTTCCTAGGCTAGCAGTTGGGCATCAAATACTCCCATTAAGCATTTTGTAGTCATAGATCCATACGTGAATTTTTCAATAAGCGCTGGAAATAGTAGACAAATTAAAAGACGGAATAATTCTGGGCCATGGCTTCTGTCGGACTAACAAATTTTTCCATTGCAAAGGCGAATCTAAAACCATTGCATCAATTAAACCTGACACGAAGTTTATTAAATCAAATTAAAATAAATTTATCAATGATCGAAATTGCATTTTTGAACAGCTAAATGGTTATCATTGACACAATCAGCGAACAAATTAATTCTCCGCGATTCCCAAATTCACAATAATGAGACATTGAATTAATTAAGATATATTATTTCGACGGACAAAACAAACGAAATGCTGACACAGGCAACAAACATGGTGTATTAACGGAGATGGTAGTTATAACTTTTCGAACGTCTCAGAACCAAACATGCGGTCTATTTTATTAATTTGAATACAGAAGAACGCATAGAAACTGAACTGTCAGTGAAATTTACCGATGAAGGATACAGAATTTCTGGATATCGTTTTCCACTGCTCAATCCACTTCCCTCCCCTTCATCCAAAGAATAATGGTGTTATAGCTGTACCGACAACATTGGATACCTTCAACACATGAATGCGAAAACAAAAAAAATATGGAAGAAAACAGAAGGAATATAAAAATTTTCTTCTACGCACATCGAATCAGCTTGTGCTCATTCAACACCTGTTCCAGGATGAAGCAACGGACACGTTCCTCTTCACATCCAGATGGCGCACACTTTCGATTGTACATACCATGTTTAGACACTTCTCAAGCGTTTAAATCAATTACGAAAACCATAAACCGTAAATTTCACCCAAAAATGACTCATTCCACCCAAAAATTTTCATTCCTGTGCAACCGCTCACAACTGATACACAATACAAGTATATTTGCCTCCTTCATCTAAAGACTAATCGCAAAAACAAAAGTTGAATCCGGTTTTCAAGCAAAAAGGTCTTAAAATGATGTGGGTTGTAAGAATCTTTCTCAAATATAAGCCAAAATTCGTTCAATTAAGAAGTTCAAACAATTTCTAACATCGTTTATTAGTGAGCGGTTAGGGAAGAATACAGCCGTCTATACATCTCAATACTTTTTGAAACCATAATTATAATTCGGGAGAGATGTTTGCTCGCAATCCTCGTAATACGTTTATACCAATTAACCAAATTTAAGTCTTAGTAAAATCGAAAATAGAAACTACGGTAAAACCTCTCGTGACCTCCTACAACTTTCAACAGACCCCACAGGGGGTTATGAACATTTTGGAAATCACAGAGCTAAAACAAACTAACGCCGACACGAGCTAAAAATATTCAAATGTTGATGATGAAATCTGGAGAATAATGATTATACAAAACCAACTTTTTTCAGATGATCTCTTAAATGATAATTAAAAATTACCGAACAAAAAACATCTGCTACATATACTAGGAAAAACCAACCAAAGTTGAACGACTAAAAGTAGAATTTGAATTTTAAGAGTCGATTATTTGTATTACAATGTTTCCCACAAAGTCGAATAGGAAAAAACAAAAATTGGATCAGGTTTTTGTTCAAACACACGGAATCAATCAAAATTTTTTTTCATGTCTATTGCTTAAATTTTGTAGCAGCACGCTAGTGTTGCTGAGTTCATTTTTCTCAATTCGATCTACATCATTTATTTTTCTATTCATGAGGTTAAAACCAGTTTTCAATAAATAAATCTCATATCATTTCCAAGTTATCGGTTCATATTCATTCTGAGACTGTAAATTTAATTCATACTGCATAAGCGAACATTTTTTAGTTTAGATGCAAGACTCAACACTTACGGGGTAATTCTGGTCACGTTTCATAGATACATAACCAGATATGTGATCTGGAAACAAAAAGGTTCGAGATATCATACAACGCAGTTAATTATTAATATTCTACAATCTAACTGGACATAAAATTCGAGCAAAATCTATAAATTTTACATACCCATTTTTTAAGAAATTATGACCAGAATTCAAATTCAAAGTCGAAAAAAGAAAAAAATTTTGGTTCTGTTAATCCTCACACTTTAACACCGAAAAAAACAATGGTGCAAAGATGCGAATTCCAACTTACTTTTGGTATTTCTGTGTACAAATATATCCACCAAAATATTGATAAAAATATTTTTTTTCGCGAAATTTGAAGTGAAAATCTCCATTTATTGACCTCTGAAGCCTTGCAGCCTTCAGAACCGGCACAAGGCTTCATAATATGTATCCGATAAACACGTGCGTCGTGTCATAGTGATTTTCTTTCGTTGTTTAAATGGAACTAAGACTTACCAAAAGCTATTCTATTGACTTCTACATCAAAATACCTGGGAACTAAAAGCCTTGTAACCCTCTTTAGGCATAAAAAAAGGTAACATTTTTCCCGTACCATCTTCGATATTCATCGGACCAAAAAGCATTCGGAATCGATCCGACAATCAAAAAAAGAAAAAAAAAGTATAAAAAGCTAATTTCGTCTTCTACGAAATTCATACGTTCATGTTTATCAACGTATCGAGATGTCGTCCAAAATGTATTTAACCAGTTACACTTTATTTATCATATTCCACACCAGTTTTACAAGATTCTACAAGACCGCAGCTCATCGTCTCGACTAGAAAGCAAATTAATGACGCATAGTTTACGCTCCATACATTCTTTACACATTTCCAAGACGCTTAATGGAATATGAATGTTCTCGATGATAATTTTTTATCGGTTTCTCGTCTCTTCCTTCGATATTTAACAATGCAATATCGGTAAAATAGGTGAGCTATAAGCCCATAAGTAAAATATTTAAGGAAATGTGAAGACTGTTTTGGATTGAGTATTTTCATCCGAATTTGACAGCTGCCGAGATTCTCGAGTACAGAGATAGAGCTAAATGGAGGTATTGAGGGGCTAAGCTACCCCAAGGCCTAGATGAGCTCCTTAAGAAAAAAATTCTCAGGTATGTACCATTAAGCAAAATAAAAAATAAAAAAAAATGTCGGATTATTTTGATTGAATAACAGGATTCTCAGAAATTTTATCCCAGCTTCGACCTACTCTAGGCATCATAAGAAATAATATGTTAAAAATGAATTTTCAAAAATATGCTTTTATAAGAGTAAAACGTGTGAAGTGAAAACTAGCAAACCATTACACTTACACGGAAACACACTTTTACTTCAAGTGGTGAAGTGAAAATTGTAACGTCGCAAAAACTGATATCCCAGGAACCAATTTTAAAATTTTTTTAAAAACGAAAGTTTTAGAATTGATTTTCAAATTCCTTATTCCCTAAAATGAAATTCATCAATTTGCTATCATTTTCATTTTTTCTCTAGTTATGATAATAGTGAGGCTGGCAACGTGGTAAGGAATCAATTTTCATTCCACTTCATGGCAGAGCTGGGCACGAATCCACTAAAAATGGAATCGAATACGAATCCGTGAATCCACATTTTTTGGGAGATTCGAATATGATTCGATTCATTAACACTTTTTTTTGGATTCGAATCGGATTGGAATAAAGCGGGAGGTGGATTCATGGATTCGAATCCACGAATCCGACTGTTCAGCTCATTGGTATTTTTTAATTGCAATGATCTAAAATAGAAACTACTGTAAGAAAAAATCAAATTTCATTGATTTCACATCCAAAATCGAATGCACATTGTTTTTCAAAAATTTTTTAAATTTAAACGAGTAGAAATTATTTTTAATTCCGATTCTTTGAAGCAAAAACTAAAATCAATCCTTGATCCTTAGAAAATCTTTCAAAAATTTCGGATCCGTCAGATTCGAATAAAGTTTACGAATTCAGTATCTTTTTTGGATTCGAATCCCTGATAAGAATCCAATTTCTTAAAGTGGATTCGAATGGATTCGCCGAATCACAAGAACTGATTCAAATCATGCTCAACCCTGTTTCATGGCTTAATAAGTGAAGTTGGCTTTGATATAACCTAACCAGAAATTGCAATCGTTGCGCTTTGGTAATATTTTAGAGACAAAATCCGTAACTATTCTCAGATCTATACACATACGAATTAAAAACGAAGTCTAAATTCTGTTCCCAAATGGAGTTAAATAAAAGCATATAATAAAAAAATATTACGGTTACGATTTCTATTTCTAAGCCTAAACACTGAAGATAGGAGAAAATTTTCAAGAATAACCTCAGCCTTTTTCAAACAATACAAACTTCTACAGTAACAAATTTATTTTTGGAATTTATCGGACATACCGCTGTTCCTGTTTCAAACCTTGACGGCTGAAAGATTACAATTTTTACACGCTTTTATTCAACTTTCTCACAATTTCAATTTCACGAAATATTTTATGCGACCACCAAAGCGCTAAGATCGCAATCGCTGGGTTCAGTTATGAGTGTCTGTTTAAGAGTTTCACTTCACATTAAATTTTATACTTATACCGAATAGGTGATACGTGTGAATGCCCTCATCACCCGATCCTATATATTTTGGCTGCATTTAAAAGGTTCATTGAATCGGTACTTTTACAGATTTAATAAAAAAAAACGTAGCATATGAAGGTAGTTTAAAAGCGTATTTTTTTAAATTCATTTTTAACATAATTATTTTTATGTTCAATAAACCCAAATTTCGAAAACCAGACATAACAAAGATGGCTATTCAGTAATTTGGAGACATTGCGACGGAGATTGCAGAAAATATAGCAAAATACTGTAAAGGTTTTGACTTCAATACGAAGCCTATTCGGTTTCAATATTACGGAAAATTTGTACCAAGTTAAAAATTATAGAGCCAGCAACAAAATTTTTAAATTATAAGTCAAACATTTCGCGGGAAAAAAGAAAAAAATGACACTGCACTATTTTTCAAGCAATTCTTTTTATTTTGTACACAAACTCGATAATCATCAAATGAATAATATTCATATGGAGGTGATTCAAACTTTTAGATTTTCATCACAGTTTGTAGGAAAAAATATCGAAAAAATTTCATTTCAATAAAATGACTCGACTAAAAACATCTATTCTACGAAAATTATTCATTTTTTCAATATTCAATTTCCAGAAGTTAAATGAAAAGTTAAATGTTGGGAAATGAAATCACAACTAACGGTATTTTTTCGTATATTATTTTGGTAATTGATCAAAACGTGTCAAAAAAAATAAAAATAAAATAAAAGAAAAAAATATATCTATGATAATTAATTAGTACGGATTATCAAGACAAATAAAGATGACACGTCATTTCAAGTTCAGACTATACCCTATTCGTTTAAGGTAGACGTAACGTCATTAAGGTAGTTACACATATTAACACAGTTGAGCGTTATCACCTACAATTAAAATTGACAATTTATAACTTTCTCAGCCATATAATTGTAAATTATCGATTTTTCCTTTCCCCTGGGACAACAACCTGTATTAAAGATGGCAAATATCGAAAAGTTTCGATACCGATATTTGAAAACTATAGTTACTATCGATAGTTTCGATAGTTCTCCATTTTCATTACTTTTGCATAAACTCACCATGGGCATAACTAGGATTTCTTTCACTGTGGCAAAGAAATTTTGTAGATAACCGGGTCAACTTTTAAAAATTTTAATTTGGGTAAGAATGTCCGCATTTCATGTAGTCATCATTCTGCAGCTCCGTTAGAAGAAGTAGGTTTTCGGATAGTAGAACATTAGATGCTAAAAAGTTAGTAGTAGATCATACCTAATTTGATGATAGTATAAAATTTTGTAATTGTTCACCAAAAATTACAAAATATCAACAATTGGCAAATATATTTAAATTATCAAAAAACTATAGAATAAGTTTATGTTAAAAATGAATTTTTAAAAGGTAAGCTTTTATTTATTTTTTTGGCTTTCGCTTCAAGTGAAATAAACATTATTCTATTGCGAAAGGTTGGCTGCAGTATTGGTATATTTTAAAATCGCAGAAGTGAGTAGAATAAATGCTTTAAAAAAAAAACTCGATATCAATATCCAAAATGATATCGATAGTATAGATAGTTTTTGATATTTTGCATCCCTAACATGCATGTGATGTCATGTATTTTTCAAAGTGAATTGGCTATGGTGAACTGAATTTAATAAATATTAATAAACAACGGTACACTGCAGAAAAACAAGGAAATAAACTTGCATTACAAAATTTCTGTATCTATTTCAACTCTTTTCAGTTCTTACTTCATTCCAAAAATACTGAAGATTAACTTTCAATTTTTTTGACACAAAAAATTATTGGGTCAACAAAAAAACAACAAAAATTTTAAAATGATTGAAAAAGGACAAAAAAAAGGCATGCGTTCCACTGGAGCTATATTCATGAAGGATTGATGTGTAAACATAATAGTGTGGTTGTGAGAGTGTGCGTTGCACACACACACACAATCACACACCTATATGTCATGTAACACACACAAAAGAGTTACGAGTTATGAAAATCTGACAATCATAATTCTTGTTTAGCCCCTACTGTAGATTGAGCGCTAAGATGTTTACACATCAAAAAGCACTAGTATTCTTTACACAACAGACATGTTTGAATATGGGAGAACAAAGACACAAGAAACAACAAAGAAAAAAGAACAATTTACAATTTTCAATTAAAATGTCAAATTGTTCTTTTTATTCTCAATTTAGAAATATTAATAAAAATAAATTTTCAAACTATAGAGAGAATTTTAGAGTTCACTAATAATGGATTATTTTCAGTGATTATATCATATGAACATTAACAATGCCAACAAAATTATTGATCACAAAAAAAAAAAAAACTATCAATTTTAGTGAGTTTATAATCAACTGGTGTTCTTTATGTTTTTCTCATTTCAAAATGAAATAAGTTTAGGTTGAAAACAATTTTTTTTTTTTTTTAAATACGCTTTTATATATCGTCGGCTTCTTGACAG
Source organism: Ericerus pela (assembly GCA_011428145.1). Lineage (NCBI taxonomy): Eukaryota > Metazoa > Arthropoda > Insecta > Hemiptera > Coccidae > Ericerus > Ericerus pela. The sequence continues at coordinate 464,793 of WOFM01000039.1, forward strand.
AAATCACTAAGTCCACTTTTCCAAAAAAATTAATTTTTTCTATCAAAAAATATAGGAAAAAAATCTCCTTCAATTGGTAGTACTCTCTAAATGTAAACAAAAACAGCCAGCTGCTAAATGCGTATTTTAATAACTCACCCAGTCCCAAAAACCCTTTTTTTTGGCCTGATAAAAATAACTACCACATAGTCGCATGTAATTCCTCATGGACTTGTTAAAGTTTACTTAACTCTTACCAAAGAACTTAATTTATTCGACCCAACTGAAATTTTATTTTTGCTCTCCAGAACAATTTGAAAAATGTGACGGTGAATTCCGCTAAGAAGCCCACAATATTTGAAAAAAAAAAAAAAAAATCCATCTATAATAGGTTTGGATTTTGGATACTTCGCTCAGAACTGTAAGTTGTTACCATGATGCCACATTGACTGGTGTGTGTCATTGACAAAACTTGGATTTAGAAAGCAAGCACGATGGGCATATTCCTTTTTGTAACTGAGACGAGCAAGTTTTACAATTTTGGTTATAAAATGAATCAAATTAGATTTGGTACAAATTGAATCTTTCGATTCATTATTTTATTCATGGCCTCGTCACATATGTATTAAACTAATTGTTAGCCATAATCATAGTCAGGGGATTTATGTTTCAAAAACTACCATAATCTATGGATGCATTTGCTTTTCTCTTGTGTCTATATCATTGAGTAATGAGTATTAGTATACATGGTCCTAAAACGTAATGTAACGGCAGAAATCAAGTCCAATTAATTATTGATTACGAACTGCGATTAGAAATCAATGCCCCAGTAAAGCAAGATAATTTATATTCTTTACCTTCAAACGAAGTATTTGATACACATAAACATAACAAAAAAATAATAATTGTACTTGTACGATGATTTGTATTCATGTTAGAATCAAGCATATACAAGTGTACCAACTATATACAAATACGAACCCATGTAACATAATTACCTAATTTTATAGACAACTATAAAATTTGGACAATATAGGAGATGGGACTGAATTTCAATTTTGAAATAAATTGAAATTTATTCATTTATTCATTATAATGAAATACTTCACTCAACAGTTGAGCTTATTATTTTAATTTTAACATTTAATAAATTTACAGTCTCTGATAACTGATAAGGTGATGCATCATATTCAGAAAAAGAACCGGAAGATATAATTCGATAACTAGTTTGATTAATTTTGTGAACGAAATTAAAAAAGTTGTTCATCTTTGTTACAAAAAGGAAACACGCGCATGATGGTAAGTGATAACTGCTAAAAACCAAACTAGATTTGAGCGCCCCTAGATGTTAGTACAAGAACTATGTCATATTTTCTTGCATTAGTAACTGGAATAAAAGCGTAAAAAAAGTAACTTATAATAAAAACGATGAGATTACCACGTAGACTGGAATTACAATGAGTCTGTTCTTTTTGTCAGAAAAGTTTGAACTCAATTCGTGGTAGGTTCACAAGTAAACAGGAAAGTGTAAACAAAATTGCAAAAAATTTTCTAGGTTTTTTGAAATCAACAGACCGTTTTAAGAAAAAATGCAAACAAAAGAAAAAAAAAATATCAGTTATCAATCACACAACGAATTCCCAATTCATCGTATGTGAAGCAGCCACAACTTACTTTGGATTTTTTCTACCCCTCCTTTTCACTGAAAGAAAAAAGTGTGTGCATCTTCTACACTTTTCTTTAAACTTAGTCTGCACTAAATTCAAAAGAACGTCTATACTTTGCACTACTTCCAAAAAGAACACAATAAATGAACTAGTACAAGAACTCTTGCACTATTTTGGTCAAAAGAACAGACTTAATAACACTACGAGGAAATGTCATGAAAAGTAAACTTAAGATCAGAACAGGAAACTATAATACAGAACCTATCTGATGAGTGATGCACATCTCACTTCTTCTCTTCCAAACTCAACAATTATCTATTTTTAATGAAGAAAAATGGAAAAAAAATTTAAGTTTAATCTAGGTATCCATTAACATAAAGGACGAACTACTCCGTGTTCAAATAAATTTCTACAATAGGTTCACCACCCTTGAACAAGAGAAAATTTTGAAATTATTTACAAGCACTTTCACTTTTCAATTATAATTGATCGTTCATCGACTACTTCATCTTCATTGGTCGAAATAATGGTATTTCAATCTGGTATTTTCAAATTATCGTAAGTTACTTCCAGCAAGCGAAGGGGAACAAATTAAATAATTTAAGTTAAATGCTCGAAGTAATTCAGATTGTTTAAACAGTGCAGAACTAAATCTAATAAATACATTTCAGGAGATCATATCTACAATAGCTAACTTATCAAATAAAGGTAACTCTTGATCAAACAATAAAAAAACTTCGATTCATGAAGCGGATTCAAAATATAGGGGCAGACCAGCGTGGTATGACATTCAACTAGATAAAAAATAGGCAAAGTGGCCTACTTCAAATAAGGAATAAAGACTCAGAGTAGCACAAAAAAATAGACACACCTACGACTTTAACATAGAAAAATTCCGAGGATCCAGATATAAGACGTTCATGCCAAACAGTAATTCGAGTGAACTCTACGAAGTAAATCTAAAAGATCAATCAAATTCCAATGAGGGAAAAATTTTGAATAGCCCGGCTGAATCTAGACACAACTTTACGAACAATCACTGCCAGTGATTTTCTAAAAGCTTATAACCAAAAAGAACTCGTACCACTAAAAAATCATTGACAGACCATAATGATTTAATGAACGTTACGGAAACTAATTCCAAATATTTACATTTATGAATCATTTACCTTGTAACATCGAACGATAAGCAGTGTCAGTAATGGCAAATACGTGCGGGGGTACTTCGTGCCTTTTTATCCCTTTGTACCTTTCCATAATTTTCTCTGTGTAAATAGGCAATCGTTTGTATGGGTTGACGACTACACAAAACAGTCCGGAATACGTCTAGAACAAAAATAAAATAATAATAAATAACGAAGTACATTAAAATATTCTACTGCATTATGCATATAATGTTAAAAAAAACAACTAACTGTATAAGAGATACATAATATTTTCTTCACGTGGTTTCATAACTGAATATTGACAACAAGTTTTAGACGAATATTACACGGAAGGTCATGGTTTTTATCAAAACTATTAGTTGCACACATTTTTATCCATTTCCTTCCGCGAAGTAAAATAAAATCGTAGGTACCAATCATATGAAGAATTGAATTTTCAAATTAAATACAATATAATTCATCACAGGGATCACGGGAAACGAAGCGCCAAGGGAGTTGAAGCCCTACTTCAAAGAATAAAAAAGTAACACCATTTCAATAACAACTCCCACAAAAATAATCTCAATTACACGAATGATTGAAATTATTTTTTTAGGTGCGCCGCTATAGGTACCAACTTACTTTATCTATTTTAGCAGAAAAATTTTTTCCTTCATCCATCACAAATATATAAACTTGGAATAAGTCAATTATTTGCTAGAGACAATGCTATCGTAAAATCGTAAGCGGTTAAATACAAACGAGAAATTTGTATTCAATTTACCAATCAGATATAAAAAGCCGATGAAGGTAGAAGAAGAACGAGCTGCGCCATTTATATCTTTCATAATAATGATTCCTCAGTGTTGTAAAACAAATAACCTGAGAATTATAAATTGAGGCAAATTACAAGAAATGATTTTTCTTAGAAAAAGAATAAACTAAGGACTCGTAATTTATAAATATAACTTCTGAATACTGCATACGGACAGAATTATGGAATATGATAAAAGTCAACAAAAGTTATGACTAGCATAAAAAATTGTCAAAATAGCACAATTATGTCCAAAATGGGGGCAGTGCTTAAAGAACCCAGATTAGGAACAACATCAATTTTACATGTGAGAAACGATGGTTTTCAAAACCAACCTTTTTTATAAGCTTTTATTCTACACACTACTGAAATATACCAATACTGCAGCCAACCTTCCACAACGAAATAATATTTATTTCACATGAAGCTAAAAACAAAAAAATTTAAAATTAAAAAAAATAAATGCTTATCTTTTAAAAATTCGTTTTTAACGATTTATTCATTTTATTCTTAAAAATGAACAATACAACAGATTTGTTTTGCCCACAAACTTATTTTAACAGTAATGTAACTATTCTAATAAGAAAATGAACTAACAGGTTAACTTTTGACATATAATAGTGTATTACACACCAAGGTTCAAAGTGAGCATTTACATGCAAAAAAAAGTTTGTGAAATGAGCGCAGCGAGTGAACAATTCCCAAGTCATGCAAACTCATTTTTGAATCTTGTTGAGGAAGATATTTTTTATAATTAATGATCAGAAAGCGACAAAACGTTCGACAGAACATTCTCCATCTAGATGACATTTTCAACTATTTATTTAATTAAATAGGTAGTACTGTATTTCCAATAAAAAATATAAAACTAATTTTTTCTTTTTTTGCTGCTAGCTAACTTTCCTCTTCTTCTAATTATTATTGATAATCTAAAGGAAATAAGATGTTGAGTCATTGAATATGTTTTTGAAAATATTCTGCTGTAAAATTAAAAAATAAAATAAAAAAATAAAATTTTAAGGATACGCTTTTATTTAACTTAGCACTCTAAAAAGTAGAAAAATAATTTTTTATGACCAACTTAACTTACTTATTCTTGTAACACAAAATAAGTTTTTTGTCATACAAAAAGAAACCTACAAATATTGTTGAAAAACCTTGAACATTTATATGAGTAGCCTACAGACTTTGCTCAACTATCATTATAAATTAAAATTTATCTATATACTGACCTAATTCTTACAGTAATGTGTATTATCAGTCATTATTATCAATATCCAAATTATCAAATAACTAATCAACAACCTTCAAATTATTTGTTTAAGACCCTTTTTCAGTGGATAGTTCTGTCTACCTTCATCTACTAACTGGATTTGTATTCTAATTGAAATATTTCTTTTCTATTACCCCGCGCTTTTATTTTGTGTTACAAGAATAAATAAGTTAAGTAGGTCATGAAAAATTATTTTTCTACTTTTTAGAGTGATAAATTAAATAAAAGTGTATTCTTAAAATTTTTTATTTACTTATTTTATTTTTGACTTTTTAAGAATAAAAAAATGTATAGGTAATTTGATGTACATCTTAATTTCAATAGTATTTTACATTTAATTCACTTTAACATTCAATCTATCGACTTTTGTGTCAATTCAAAATTCAAATCAAATAAGATTCATCGCCTTTAGAAATCAATAATCAATGATCAATATTAAAATAAAAATTAAACAATAACAGAAACAGATGGACTAGTGAAATACTGATACGGAGACTGATAATCTGTAATGAGAGAGAAGACTTGTGTTGTTTTTCAATACGGATTTGGCGACAAATTGAAGGGAATTTGAAATGAATTCTCTTCAATTCGTCGCCGTGAAATTAATCATGATTCAGCGACAAATCAAAGAGAATTCATCTACGAATTAAGGAATTCTCTTTAATTCATCGACTAGTTTGCGTAAATTTAATGGCATTAATTCGTTGACGAGTTCGCGTTCATTTAACGGCATTCATTCTTCAATAAATTGAAGAGAACTTCTCACAAATTCTTGTCAATTCATAGACGAATTAATTCCTGTAATAAAAAATACATAGGAAATCTTCAGTTACTTCTCACAATTATGACAATTAACAAAACTATTTACCAGTATTTTTCATGAATGATATCAAAAACGATTTGACAAATAAATAATAAAATGATTTCAAAAAGAACTTTATAATAAATAAATAAAGAAAAACACACGCATCAAAATTATAAACGTTAGTCAAGTAGCGCTACCTATGAACCAGCACCTTGGAACTAAGCAAAAGTGAGTTAAATAAAAGCGTATAAAAAAAAAGTTTCTTGAGATATTGCAAATAATCTGTGAAGGTGAAAAAATTCTTATCATTTTTTACCTTCATTTGTTGATATTTCAGTTCTTAATTATTTAATCTCCTTGTTCTTTGTCACATTTTATTTTCTGACTTTGCTTTTTATTCTCTCCACAATAGTAGAAGTTGTGAACAAAATTTTATTAACTTTTATTGATAAAATTAGTTTTTAAAAAGACAACATGTGAATTTTTTTTTACAATACCCAATACACCCCCACCAATATGCAGAGGGCTATACAACAATTTTTACATGGATGTATGAGGTGTGGCCTATCATCAGGAATTTTTTTGGCATCCACCCATGTAATATCCAATGATCTGTATACTACATAATTATATAAGTTTGTAAATATTTTAATTTTGCATTTACAGCCTATGAAATTTTATTTATATAATTCATTTCAGAATTTTAATGATTCTCTATCACTCTTAATGTGATATTCAGTTAATGATTTTCGAGTTTTATTTGTGAAGAGTCATGTTGGACATTCTAGCAATTATAAACAGTTGGCCCACATTAATTATTCACTTAGCAAAAAAAGAAACATTGTTGAAGTTGATATCCTGTATTCCACCAACCCACATAATAGAAGATGTGGTGCTTTCCTCGAGCCAACCAAAGCCAAAAAACATTTTCAGAAAATTTATTTGCTTAATGAACAAAAAATCCGAAATATAGCTGCTTCTTATGGTGTGTCTGTTATACATCCTGATCGTATTCATTCAAACCATGTTGTTGGTGTTGAAGCTTGGATTACAAAAAATAAGGAGTCAATTTGTTTCTACAAAAGTCAGGGTGAAAATGTTCAGTAAAATTTTGAATTAAATCAAGCTGATTTTTTTTTTTTTGGTGATAATGCAAAACAAACAAATCCAGAATTTTGAACAATACTCGTCAGATATGATACTTGTTGATGGAACACATGCCATTCGTAAAGGCGATGATTTTCTTATGCATACAATCCTCGTTAAAGAGAGGTATGGTGAAGGTTACCCAGTTTGCTTTCTTATAACAAACCGAAATGATGCACTGGTTTTTGACGTTATGTTCACCTGCATCTGAGACAAATTTGGAGCTGTCAATACCAAAGTACTCATGTCCGATATGCAGAATTCATATTGGATTTCTTGGAATCACATCATATGTATTGTGCATGGCATGTCATATAGAATTGCATCATTAAGTGAAGATAATGAAATAGCGAAACCAAAATTATATTTATTGGAGAAAGTTAAAGATGAGTGTGTCCAAACTGCCCAATGTTATGCGATGATTGCCAATTTTGTTTCCATCAATTCATCTGTTCATGTTTATAGAATGCAATCAGGAGTATCATGTGCAAACACATTCAGTCGCTGTGCATGAAAGAATTGCAAGATATTGTGCCTGTTTACAGTGATGGGATTCTGGCTGAAATAGATGAATCCTCTTCAGATATAACATTGACTTTCCAACACTTTCCTTTTTATGAGTGTTATGTAGGCTATCATCAACTTTTTCAATGTTGCAGATATGAGAGTAATGGTAGTTCTAGTTATTCCAGTTACCAAGGCTATTCCAACAAATTATTGGAACCAAGTATGAATTTTCCATCAATCGAAGGTAATCTAACATTGAAAAAAAAACCTAACGCCTCATCACGTATTTGAGAAATATCAATGAAACATATAAACAATAAAACAATTTAAAATTACTTAAGTTATACTATTTCTTAGTACAACACACAAAATTACTAAATAGACTTGGGGAAAAAAAAAATTCTAGCGCACCAAGCCTTGTTTGAAAAAGTAGGTTTTTGAGAAAAAGAATAACGAATTTTGATGGTCACATTAATTGTCTGTAAGTTTATATACGTTAATATCTCTGCCACGCATCAACCGCAGTAAGTGTGTATTTTCCAGAAGTGTCAAATTTTGTAGTCTGTAAGTTTATATACGTTAATATCTCTGCCACGCATCAACCGCAGTAAGTGTGTATTTTCCAGAAGTGTCAAATTTTATAATGACTGCCATTCAAAAACCAACTGACCGATTTCGCTCAAATTCAAAACCAAACCAGTCCCTAATAGTCTCCAACTACCATAAAAATTTCCAGCAAAAATCTTTTCATTTACGGGAATTATCGTGATGACAACGTAGTGGGTTTGCAAAACTTCTAGAACCCCTTCCTCCGAAATTACTGAATGAATTTCAACAATTTTAACACGAATTTGTTGCCCATGAAAGCGTCTAACACTATTTTAAGTTTAATTACCATAAGTCAAAAAGTGGAGGCTCCAGAGACTCCCAAAAAATGTCAAAATCAGTAAAAAAAAGTGTCAAATTTGTAATGGCTGCCATTCGAAAACCAGTCCCAAATAGTCTGAAACTACCATAACAATTTCAAGCCAAAATCTACAAATTTACGAGAGTTATCGTGATGACAACATGCTGGGTTTGCAACACTTTAAGAACCCCTTCCTCAAAAACTAACGAATGAATTTCAAAAATTTAAACACGAATGTGTAGCCCAGGAATGCTTCTAACACTACCTCAAGTTTCATTGTCATAGGTCGAACCTCGCTACAATAAATTATAATGAATATTTATTTCAAATTTCATACAAATTTCGGATTTTAGGACCAATATAAAAACAAAAATAGGAGTACCGGAAGTACCATTCGGTTGATCCACGCTAAAATTAGTAGCGTACTACAATGAATCAAACTAAATATTTATTCCGAATTTTGTGTTATTAGGGTTAAATTGAGCATTTTATAGCCAAAACAAAAATGGTGGTAACGGAAGTACCGTCTGGTCGATCCATACAAAAATTAGCAGTATGCTACAATAAAATATAATAAATATTTGTTTCAAATTTCGTACATATTGTTTCAAAATTGCGTATTTTGTGACCAATAAAAAAAATGGCGGTACCAAAAGTACCGTCTGGCTGATCCACGCCAAAATTCGTAGTTTACTACAGAAAATTATGATAAATGATTTTTCCGAATTTCGTGGCTATTGATGCAAAATTAAGGATTTTATAGCCAAAATAAAAACAAAAATGGTGATATCGGAAGAACCGTCGGCTGATCCGCACCAAAATCAATAGGTCTGGTCCTTGGCTTCGTACAAATGTTCGTACCAAATATCGTGATTATCTGATAAAAATTTCGACCAGTATCGTGGAAACAAGAAATGAACTTATCTATTTATCTATCTATCTATCCATCTATCCATCTATCTAATCTATATATATGAATTTGAGTTAGTGATGCCAAAATTTTACTGATATCATGAAACAAAAAACGTACCCACTCCCAACCCTGATGACTAATATCGCACGGTGTAACGACCTGCCCAAAAAAACAAATTTAAGCTCTAGTTCCTTTTAACATACTTTACACTACGTTTATGTATGCTATCCATGTTAATTTAAGGGATTACTTTATCAAATGTATTCTAAATTGGTGAACTCCAGCAAAATATTGAAAATACACATAAGGTACTCTAGGGTTGTCTACTTTTTCACCGGTATGTCTTGACATTGAAAAGTACATGGCTCTTATGGAGCTTTACTGATCCAGTACTATAATTATATAGTCGGAGATCTACCCCTAATCGAATCTTCATTCATAAATTTATTTCGTTCCTATGTTTTTTTTTCTTTTTTTTTCAAATTGATTAACAATTCCCAAAAGCAAGTAATCGAGTAATAGTAATGAACAATAATGATTCGGCGTAGCTTATAATCTAGTTATCTTTTCCGCAAGAAAAATTATGTCAAATTATTTTTTTGTTTCACTTAACTGTACGTACTTTAGAATTTTTTGAGGGTGTTGGCAGAGCAGGTTTCCTCAGGATTTGAACTTTTGACCAAACTATTCTGGTTTTGGCTGTAGATAATGCAGATAACCATCTTCAAACTCAACTACATTGCCCAAATAAAATGTGTAATCACACAGAACTAAAACCATAGGATAGAATTACAAACGAACTATTGATACGAATAGTTTAGAACTAAAACTTCATGTTGTACAGTACCTTTTCGCCACATTGACGGAGGAAAATAATTTTATTTTTCGATTAACTTACGATTGAATCGTGAATGGTGAAATAAATCAATGGTTCCTAAGGATGGGCTGCTCCGGAGCTGTCTGGTTTGAAGAACCAGGTTTTTCACAAGAGCTGGTTCCTAAAACTGCTCCGATGTGACGAAGTCTGCTCCCTGCTACGTTCTGCTCCGATGCCCCAAAGACCATAAAAATTTTTTTTCAGTTTTTTATAACACTGGTTTTCGTTATCAGCAGCTAAATTGAGTTCAGTTCATATCATTTTACATTGACATCTCAGACAAACAAAAATAACGAGAGGAATCACGAGAGAAATATTTGTTGAGAAGAGCTGAAATTTTTATGAATTGTTGTAGTATGTTAGCTTAAAATTCTGTGAAAATTTCAGCTCAATCGCATATTTCATTTCTGAGACTTTGCTGAAATTTGGCCAACTTCTCAACTAGACTGAATTCTTATCCTTTCAATAACTCAATTTGAACAGAATTTCAGCGATATCTCGACGACCGAAGATGAGATTGAGCTGAAAATTTTCGGAGATATCGAAATTATGTAAACCAAGTTTCCGGTGAAAATTTGGCTAAAATTGGACCCATGGTTCTCGAAATATCGTTGAAATTCTGCAACTAGATTTAGGTTATATTATTTGCATAGGTATTCCATGAAAGTTATGGAGAGGAATTATGAGAGAACTGTTAATTGTAGAAAACTGAAATTTTCACAGAAATTCAGTTAACATATTATATCTCAAAAATTTCTGTTTTCTGCAATTAACAGTTTCCTTATAATTTCTCTCAATAACTTTCACTGCACAGAGTGACGAATGATAAAATTTTAGCAATATTTTGAAAACAAAACATATGAATTCAGAAAAATTTTCATAGAATTGTTAGCCAACATGTCACGTACCTCAATGTCTCTATTCTCACCCAATTTCTCTTGATAACTTTTATTGTATTGAAGGGAATAAAAGATACTACTTCTTCACAGTAAAAATACTGATGACAAATACTGCTCAATCCAACATGGTTATGGTTAAACTCATTCTTAGTCCAATGGTTTTTATTTGAAATATGATCGGAGCACTTTCGGAGCAGGAAGAAGATTGAAAAACCAAGTTTTTTGAAAAATCAGGAACAGGCCAATTAGGTTTCGCAAATGAACAATTTTCCCCACGACTAATGGTTCCGAAAGAATCGAACATGGTTTTCACAATTTCTCTCCATGTAGAAGCAGGGAAAATAATAAAGTTTGATTATATTTTTTCACATTTTTCTGTAGCAGTGTTTATGAAATATGAATACGCATGTTTCCGAATTTTTGACAAATCTGAGAAAAATGAACACATTATTTAACTTATTAAAGATTAGTATCTCGTTCACTGAGCTTTGCTCGTTAGTGAAAATAGAAAAAATTTTGTTAATTTTCAATTTTCATAATACTAAACTTATTAATTCATTAGTCATCATATGCAGCCTAAAGCTACCAAAATTCGCTAATAAAACCTTTCCTACCCACTATTTTAAGGTTAATCACTATCGTTCGTTGTTATCATTTACTGCTGATGGATAGATTTAGATGCTCATAATTATTTCTGTTCAACGAATTTTCTCAAACTTAGGACCTATCTCGATCGTTTTCTCGAACCCAAAAACCTCAACCCTGTTAATTTCAGCCACATTGTCGGTCTAGTTATCCACAATGCGTTATATACATACATACAATTATTTCTCCTATTACAGAATAGGACATAAGATTTCAGAAAATTAAAAAACTCTGAAAAATTAACGTTTTTATACATTAAAACTTTTCAATTAAAATTCGATATGTCCCATTCTTAATGGGTGTTGATTTAAGTCTAAAAAATATCTTAACAAATTTTCATAATAAATAATAAAAAAAATATATTTTTCTGCAAACATTACAAACGATGAAGGATGCAGTCACCCACCTTAAGCAGAAAAAAAAGTAATTAGATGAGCCTTAGTTATGCATTAATTGGATTATATAATACTTATGTTTTAACTCCGAATATTATACTTAGATATTGTTCAAGATTTCTGATGTTTCAACAATGGAATAAAATCGTTCTTATTTTACATTTCTTCGAATTACACATAATCGACTTTCTTTGCCTGATAAAATAGAAATACCCTATTTTAGTCATTATTTCGCAAGCCGGATACGGGCGACCGTAATACTGAAAAATGCCACGTATGTTGATATAAATATTTTCGCAAAATCACGATTGATTTTCGTACATGTTAATAAAACGTGCGAATCTGCAATGCAAACTATAAACAAGAACTTTTTTTTTTTGTTTATATTATTTTATCGAGTAAATTACTCGGGAAAGCAAAAACGTTTGCTCGAAATGTTTAATACAACCCTCAAAGCAGAAAAAATAATTAAAATCTTTGGCTACATTTCGCCCAATAAACGAATGAATGGATGGATGGATGAATGAATGAATGAATGAATGAATGAATGAATGAATGAATGAATGAATGAATGAATGAAAATAACGTATTGTAAATTTATGGAACTTCCAATCCAACTGGATTCATTTTTCAATTAAGACAAAATCAAATAATGTGCTATTATACGTAAAGAGAATAATATCAACAAGCATTCACCATAAGATGGAGGTTTTAGTAATTATGTTAATTTTAATGTCAAACGTTAAATCTCTCTTCTCTTCTTGTACCCTCTTTAGAAAAATGCTAGACGAAGATAGTACGAACAATTTTCACTGAGCATTATTTTGGAGTTAAATATAGATTAGGTTTTTTAGATCCGTGTAAATACGACAGGACGAAGGTGTGGAACCTCGTCCACAAAGAACAACATTCTTCTAATCTCAAAAAGAAAACAAAACAGATAACATCTGAAACTAGTGAAATTTTGTAAAATTTCAAGGCATCCAAAAGAAAATACAATTCAAACACGTGCCATTAAAGATGGAGGAAAACATTTCAGTACATTATTTCGAAATCTTAGGCAGACGAAACGAATGGAAATTACGAGAATATGAGAGTACGTAACGTTACCTGGTGAGTCAGTCAGGCTTAATAACTCTTCTACGAACGTATTTTACATGCATACATAAAAAGTACCAAGGTAGACGAAGAGAAAGGAGAAGAATTCCCAGTTAAGGAATAACAATAAACCGGTTGCCAAATGCGAAGAGAAAAAACGTATTCACCGGTATGCGCTTAGAAAACGGCTGTCATCGATTCTCTGATAATAATGACTCACAAAATACGTCGCGAAACACCATACGAACTTTTCTGACACACCGAACTTCAGCAATGGTAATAAAATGACGAGGGAGAAAAACAAAAGAATTCTAAATGGCGGCAAAAAATTGGAAGAACATTACCATAACGAATACTTTCAACAGAAAGGTGTGCAAAAGTTTTCTGAAAAAATTCTTCGGCTCAAAGAGCACATTTTAAGTAGGTTTTCTTTAGAAAATATACTTATTACGCTTGATGCAATATTAGCCCCCAGGATTGGGGGTAAGTACGTTTTTCATTTCATGAACTCAGAAAAATTTTGGCACAAATAACTGAAACTCGTGTGTATATATTATATATATGTATGTCAATTTCTTGTTCCCACGGTACAAGTCGGAATTTTTGTCCAATAATCACAAAATTTTTTACGAACATTTGTACTAAGCTAAGGACCAGACCTATCGATTTTGATGCGGATATGCCGGGTGGTACTTCCGGTACCACCAGTTTTGTTTTTATCCTGGCTATAAAATGCTCAATTTTGCATCAATAGCCACGAAATTAGGAATAAATATTCATCATATAATTCACTGTAGTACGCTACTAATTTTGGCGCAAATCGGTCAGACGATACTTCTGATACCACCATTTTTGTTTTTATCCTGGCTATAAAACGCTCAATTTCTCATCAATAGTCACGAAATTCGGAGTAATATTATCATAATTTATTGTACTACGCTACCAATTTTTGTGTGGATTGACCGGCCGGTACTTCCGGTAAATTTTTTTCCCTTTTTTTTTCGAATCTGCGTAAACTTTTAATTTTACAAAAATTATCCACATGTTCATGTTTTCTATTTTTTTTATTATATAACTTTATTGTATTTCTTTGATTTTATTTGAAATTGTATGATTCTTTACATACTTTACCATCTTAATCAATTTTTCATTCCAAGAAATAATGCCTTTAAATTTCACATTGTCTATAGCCAGTCCCACACGATGCGCGTATTCGGCAAACATTTGGCATTTGTCTACATTCGCGCATCGTGTGGGAGAAATGCCAATGCAAATGTTTGGAATTGCCAATGCAAATGTTTGGCATCGCCAAACATTTGGCGAACATTCGTCTAGGTTCCGGCAGTTGTTGGTAAATAATTTGGGAGTCAAAGGGATGACGAATATTTGAATGCTTGCAGATGGCTCCTACATGACACGCGTGAATAAGTTCGTATATTCATGGTGTAATGTAGGAGCCGCAAAGCAGCGAGGCAAATGTTTCGGCCAAATATTTGCCGAATAACATTTGCCAAATACGCGCATCATGTGGGACCGGCTTAACATTTCGTCAACAGCTAATAAATTTCATACAATCATAACATACCATTTACGCATATGAATTTACAGACAATTAATGTAACCAACAAAATTAGTAATTTTTTTTCTCGAAAACCTGCTTTTTCTAGCAAGGCTTGCTGCGTTAGAGTTTTTTCTTTTAAAATTTTTCAACCCAAGGTCTGTAATCATTATATATAAGGAGAATCGAAATTAAAGGGAGTCATTTGGGTCTGGACCCTCCTTAGCAAAACAAAAAAGCTTGACTTCTAAAAATTGTTAAAATTTTTGGTGATTTTTTAATGGGGAGGTCGTAAAAGACCATTAAGAATGCGTGGAAACCCTCTTTACAACAGAGCTACCTACACCCTAGATGAATAAATGAAGTACTCAAAAAAATTTCACTCAAGTTGGATATTTTTGTAGCATATTACTTTAATTTTTCAATAATTTTTAAATTTTTGCAGCTCTTCTCCTTCAGAACAGAAAATAGGCAACGCCTACCTCATTGCGCGTTTTAATCAAAGCAATTCATAATTACATTTAGAAACTTTTCCACTGTGAGTGATATTACACCTATATCAACACTTTATTCGAACTACACAGATCCTCATAAACTTCTAGCCTATTTTCAAAATAATTCACATAATATCGACTCACGTAACTTACTTGGAGCCATTATTTCCATCATTTATTCTCGGAAAAATAGATAAATAAATACACAAAGAAACAAAGGATACTACAGACAATGGGAGCAACGTTCATTAGCAACCAGCGTCGTTATTCTTCTCTGAGTAAAAAATTCGCTCCCTAAACAAAGGTGAGGTAAAATTTACAACAGATCGAATTACATCGAAAATTTTTCAGTCTTTCAATCTAACTTTTCGTTAGAAAAGAGTACTTCCAAGCTCTATGACACGGGGTCACAATAAACTATTAATACAATGTATGCAAAATAATCAAATCTAAGGAACTACGAAATAAGGATTAAAAACAGTTTAACATCCTCTAAACACTTTGTAAACTCACAGACTTAACACTCATCCGACATTAACGATAGAACTATCAAATGACGATAATTAGTACAGCCTCATACACTATAAAGTAAATGAATTAATGCTCGATTGCCCTTGAACCAACAAAATATAAAATATTCGAAACGTGCTGTACAATGAGAAGACTAACAAAACGATAAATTCTACTGAAAAATGCGTTGAACAAAATAAAATTAATGTAATTCGGCGGGAAAACGAATACGAATTCGGTGAAGAAATATAATAATGTCGATGACCTTAGCACCTTAATCAAAAACAAACGTTTCCAACAATAATACGATAAGAACTAATAACGTCACAATACTGACACGCAGAAACAAGAAAGAAAAAAAATCACGTATCTCAAAGAAAATTAAAAACTCAAAGAAAAAATTAAAGCATTTTTCCTGAATTTCGGTAAGATACAAACATCATCAGGTGTAAGACGTATGACACCAATTCTCATAACATTCACAGTATAAACAGGAACAATCATACAATTGTGGTTAGATAGTGGTGAGTCCAGAACTTTCAAACCATTATTTCGAATTATGAGGACACGAAAGAAGGGTGGTAAATTTTTTTTAATTTTTCTAAATCGGAACAAATCCAAAAAATTACGAACTTAATACTGAAACACAACAGTAAATCCTACTCGAAGGGCATATCTGTTTCAACTGAAAAATCTGTCCCTTTTCTATGCTTGAAGAGGAAATATTTTTATATTTTTCAAATCTTCACGAATGGTGAAAATAAATTAAGTGAAAAGATGCTAACGACCGAATTACCAGAAAACAAAAAGAGAAAAAAGTTATGGTGTTCAAATTAAATACTTCTCAACTTTTTTTTTTCAGTTTTTCAATTTTTCAAAAGGTGGTTCTTCATTATTTTTCCTCCTGAAAGAATATTATTTTTAACCTTTAGCCAAAAAATGGAAAGTAAATGTAGATGAATTTATTTCACATATCTAGTTTTATAAGGACCATATCTTCAGCCTTTAAAATCCGATCTAAATGATGAAAAGGAACCAAAAATACATAAATTTTCAAAATCTGATGCGATCAAAAACCTGCATTTTCTGAAATCATCAAAGGTTGTCTATGGTTTCCCTTCGATTATCACATTTATTTCATGGGTATGTAACATCATACATGAAACAAATGAAATATTACCAAACTCCGTTAAAAAAAACCTAAGAAAATCTTAAAAATAACTTGAAAATCCATTTTTGCTTTCAAGTAATTAGTCCAGATTGGACAAAATTCATTTTTAAACTTTGTCCCATACCATCATAAACAGTAATCACAGCAGAACAACACATGTATAAATTGGATTTTGGATAGAGATTTTTTTAGACCCGGAACAGCACCTGGATCAAAGTTCCATATTGTAAGAAAAAAAATAAGGAAAGCACATTTGTTCCATAATAGTGTTTATAGTTTGAAGCCCAAAAACTGTAAAATTATGCAAGACTTTATTGTCAATATCACCCAAACCAAAATTACAAAGTCTCTTACCATAAATCAAAATAAAACTTCACCCCTGAATACTGATTGAGGATGATACAGTTTGAGAGATACTTATTACATTTATTGGGGTTTATTTCACATAATTAAACAAATTTCTATAATGTGAGAACTATCATCTTCTGAAAACATTTCAATTTGGTAAAATGAATCCAGAAATAACAAACTTTTAAAACTTGATTTGTGAAATACGGGACCATAACAAGAGTTACAAAGCCAATTTCAACAAAATTATCAGTCTCCAATCTTCAAATTACATACTGTGTGGAACTATTATGAAAAAAATTACCGCAATAGTACTCAAATTAAAAACCAGAATCATGAAAAACTTAATTTCTTCATTTTGTTATCAGAATAAAATTTTATTCTCACAGGTGAGAAAAAAAAGAAACATTCACTTTGTTCCATATCATCAAATATACTATAAGATTTGTTAAATGAAGAGAAAATAATAATAGATTTTGGATTCAGGAAATTTTGGCTCTGGAAAGGCCGTGTCTGAAAAATTCTAATTACGATAATTGGAAACTCAACAAGGATGATGGATTTATTCCATTTATCAGTGAATAAGTATAAAACTTGGAAACTAAAAAAAATGTGAGACTTTATTATAATTATTTATCAAAACTGGAAATAACTGTGAAACATGTACATCCCTGAATGAAGTTTCATAAATGTGCATATATGGACATGAATAGAGTTTTTTCAGATACACAATTGGAAACTATCCAATTTGATTATGACCATGAATTATAAAACAAGAAAACCACATATGAAGTAGGAAATAAAATCTATAAAAACTACAGTTTATTACTAAAAATTAATGCAAAATTTCACACCTGGATACTGGATGAAAATAACAGTGTTTTGAAAATTCTCATTACATTAGAATAATTTGTTCCACATAATTAGTCAAATAAATATAGTGTAAAAATTAGGATCTTCCATAATCTTTTTAATCAGGTGAAAAGTATTTCGAAATTACAAATTACAAAACACCAAACTTTTTTCAAATCCAGTTCTGTGAAAGTTCTTACTAAATTTTTCATTCTGAGCACAGGAACATCTATATCTAAAATTCATCTACTATGATTACCGTCAACGATGGTATGGAACAAAGTTTAGAAATGGATTTTGTCATCTGAACTTATTATGTAAAAGCAAAAATAGATTTTCAAGTTATTTTCAGATTTTCTTACATTATTTCATCGAGTCAGGTAATATTTCATTTGTTCCACGTATGGTATTACATACCTATGAGATAAACATAATATTCAAAGGACAATCCTGGACAAACTCTAATGATTCCAGAAATGCAGGTTTTTGATTACATAAAGTTTGTAAAATTTAAGTATTTTTGGCCCTGCTTCATCATACAGATGGGATTTTAAAGGTTGAAGATTTGGTCCTTACATTAATATAACTAATTATGTGAAATTAATTCATCTACCTTTACTAACTATTTTGTGGCTGCCTTGAAATTAATGAAGATTATTGTAAAAAAATTTTCTTTTCCTCGCGATGCTTCAAAATGAAAATGTTTCATACAGTACACTTCAACATTGAACCATAGAATATTAAATATAATAATAGAAGACGCATGTGAAACGAAAAATAGCACTACTTTTGAGATGAAGTTTTCTCACTTCTAAGGAATGGTACAATTTTCAGTTTCATTTTAATCCTCAAAATTCATGTTTGTTATAATCTCTGAATTATTAATTATACTTATTAACTATGCGAATAAAAAATAGCAGTTTATTATCTTGTTAATGAGTTGAAAAATGAAGATTTATGGAGGACCTTATTGCTGAGAATTCAGTAGTTACTTTATCTCGCAAGAAAGAAAAGTATTGCATTATGAAATGTTCATCGTGTATTCATCATTATAAGAGCGGATTTTCATAACAATCATGACTGGAGCATGAGTGCCAATGACACATAATTGTTAAAAACAAAGATAAAAACAACTTTTTTTTTTTTTTAATTCTAACATTTTTATTTGTACAGTTAATAAAGTATCGCATGTCATATGGGAAAAAAGTGAGAAATTATCAACTAGTGCAAAGTTTGCAAGCACAAGCCAAAGGATATGCTGTAAACACACAAGTTGATAATTGCTCACTTTCATTCCATGCTGCGTAATATACTTTCATTCGTTCATTCAATTCCATTATTTGAAGAAAAAAATGTTTTTATCATTGTTAATGAACCCGAATACGGGCAAACAAATTAAAATTTTGTACTGTAAGGATGAGGACAACTACAAAAGTGATGCCGTTTTTTGGAGCAGCGTTTAGATGAGCCCACGTCCTCTTATTGTATTTAAGTACCAGGTTCACCGAGCTTTGTTCCGATGTGAAAATTATAAAAAATTTTATTAATTTAATTCAAGCTGAGGAATTTCAGAAATGTATTTTTATAACATATCTTGAGAGTCATAAATCATAATAATCATACGCAATCTAGGACTAGCAAAATTCACAAATAAAACCTTACCTATCTGTTACTCCCAGCTGGGTGAATTTTTCATCATTCGTTATCACTTACTGTGCTTATGGACCGATTGAGATGCTCAAAATTCTCTTCAACGAATTTTCTCAAACCTAGGACCTACCTAGATCGTTTTTTCGTACCCAAAAACCCCTTTCCTGTAAATTTCAGTAACATTGTTGGTATAGTTTTTCATAACGCAGTTATATACATACATACCCGAATACATACAAACAATTATTGCTCCTATTATAGTATAGGATGCTCTGCGCATTAAAAATGCTATTGCGACGAGTTTATTGTTACCATAATTAACCTGACACCAAAAGGTGAAATCTTGGTAATCTGAGAAAAAGGTCTCACATCAGCGGCACTGAAGGGCGGAATACCGGTGAAACGTGCAATTCCGAGTAATTAATTTTCGGATTAATTCACATAAACCCCACTAAATGAATTTTTCAAGTGCACGGGAAACATACACCAAAGTAGAAAAAACGAATTTTTTAACGAAACTAAAATAAAAATCAAAAAAATTTCAATGTAAGAATTCATAAAGGTTTCATAAAACCCCCAATTTTTTTTATTATCAAGCGTTTAACGCCCCTACTTCTCTTTTCCGCAGTTCATAGGAATTTCTTCACAGCAGCTAAAAATGATAAAACTATCTCGCTACAATTCATACAAGCTCAACATTTATTAAGTCAATGGTTCCCAATTTTATTTGAATGACACCGCCATTTTCTGTTGTTTATCAACATCTGGACACCCCTCTAACTTCCCGTGTACTTGTACCTCCTGGCTTAATCTCACATTTCCTTGATTGCGAACTACTAACTTAGATTAATGGGAAAAAATCTATTCAATTACGCAATTGAGAAATTTTATTTAAATAAGAGAATTTAAAATCAAACCTTTGTACACAGTACCTCTCAAATAAAAATAAACATTTTTCAAACCACTGATTCTTCGACATTTTCATGTAATATATTATACAAAGAAAGTAAAATTTTTAATTATATTTAAGAATATCATACGAAGAAACAAACCGTGAAGAGTACAAATCGGCCAAAAGAGCGAGTTGAAAATATTTAAATTCAAATAAAAATGGCTTTATGGTAAACAAGCCATAAAATTTCAATCAATAAATTTTGGCTTTTCAACCAAAGTGAAAAGTCTGACGTACAACTAATTTCGATTCTCCTTCCCGAACAATTATAGTGCACATGGGGAACCTAACTGCAAGTATCTGAATAGTTATGTTATGTCGAAGATAGTATGAATTCATCTTAACACTCGCAATGAAGTTCAACATATTGAATCAGAATTACACAAATTCACCACTAAACTAATGGAGCGTTAAACTGCGACAAATATGAAGTTAATGGGCTTTCTTCTTCTTTCTGACCATATCCATAACAACCAGCAACCCTTCCAGTAGAGAAAAAACCATTTTACATCATTCGACAAACAACAACAACTACCAAATTACCAAATAATGGCAGATGTTCCATAGCGTCATTAAAAACGAAACCGATTACTCGGCGTTGGTTGAGTCTTTCCGAGAAACTTTGTTGTCTGTATTTGATAAACGAAATTTTCCAGAGGCAACGCGACAGTATAAACTCTATACGGGCGACGAAATACGAATAAACTAGAATTTTTCACTGTAGCACAAAACAAAAGTAGTAGTTTAGCAGCAGAAATCAATGAAAAAGTCTTCGAACATCGTAAGAATACGATTTTTTTCCTCCACAACACAGAACTTTTCAGAATCATAGATACAGTAAATACTTCTCAGTGCTCATGTTCATGTATAATTTTACGTAACCTCGATGGTAAATTATATTAAACCAAACAACTGAAAATTCAGCAAGTAAATTTGATAAGAGGGAACAATGAGGCACCATGGTTCTGGCGCTTCACAATGATAAATCAGTAACACAGAAAACAGTTTAACCAAAAGGTACCAAGCGCCAATCTTGGAATAATGAAAATTTTCTCAACAAATGAAATTAGGACGCATTGACTAATGCCCCGTAAAAGGATGACGTCAATCCTCGATGCCAAATGAGAAATTTCAAAATGTGAGTAACATAGCATGGCAGTTTTCAGCGGTTTAAAATGATTCATGTATACTCGTAGTTCAGTTGAATAACGATGATTTGATAAATCCGACAAACGCCGTGAGTAACCCAAGAAGTATTGGTAGGCAAAACAGTACAAGTATTTTCGTACAATATTTGAATTCCAAAACAAATCGAAATATTCAGAATTAAAATAACACATCGGTAGGCTACGCGGACAATATAATCAATGGGAAACACCAACTAACTGAGGAAAAAATAAGGAAAATTTGTTGATCAAGAAAGAATAAAGAAAGTAACATCACACGAACTTACTAACTAACGATAATTCATTACTCTGTCGTTTTACCATAAATTTCAAATTCATACAACCCGCTTATCTTAATGCGTACAAAACGCAGCCCTCTGTAATGGCTTAAATAGGCAAGGCTAAATTCTTCTATCTATAGCAGCAACCGGTTTCGTGAAATTTCCACTAATCACGCGGGAAAATAGATTTTCACACTCGCAATTTATCGACTCAAGTATCGACTTTTTCCAATCAGAGTTTACAAAGCGGGCGAAGAATATATTAAAACAATATACAGTAACACACAACTGGTACTGACCTACGAGAAAGTTTTTTTTTTTTTTTTTCAGAAAGATGGGTCAGGGAAAATAAACCGGATCTGGTTCAATTTCTTAAAGGTTCTAGTAGTGAAGAAAGATCCTCTGTAAAATACAGTACGAACCGAATACACAGTATTTTGAGGACAAAAATCACTACTAAACCACGAGCTCTTTTAAGAGAGAATTATTCCAAAGGGGAAACTGAGGAAAGAAATATTAGGGGGAAAAAAAAACTGCCTCAAGATGAAATTGAAATGTAGACACGAGTACGACCTTCAATTTGTCTGTCAAGGAGAAAATTACCGCGAACATTCCATTCATAATTATCATAAGAATAAACTTGTCTAACTGTGAAAAAAAAGAGTACTTCAGCGATAAGCGTGAAAAGCTTTTTTTTTCTTCGAACGATAATCAATAATTTAGTACGGCAATGTAACCGAAAATGAGAATATATCAATTTTTGAATAATAACGGAACCAGGAAGTTTTGATCGCATGATTTCAGGGTAAATTGCTGCTCAGAAGTTATAATTAACAAGATTCACTCTAAATGAATAACGACTATAGTTATAATAATCTAAACAAGAAAAAACTTATTTGAATAAATTTTTAAAATAAAATTCGGCCACATTTTTTTGATACGCTGTATTAAAGCTTAGGAACGAGCTATAAAAGCTACGGAGCTACTTGTTGAAGAGTTGAGAACTGAAAATTTATTCATGATCTTGGTAACCAAATTCTAATAGATACCGGATTATTATTGTAATTTTTCGCAAGTTTTCAAAGCGAAGTTTGATGGGTTACATTACGTGTTCATTAATGTTGACCATAAATTTTTCACAATGATATATTTTTTATTTAAGTGTTTTGTACAAAATAAAAACTTCTCCAATAAGTGTGAATATATCACTCGTATGATAAAAATCAGTTTCAAGATTTTTTCGTACATTCATCAAAGAGGATCTCAAGTCAAGAAATAAGTACTAAGTACTAATTTAATTTGATTTCATTAAATACGTCAGGTTTTCGAATTAGTTCGACATACTTGGGAAATGCATCCAGTTAGGCAAGTAATATACATACTGTATTGTTACTCAAGATTGAAGTGTTGTTCACGACTATTATACTGCGGAAGATATCCTTCAAAATTTTCAACTCTTATTCAAGTCGAATGGAAACAATCGAGCTGACGAAAAAATTCTAAATAAAATCCACGATCTCGTTTTCAAAACATTTTTAACTTCAGTATCGATTATATTCAACTGTGTCGTAAAGAAAAAAAAACTAGCGCAACAACTGCTCCGTTAGAAAAATAAGTTTTCATAAAGTATAAAATTAGTTGCTGTACAGTTGATAATGTGTATCATAATTTAAGATTTAATTAAATTTTGTAACTGTTGACCAAAAATTACACAGTTTAAAATCCATAAGTCTTTCAAAATTGAAACAAAAATGGATTTTATGGCAATACCGTCAAGACCGATGCGCATAAAAATTGGTAGCACGTTACAATAAATATTAGGGTGAATATTTTTTACAAATTTCGTAGCTATTGGTCAAAATTAAGTATTTTATACCGAAAATAAAAACAAAAATCGTCCGGCCAATCCGCGTCAAAATCGATAGGTCAGATCCTAGGCTCAATACTAATATTCAAACCAAATTACTAACGTTCGAACCAAAATTTCGTGACTATCCCAAAAAAATTTCGATCTGTACCACGGTAACATGAAAATATGGCTTATAAACATGAATTTAAGTTTTTGGTACCTAAATTTTCCTTGAGTTATGAAACGAAAAATGTACTTGCCCCCACCTCTAGGTTGTTTCATAGATTTTTAAAGAAAACCTACGTAAAAACAGAATAGGAAACGAACAACGGCCAAAATTACTTTCAATGACCTACTCACTATAAAATCAACAATAAAAACTTTTTATAGAATGAAGCATACAGTAATATTAATATTTGAAGAGAATAATGAATTTTCAAGACTTGAAAGACACTAACTTGTTCGTAAACTTAAATTTTTGTACTCTCATTATACTACAAATTTAATGCCACTTTTAAGCCAAACACCTGTTGATACACTCGAGTTTTTCGATTTTTCATTATATTACCGAAAAAAAAACTGATTCATCAATGTTTTCAAGATATAGATTAACAGCTGAAACTGAACATGTTTTTAGCGCAGAAACTCAATAGACACTAATCTCGTAATCGATAAACGCATATGAAAATGAGTTGAAGCTTAATTAGGAAGCCTGCAATCATTTTATGCTGCAATGTTTACTATAATTCATAGAATTTAATTATCTATAGGGAAAACCATCACAGAAAATTCTCCATGTTCTGGTAAAATACACGATTTAGACTATGTAATGGTTTTATCGACTGGTTTGTTAAGACTTCGCCACGGATGCTCGTATATTACTCTTAAATTCTCATATAAGCTACTCATTTCACTACTAACTGACAAATTTTCCAGTACTACCTGGAAATCTTCAACGAGTGAATTACCCTCTGACATAGTTGGTAGAGCGAACCTTGGTACTAAAATAAAACTTTACAAGTAATAACACGCTAAGTCTCAACTCTTCCACAATTCTTCCTCCTCGAAGTCAAAACTAACCAGTAATCAATTAATCAGCATCAATCTCAAACTCCAACGCACACACCGTCTCTATTTCGATTTCTAATTTGTCACCTCAGAAAAACCGATATGGTCTCAAGACGGAGTCAAGGACGGAAAATACTGAAGATTAATCACCATTTACGGTAAGAGGCAACGTTGCCAATTCACATTTTGTAACCAGAAAACATGTACTCTATTTCGATACGCGATGGCTTTTCTCTAGTGGCTCGCAGGTCTTCAGACAGAAGAAAGAAAAGAGAGACAGAGACAGAGAAATAACATCGATGTTGACGACCTTGAAGTGTAGGTACAACAAATGAATGCGATGAGCATGGAAGAAAAAAATACAATATTAATTAGAATAAATTGATAAAATGCAATCCAAATTCTTACGTATTGGATTAACCGAACCGCACTGCTGCTTATGAGAAACACAAAGAGAAGACTTGAATCTTTGACTATGCATAACTTAGAACTACATGGACTGAGCTTAATACGTGTGGCAGTACTGCGCTGGTAAAGGCAATACAATAAATATAATTGGCTGAATGTGATTTTTATTGCGAAAAATCGGCAACTTAACCTTTACTTGAATACTGAAAAATTTTTCATTTCGGTTAAAATTGCTATATTTCTCACTTGTTATATATCTTTCAAGCTTGAACGATGTTAAAAATCGTCGATAAATAGCAAATTCGGAAGGACTTTATTCCTCCCATTATGCTTATATATCGCCTTCACGTTCTCATCATTATGCCCAATCCATATAGTTATGTATAGTCAAAGACTTGAGTGCGAATACACCCGAAGAGCAAATGAGTTCGAAGAACAGGCTACGAGATCCAAAGGTACAATAAATAACAACAAAAAAAGCTATAGAGTATTTCGAAAAAATAAAAATAAAAATAAAAATACATTGAAGACGAAGAGCAGATATATATCTCCATCAGAGCGAAAATAATACGTGATCTCAAGAAAAACATTCTTTTCATGGAAAACCGACAAATAAAAAATTCTATAGCCATAACTTTCGGTAACAATCGAACTCTTCTATTTGGGAGAACTAAAAGCTCAATCATAAGCTATGGAACACCGGAGCAATGAGTGTTACCTCGAAATCGAAACCACGTGAGCCAATTAAAATGTAATTAATCTATATTATAAAATTCAATTCCACTTTTTGTATACATCCGAGTTTTTTGCAACACTCACATTTTAATTTTGAAAAAAACTGCTCTTCTTTCACTTCACAAATTTTCAGATTTTATTTAAGCTACAAAATTGAGGTTTGTACTATTGAAAAGAAAATTTGCTTGAGTTCTCTAATAAACTTTATTTTTTCATTGCCATGAGTTTTTCACAAATCGGCCACAAAAAAAACTGCAAATTAATAAGAAATTTGCCGTTTTTTAATTTTTTATTTATTTCAAAAACTAATGATAGCAGAAAAAATTTTTCAGCGATCCACCATCAAATTTTACCTAAAACGAATTAATCGCGAGATAAACGGCGAGAGAAAATACAAGAACAAAACTGGGCACCCTGCGTATTACTATATGTAGGTATATGTATATATATATATATATACGAAGTGTTTTCTGCATAATAATTCACCACCATTGGACACTGAAAATAACTTGCATAAGTAGGTATATGATTTTTGTCATCTAGGATTTGTAACTGGAGCGGGTGGAGAGGGAGCGTAGACCCCTCCTGCAAAGCTAGTAGTTTGATAAGAAAGAAAGTAACATAATATTATAATTATTATTTCGTTACCAACAAAGACAGCTTCATAATGATGCAAATAAGTATAAATGACTAAAAAAGGACCCAAAATCATGGTATCCCTTGAATGAAGATCATGTTTAGGCACACGTACTAGAATTTAACAAAGCAATAATTTTTTGACGAGAAATATTTTGGAAGGGCCATCCCAGTAGGAGACTAAGGACAATACCACTAGGTGGTAAAAATTTTTTCTTTTGTAATATTCACTAGGCTTTAGAAAAACATTAAACAACTATGCAACGATATGGCTCGAATGCAAGAACGATACTTAAAGTCTCAACAGTGACTTTAAGAATTACTTACCCTAACAAAGTTTCATATATAATTATATATATACACACATACATGTTTATGTATAGTCGCATAGATATAATTTATTATGGAAAAAATAAAGAATTACTTGAATATCGTTCTCGTGTTCGACCCTGCAAGTCGAAAATTATGTAAGGATTAACATTCAAAAAGTGGAGATTAAAACTGCAGACGACAGAACAGAGGGATACAGAAAGAATTAAATTTAAAATTATGGTAATTTAGAGAGATAAAAACGGTTGCGTTGGACGATGCGAGAATAAAGTTTTTTTGGGATTGGTAGATTTTTAGACAGAATAATACAGGGAGATCTACATCCGAAGGATTCTAATGTAGATCACAAAATGAAAAAGTGTTGAGGTGCACAGAAGTCGAAAAAAAGCTGAAGTACTGAGAAAAAACAATAGAGTCGTTGACAATGAAAAAGAAGAGGGTTCTATATTCCGAAATAGTTATTTGTGATACAAGTGCGTAAAGCAGGTGATTATGATACGTGTGCGATTTTTGCAGCATAAGCGGAAGACAAGTGAGGCAAATCACACGAAAAGAAATCCCCCACTTCGCAGGAGTGTCACACACCATTTTTTGCAACAACCCCACCCCCCCGAAACTACCTATCTAAACAAGGTAAAAACTGAAAATTTTTCAATAATTTGCCTTTTTTTCATTCCGTTATTTTCAAGTTGCTAGATGAATAAAAAATTTGATGGAATACAAAAATTAAAGTAAATTTTATCTTTTTTCCCAGTAGTACCAACCCCAGCTTTCTAACTTGAATGGTAGCTGAGGAATTATTGATTGAAAGACGAAATGTTACTATGTAGATTTCAAAAATCCGCAAATTTTCAATTAATTTACGATTTTTTCGTAGCTGAAGATTAATAAAAAAATTCCATGGAAATCAGATTTGATCATATTTTCTCTTCTTTCTAGCAATGCCTACCCCAGCTCTTTAGCTTAAAGTGGTAAAGGAATCATTTAGTGAAAAAGAAAAGTATTATAAATTCGAAAAAACATCCAATTTACCATTAATTTACGTTTTTTTCGTTTGTTTATTTTCAAACAGATAAAAATAATTAAAAACTTATATGCAAAATTTGTAAATAATCGTTTCCAGCAATTACAACGACAGCTCTCATCTTAAACAGAGGCTAATGAATTGTGTTCAATTGAAGTGTCAAAAATACAAAAAATAAAAAACATGGAAAATAAAGAATGTACCTATTTCTTCAAAACTGATGAAACAACCTTCGTTTTCAAATCATCCACAGGATCTGTGTAAATGATCTGAACAGATCCTTTTTTTCAAAGATGATCTGTAATTCGGATTTGGATCATTCTTTAGAGAGTGATTTGTGATCTGGACTTGAATGACTTCCTTAAAAATGGAAAAGGATCCTTTATCTGAGTTTTTTTTTGTGATCTTGCCCACTCCTGTCAACAGAATAGTATCCCAACTAGCATGCTAGACTTCAGAAAATAATGGTTGGGACTACAAAAATCTAAAATTTTACAAGTCCTTACCACTTCTCAAATTTTGTTTTCAATTCCCTACTCTAATAATCTTGAATATCTTTCCCGAGGAGGTAAGTAACAATATATTATTTTATTTTTATTTTATTGATTTTAGTTTGGTGGAAATTTGATTGAAGCAAAAAATATGGAATAAAATTCAAAACTGATTAAAAACAGTAGCAAATTTATTTCAACAAAGGACATGATATGAATTTTGTAAGATGTGTTTCATATGTCGTAATTAAAATAAAGAAATGATATCTTGAAAAAAATTGTAACCCTTTATAAATGCGCTCAACTAAAAATCTTAATTACCTCTTTAAAATAATAATAATGTCTTAATGTCCAATGTTTGGATAATGAAATTCCTTAATTCTGATTGATTAGCTACGAAAAAAAAAAAACATGAAAAGAGAACACTCTAAAAATGAACTTCAATTATATGTTTTCCTCAACTCATACACCAAGAAGAAGTTATTAAATTGATTTTGATTAGCAAAATACGAGATTTCTAAAGCAGTTTGAAACATTGAAAATGTTTTCATTTCTTCACAAGGGGCAGAATCAGTGTAGAAATGAGTTTTTTTTTTTCAAATATTTGTTCTTTATTTCTTCACAGCACCGTTTACACATATGCAAGTTGCAAAATGACACAATAAAAAGGGGCCATTTCATATGATGATGCTCACACAAACAACTAGGAATGCTTTCCGATAATATTTAATTATATCTAAAATTCTGTTCATGAATGAAGTTTACTTGTTTAATTGAATAAATAATAATCTCTTTTTGGTAGACTTGTTGAAAAAAATATCGTACTCAACTGGTTAGCCACTCGTGATAATCAACTCATTGCACTTACAACACTCACCTGCACCTTGTGATTAAACTACGCAACTCGTCAACAATAACTCATTTTAACTTGTTGAGTAAAATACTATTTCTCACTGAATTCCAATTCCCAGTATCCTACTAAATCCTATTAAAAGAACAGAAAATAGAAATGAGAAATGATAAGGACTTGTAAAATTTTTATTTTTGCAGCCCCAACCATTTTTTTCTGCAATCTAAGCTCGAGTGCTGGACAGTAGCATAAAAAAAACCAGCCTAGTATGAACAAGGCAATAAAACTGAATTATTCCATAAAAGTTTAGGTCAACAACTTTAGTGTACTTAGGTTAATTTTTCAAGTAAAATTTTATCATATGAACAATTCTGTCAAATGAAATTAATTACAATTTTCCTAGTAAAATAAAATTTTTATCATGTTTTCGATGTGAAGTTTTGAAAACATATGTACGGTAAATAAATAACATTATACTAGAAATAAAAAATTGGCATTCTAAAACCGATCTGAAACGTATAATTTATAATTCATAATCAGTGCTGATTTTGAAAAAATAAACGTTAACGTCCGAATAAAAAAGAATCCTAAAAATTAAAAGAAATAATCGACGAGTAGTCGATAATGCAACTGATATATCGAGTATATGGGTGAAAAATGTTGTCAACGATCTTCTTCCTTGCGGTAAACTTTCTTCCCAACATCTTGTTTGTTGTGTGAATCGTTTGAGTTCAAAAAAAAAAATTCCTGGTTCCATATCACGTTGATACTAAACTAGTCTTGCAAGAACGGAAAGGACTACGTTTGATTAGGAGTATGACTAAAACAATACCAAGATATTTACGATCATCAGAGCCTACGTTAGTCAGACAAATCAGAAGACAGAAAAACTCGAAAATTCAAGTGAACATTATTCATTAATATAACGAATAATCTCATAACAGACTACTCTTTACATCTTTGCTATTTACTATAAGTATAAGGGGTCCTCTTATTAATTGTCCATCACAATTTACAATTAAATAAAAATTAAAATTTTCGACAACTGATTCTAGTAATAAATCGAGAATTCGAACATTAAGAGAAATGGACAGATGATTAATGCTTCTCGAACTTTTATATAGTACTCGTCGAATAGTTCAAGACACCCTAGTGATGGAATGACGGATACGAAACAATAACTTTACAGGGTCCGGCTTTGAATACATTTCTACCGACTGGACATAACTTTCTTGAAGATAAATAATGTCACCGTAATGATTCAAAATAATCAGTTTGACTACTTACATAAATAAGGCCCGAGTAATAGCGATCCTTGATATTATGTAAGACCGATGCTTCATTGAGGCAAGTCAATTCAGCCATATCTTCTACTTTATCAAATTTAGGTGGATTCATCTTTTGAATATCGTCTTTAGCGACCGGCATTCGTTTACCGGTTTCGACGATTTGTACTTCAACCTCATCGCCTTTTTCACCTTTGATGCTGGCGGACACAAATCCCTGGGTTTCGTGAGGCACCCAAACTAATCGTTTTTGAGTCCATTCTGCTTGAGTGGCTGGATCGTTGAATGTATTTCTATCCACGGATAAATATTTCAAGTCCGGATCGGTAAAATCCGGTTTTATATCCCCATCCGCCATTTTAGTACGAGACTAGATACCGGTAAAACGATTAAATAAAGAAATTAATAAGATCACAAACATTTACAATAATTAAAAGAGAAACAATATCTGTCACCAAAACACACGCAATACATTTACGTTATGGCAAAACGAATGAAGATAACTAAACACATTCTATTTACACGGTGAATTATTCTGCAGCAACTACAAGTACAGGCACACAGAATAATTCGAAAAACTAGCAGGCGGGAGTGGCAGAATCGTCCAACAGAAACACAATAACATTAAGATAGACTCACGAAGGTTTGTTCGAGGCATTCGGTTTTGAACATTGAACTTGGTTGTTGGCAAATGTATGAAGAGGGGGAAACTAGTAAACGGAAAAAATAAAACCGAAAACGGAGTTTTTTAATTTTTTTACACTGAAAAAAAAATGAAAAAATTCTCCAAATAACAGTGTAATCAGTTGATCAACGTAAAAGTATACTAGTCAGTAATCAAATCACTAATCAATCAGTAATCATAATTAAATTTATGTTCATAGAAAGTTTTTATAATAATTTCTGAGTTTTACGATTTTTAATAGAATTTAAAATTTATTTCTTTAATTTATTTCCAAACAATTAATTTAAATGTTATTGGCTACAGAAATAAATTTTACAGTTTTCACTTTTTAAAATTTACTTTTGTTTTTCTCATTTTTCAAATACAAAACACTGACAAAGACATGCGTTTTTTCTTTTTTGAATTCAACCTTGACGGATTTGTCTGGTTTGAATTCTTTCACAAAAAAGTCGATCTATTCACAAAAAAATAGATCGATAGTTGCAATACCAGATACGTACGTACATACGGACGACGACGGTCGGACGTACGGTCCAAAAGAAAAATTGAAATAAAATTATTATGATAGATAAAAATTCTTTCTCTTTGACATTTTTCTTCAATTTTTGTAGACTCGTATAATGTACAAGTATAATTTGCCCTTAAATTACCTGCTTAGTCCAAGACTTTTTACATAATGTTCGTTTAAGTTATCGTGTAGTGGTCGTTATTGTGCATCGTCGGCGATTCGCTTGTAAAGCATATCTTCTGTTCGTTTAAGCTGCATAGTACTATTTCAAATTCAATACAAACGTTTGAGGAAGAAGATTTTGAAGTAATAATTTTGCCTCCAACATGGAAGCTATAGCAAAACACGATTTCACTGCTACTGCAGAAGATGAACTTTGTTTTAGGAAAGGAAATATCTTGAAAGTAAGTTCCGTGTATATTATCGTAGCCTTGAATTAGTCTTGTGGACAGGAGATTGAATCTGATTACATTTTGCATTACTTCTATCTTATCGTCGAGTCTCGAATCTACAGTTTAACTAGTTGATGTTTTCGGTAGGTGTTGAACATGGAAGATGATGTGAATTGGTACAGAGCCGAACTGGACGGAAGGGAAGGCCTAATACCCAGTAATTATATAGAAATGAAAAATCACAAGTAAGTATTGTTTCACGAAGGTGTTCATCACTGACTCAAGACAGAGTTGTCTGATTTAATTTATCTTTTAATTGTTACTTTTTCGCTAAGTTATAATCGTTATTTATAGTTGGTATTTCGGTCGCATTACTCGACAAGATGCAGAAAAATTGTTATCAAACAAACCTGAAGGTAGTTTCTTAATCAGAATTAGTGAAAGTTCTCCCGGAGATTTTTCATTATCTGTCAAGTAAGCTCAGTGACTTCTAATATTATTGATCAAATTGTACTGATTCATTAATACTTGATTTTACATCTCTTCCAGATGCTCTGATGGAGTTCAACATTTCAAAGTTTTACGAGATGCTCAAGGAAAATTCTTTTTATGGGTAGTGAAATTTAATAGCCTTAATGAATTGGTAGAATATCATAGAACTGCTTCAGTGTCTCGATCACAGGAAGTTAGACTACGAGATTTACATCTAAATGAGGTACTTGAATAATTATTTTGGATTTTAGGTTCGCCAATAGCATTGCAGTACTAACAGTGTTATTCTGGCGCCTGTAAAATGAACACACTTTCATCAAAAACTATTTGTGGCTTTTTCATGTAGAATTTGGTTCAAGCTCTATATGATTTCACCCCACAAGAACCTGGGGAGTTAGCATTTTGCAGAGGTGATGTAATCAAGGTAACTGATAAAACTGATGAGCATTGGTGGAAAGGGGAAATTGGCAATCGTGAAGGACTATTTCCCGCTACTTACGTTCAACCCTACCATTAATCATTATTGAACACTTGTATGGAGAAGTTGTAAGTAAAAAATATCGATAATGTACATTTAAAAATATGTATCCAAAAATTGATGAAGCATTATTGTACGGTATTTCTGTATTTGTCTTGCCTTTAAGAAAGACAGTCTGTGAATGACAATCTCATTAAAATTAACTCCAGGAAATAATCCTGGAATTGATAATTAAGTTGCTAAAATTTTGACTACTTGATTAACATCGAAACACAGTGAAGTCTTCGGGTTCAAACAAACCGACTTGATTGTTTTTATACAGGTAAAATTTTCAAATAATGCAAAAAAGAAATAAGAAAATCAGAACAAAGTTCAGATCGATAAAAACAATTTCTTTTGGTTGTTCAAGCTTTTTGAGAAAATTATTTTTAAAATATTAATTTTCAATTAATCACCCATAGTTAGTACAACTAATTAAAGAGATACGTCTACTGTCTAAAAAAGTGGGTGTTACTATTATGAATTTCTTTTCGATTCAAGATATTAATTTTCTTTTAATCACCCAATTTTCAGAGCACTGAGCGAATCATACCGACAGAAAAACTTCTGATAATTTGCGAGTACTGCTTATTCATCATTTGTGATTTACAACTGAATCGTTTTCCTTGAAGCGTGAATTTTAAATTAATTTTGGAGTAATAATTTCCTTTTGAAATAGAACCATTTTCGGTGAACAATTTCGTACGTCAAGATTTGAATTTTTTATAAACATTTCAAATATGGGTCTTCCTTATTAGATAATTACGAATAATAATTATTTATTAACTTGATATTTGCGTATTAGAGCTGAATTTTTCAAATGCCTTGTAAAATAGAGAAGCTTTTATATCTGTTCTTCAAAATATTCTGAAAATAGTTTTTAATATTACAATTTTGAATTAGTCGTTTCTTGTGGTGATTACTTCGTCTTATTAAACAGAGGGGTGTTGAGTGTTAATCAAATACTTTTTTCAAGTTTTTTTTTGCAGTGAGGAGAAAACTTTGTGAAATATTTTTTTCAACACTTAATTCAAAGTTCATATTGTTACTTATTTTGAAAACAAATTTTATTTACATGCAATGAAAATAATTCTAATTAGTCGTCAGAACTTTAATTTTTATATCTAAAGTTTTATTTCTTCTCGTAAAGTTTCGTTTAGACTATTTGTGTAGCTCTGTCTGAAACAATTACAGTTTACATGAATTAGGTATTTATAGAAATTATGTTATTCTGGGGCCAACTATCAATAAGAGGAAAATATTTTGGGAGGTATTATGTTGTTTTTAAAATTTGTAAACCATTATTTTATTTTTGAAAAAACATTTTCCGGTTATTTAACAATGACAGTGTACCGAAATCTTTTTTCAATCTGCCTCACAAAAACTTGAAATATTATTTATTCGGTATTTATTGATTATTTCTTCGCAATATTTTTTATGTAACCAATGCAACTTGGTGAAAGTGTGAATTAGCGTACTTACGAGCCGCAGTTTTTCTAAAAGTCTGTACTGATAAAATACGAACTGCTATCAGTTTATCCATCTCACATAATTGAAATAAACCTAGGGAAAGAGATTTATTTTGAAAGTAAAGCATTACACTTTGAAGGTGAAACAAGTGATTTTTTTTTCCCATTTTTTTTTCTTTTAAAATATTAATTCACTATTTGATTTTATACTCATGTTGCTTTTTCACCGTTATCTAGGGTAGTTTTTTTCTATCTGTTTTCTGAAGTACTATCATCGTGTTTAAGTTTTTCTTTTTCGTTTATAATCACTTAACGTTTGTTGTCCTTTTGTCTAAGCAATTTGCCATAATATCCCGTGCTTTTATTAAGGCTGTTGTTATTTGTTATTAAGGTGCCTTTTCGGTATATTGTTTTTTCAATTTTTTTCTCTGAAATAATAATTTTGCTTTTGTAACTTTTTTTTTTTTTTTTAAATGAAACGTTATTTTACTTAATTATTAGGTTTATGAGTAATTTGTTTATTTGATATGGATGAATATACCTACCTACTGAATTTTACTTCGTTGTATTATCAACTTCGGATATTACTTATGTAAGGTTCTTATAGTAATAAAAATTTAATCAGATCTTCCTGTACCTTTTCGTGATATTTTTCGATTGAATGGTGTTTATAGTTAGAAGAGAGGTCGATCGATGAAATTTTTTTTCTTAGATCGGAAAAATTTTCAATGTTTAAGAGATGAAGCATGGGATCGGAATTTAGTTTTTTTAGTCACTATTTGGCCTTATGTCAATAATTCTGGAAAAAAATAGGCCCCTATTATTTCTTTGTTTCGGTTTCTTTTTTGGACTAACACTTAGCAGTTGAAAATCGAATCATCAAAAAAACAAGGATATTTACTTTTAAATCAGGGAAGAATGAAAAAAAAATTAAGTTCTGGATTCGGATTCAGCGCTTAAATTCATTAGCAAGCGTTTAACTTATTCCAAACGTCTAAGCTATATTTTTTTGAATCCCTAAGTAAAATGGTGTCTAGTTTGTCGGCTATTCGGATAAAGTAAGTTGTGGTTTACCCTAGTGATTAGGTGCTCAGCTTTGCAATGAAAAAGTTGTTGAGTCAAGACCGGTCGCTGTCACATTTCAGTATCAAAACGGCGATGTATTGGGTTCGATATAATGATTCTGACCCTTAAAACAGAGCTGCTGTTGGGTGACCCATCTTTCAATATTTAAATATACCTAAATTTAAATCTTAATTTCAATCAATTGAAATATTAAATATTAAATATTATAAAATTTAAATTAATGAATTTTAGCATTATTTATTTCTTTTCGCAAAATCTAAAAACATTCGGTTCAGTTGATGTATCATTTGGCGAATTGTAAAATGATTTTTTTTTAAATGGATTTTCGGTTATGTGGCTATTTTACCCAGCGGCTGGAGAATATACATTTATATCAAAGTGAAGGAAGGAATCACCTGTATACCAAGCATTAATTTTTATTTTTCAATACAAACTGAAGTATCGGTATAACCTTCCTGAATACACGGCCGTTTTGAGTTATGAAAGTGACGGAACCGAACACTTGAAAACTACTTCGCGCAAAAAGCCTCTACAAGGGAATTTTTAACAAAATCAAATAAAGATGAAAATGTATTCACAAAAACGGGGAAAGTCCCCGATACATGATTTTTCCGTGTCAAATTTCAATTTTCAGACACATAATTTTTGATTACCTTTAATAACAACTTGAGGAAAAGGAAAATAATTTTTTTTTCTAGTCATTCTCCTCTCATTTATTAAAATTAAGTTTGAGGCATTAATCATTTAACAATACAATCCAAGGTTTGTTAGTGATGAAAATAAAAGTAGGACTGGAAGGAGTTTGCGTGGGTCGAAGAAAACAAAACAGACTGCAATAGGTTTTGGATTCAGTTAAAGGATAGATGATGGATGAACTGATCGCGATAAGTTCTTTAGCATTAGATGCGAGGCGTGTTTGCGGAATTCGATAGGACGGAAAGATCATGCGAGAAATAATATCTGAGGATAAAAAGAATGATTACATTTTTGAACGCAATGCATTCAGAATTTAAGATTTTAAACATTTTTAATACTGTCTTGAGAAACATTCAGCTATCTACTATGTTATACTACCGAAACATTTATTCTTGATGTTCACGAAATTCTTAAAAACAATGTTTTGAAGCGACAGGTACGAGAAAGGGCTGTGAAACAGTTTCGCGCCGAGGGTATTCTCCCAATCACGCAATTCCGCGCCATTTGATTTTTCTAAGCATGGCAGTTTCGCGTAGAAATCCCACATCTATTTCTCAAAAGTGTCAAATTTTGTATTGGCTGCCATTCGAAAATCAATAGACCAGTGTTGCTCAAATTCAATACCGAATCAATCCTTAACAGTCTCTAACTACCATATAAATTACTGGAAACAATCTTTCAATTTACATGGAAGTAGGACAGTTTCATGCAAATGGATAAAAAACTTGACAGTTGCATTCCAAGTGAGTTTTTCCTATCATACAGTTCCGCGCAGATGTTTCCTTGGCCATTTGACAGTTCCGCGCAAATGGTTTTTCTTTTAAACATGACTGTTCCCAAAGGAGAACATAGCTCGATCCTAAAGTGATCTACTTATTAATCTTGGTGTTATGGAACGATCTGGAGGTAGGGGTCGGTACATTTTTCACTTCTTGACTCAAGAAAATTTTGGCACCAAAAACTTAAATTCATATGCGCATATTATTTAATATTTTATAACTATATACAATATATAAAAAAGCCAATTTCTGGTTACCATTGTGCAGGTCGCAATTTTAGTCCATTAGTCATAAAATTCAGAACGAACATTAATACTAAGCTAAGGACTTGACCTACTGGTATTAGTGCGGATCGGCCATACGGTACTTCTGGTATTGCTATTTTCGTCTTTATTTTGGCTATTGAAATTTAATTTTAGATCAACAGCTACGAAATTTGAAACAAAAATTTATTATGATCTATACTAACATGTTTCGAATTTTGGCACAAATCGGCTGGACGGTCATCACGGTAGAGTTATTTTGGATAAGTTTACATAGTATGCATGAGACAGAGGGAGTGAGTTGAAATATTTCCGTGCAGAACTGTATTGTGTTACTGAACTTGGCCGCGAGGAACTTAAGTATTAATTTTCAATTGGCGCAGAACTGTCCTATGCCCAAATCACTTTCTCTCAACTGGTACAGAACTGTTGTAACTCCATTTACATGACTTATCCTTATGACAATGTGGGGGGTTTGCAAAGTTGTGTTACAAGGATTTACAGTGCAGAACTGCATTATTGACAATTTTTAACTAGCGTGGAACTGTTGTGGACATGAACAACCTTTTTTTCGATTCGGATGGAACTGTTGTAACCTCCTAAACGTCCCGAGAAAGTAATAATGTTCAGAGAAAACTGTGTTATTACTTTTTTCACTTTTCGTGGAAGATATAGGAGTAGAATTTAAGAATGATTCTGACACGCGAAAAAAGTTGAAGATGACAACAAAATTTTGCGTGGTCGTTCAGGAATAATAAAGAAAGATACAACATGAAATCAAAAATTATCATACCGAACAGAAATATAACACCTAATTTTTGGAGATAATAAGTTTATTATACGCGCCACGAATACCCTAATATTTATCCGTCTAAAGAGGCAATCCCGTAACCTAACTGGTGTGGAATGCTGACTTTTATAAACGAATAAACATTAGGATCGGCGGTTCGAATCCACAATTCCCTAATACCTAATATTAGCTTATCTGTAGTTTCAACCTCTCGATCTATCTCCCATCACCAATCGCAACTAAATCTATCACTCCAATTCTCTTTCCATCGACATCCTTCCACCACTAGTGACAGCGGAATAATTAACGAGGAGAAAGATCGAAAAGGGTAGAAGACATGAAGCTAAGGGAATTTTTCTAGTAGTTAAATTGATGAGTTAAGTTGATACGGAAAAAAAAAGTTTCTCTTATACATACAATAAAATTGTTAGAATTCAATGGGGAAAAAAACTTATTTAAACAATTTAACGTGGAGTAAGTAAATGTTTGTGTCAGTTTAATGAGTCAAGATTCCAATAATTATTCGAAATTAGATAAAAAAAAAAGTAATTTCATACATATCTACAATAAGAAATATATGAAATCAGGAACAGTAACTATTAAAAATGTATTTATAGGTATATCTCACAAATATTTCTAAACAATAAAGTATCAACTCGGTTGTAAAAACTACTTTGATTAGCTCTGTAATTATTTCCAATAAACTGTTCCATCTTTTCTATAATGTTTCTCTCGCATTCCAGTGCCAACCTCTCCATGACGTCGTTCCCAGGCCATTCGATGTTTTTGCTTCATGAACACTCGCCTTGCAATGTCACCCACTCCCACTTCACCATCTAAAATTTATTAAGGAATGAATTAGATTCATTAAAACATCTAGCACAATATAAGAAAAAGAAGGCTGCAAGTTGGCAAATTCAAATCCAAACAAAAAGAAAATCACTAAAAGAATCATGGCATAAAAGAGAGAGGTATACGTGAGAATCGCAAGGAAAATACAATATTGTGCATTTTCACACT
This sequence comes from Ericerus pela, assembly GCA_011428145.1. Taxonomy (NCBI): domain Eukaryota; kingdom Metazoa; phylum Arthropoda; class Insecta; order Hemiptera; family Coccidae; genus Ericerus; species Ericerus pela. Next base: position 504,219 of record WOFM01000039.1, read on the forward strand.
ATCCTCTCCCCCACTTCTAAAATTATGGAATATAACAAAAAAATTCTCATTAATTAAAAAATTTTTATGAATTTTAACTTCAACTGAGTCAACAATTTTTCCATCGTCTCCTCTTCTTGGTATACCTACAGCAAACAATTGTCCAAGTTCGAAAGATTATTCACCATGGTCTGTTTTATTTGGGGTATTCTCTAATGGATGTAACTACACCAAATAATTCTGCTGAAGCTCTAAGTTCGATTATTCAGTATTGAAAGTAGTCAACTTGAGATAACATTTTCAACATTTAAATAGGAAGGTAAGGTGCTCTCCTGATCAAGAATATTATCAATAATACTTATACATTTTATGAAGAAATTTGTTTCCGCTTCTTCAATCGCAGGAAGAAATACACGACATTTTTCTCGCTCAAATCTTTCATACGCCATACAATCCGCGAATCGATCCCGTAGAAGATTCATTAATGCTTGCTCAAGACGTCTATAAATTGGTTCAAACAAAGAAAATTAATTAATGAGAGAACTGATTGAACCAGTAACAGCGTCGGAATAAGGTACGACGGCCCTTGGGTAAATCCCTAAATAGACCGTTTCACAAGCAGAAAAATTTTTTTTTTAATATTTTTCATTTTTAGGCCTCGGCCGAGCCTTCTGAGGCGAAGAACCCTTTAGCAATCACCCATTTTACCCACTGTGTTAATCCGGCGCGGACCAATAAGTAATTAAAGAAACGCAAAATTATTAATGAATTTAACAAGGTAAAAATACTTGTCCATTTTAATCTGTTGATCAGCCTCATATTGACAAATTGTATCATGTTCGTAACATTGGTCAATTGTGGGTACACGATTATATTTTCTATGGTACCAATAGTACGGTTCGTGCTTCGAATCGATATAAGCTGAAAGTAAAATATATAGAAATAGCGGCTTTCGAAAGAGATTAGGAATAAGATTTATAGCGGAATGTAGAGTTAAATTCATTAGATCACGACAAAAGGATAATCATTAAGAATATGAATCAACGAAATTACAACGGTAATTAAGACCATTAATATATTCACCTTTCAATCTGACCATAGGATCGGCAACGATTATTCTGAACTTTTTCAACCAACGCTCTGCAAAGTTTCGGGGTGGGAAAGATTCAAAGTCCCTATCCATAAGAGCGTTGACATCACGCTTTCCATCAGCCATCTTACTGCACTAATTTAAATAAATTTTAATCATTAAATCACTACTTAATAAAATTTAAAGATATATTAATCATTATTTTCCTCACATTTTTCCGATAATAACCTCGTACCCTTCGGTTTCTTACAGAAACGTCTACAAATCTACTACTACTACAACATTCAGTTGAAAAGGAATTTTTTTTGTTTGCCTTATCAAAAGTTAGGACTGGGTAAAAGGTTTGTTCTATTTGCCACGAAGTGTCAACATGGTTGACTCCAGAGTTGCTATACTTGCTATTGCAAGAAAAAGGCACCAATTATATTGAGAGTTTTCATAACCACTGGGAGTGCTATAGTCAACAAAAAATAGAGGTGATGGTGTGTGAGGTTTGGAAATCACAATTTCCATGAAAGTGTCATCAACAACATAAACTCACATATCTCAAACAGTGGTAGCCCCTTCAAGACCCATGATTTGGGCAATGTTAAGTCATCCCTTGGATTACAAATAAACTACAATTTGTTGAGGTGAGTTTCGATCGATTCATAAAAGAAACATAAGCACGGATGTTCAACTTTAAAAAAGGTTTATTGATTGAGTTTAGTACAACGACTGACGAATGGAGAACATTCTCCGTCGAGCAGTGGCGGAAAGAATATTATGTTGGTGATCAGTGTTGCCACATGTAAAAAGAATAAATGTAATAATGTGTTACATGCAGTGTTGATTATTGTACAGTTACGTGTTTGTGAGGTAGTGAGGGAATCGTATCCCAACACCCCCCTGCGATTCAAAACGGACGAACGAATATATAAGTAAAAATGTGTCACATATTGCATGTATTTAAAACAAACATATAAACAAGAAATAAGCAATAGCAGTCAAAAATTATTACATATAGATGTCATATAAAATTGCTATATATATATAAAAAATGGTAGAACAAACAAAAAAATAGGTATGTCGTTGACTAGTATAATGTTATGTAATAAAATGTGTGTAAGTTCATATATTGACATTTTGTTTTATCTTAAATATATCATGTAAATGTTAACATGAGGTATATATTCAACCTTATGTTTTAGTGTCACGTCTTATAAATATTGTGTGATTTTTGATTTAACATATATAAAAACCCGTCGGAGAGATCAATGTCTCCTCATCGTCAGCTGTAGAGAGATAATATTATTATATATATATGTCCTTATAATTAATTGTGTGTATTTTCAATATGAATTTACTATTGTGGGAATCAATGGTATATATTAGGGAATGCTGATACCAAGAAGAGAGGCAGAGCAGCGACGGGGAACCTATTGAACGTTGTGAAATGAATTGTGAAATGACATATGGACCACTCGGTTTACGATAGGCGCTAAAAGACCAATGCCCATCCGCAGTCCAAAACCAATTATCAAAAAAAATTTTGTCGGTTGAGTCAATTAAGACTATTGGTCGAAAGGTTGACTTGTTCGGAGTATTCTCATAACAATATTTTGGTACGTTTTTCGATCAAGTGCTTGTGTTAAAATACCAGCAACTTGATCGGAAGACCTAATATCGTTAAACATTATCAATTTATTTTGAAAAGCTTCCAAAACTGCATAACATTTGATCGCTAGGGACCTGGAGCGTTTCTGGCCTCCCCCAGATGCAATGCGTGATGCGGACATGTTATCCTCATACACCTGCACTGAGTCAGTTACAGAGAAAACGCTCTCAGTGAGTCTCCAGATCTCGTATATATCGTCCAGTGCATCATACAACGCAATTAATTCGGCTGCAGTTGACGATGTTGCAACCGAGTTCTGCCGGTGAATGGCCCAATTTAACAAGTCTCTGTTAACGAAAATCATATAGCCTGTTGTGGAGCACCCTTTCTCCAAATTTTCTATTTCTATGGGTGAATCGTCTACGTCGGGTGCATACGACACATCGACAAATGCTTTAATCTGAGTTTGGTCAGAGTGAAATACAAGAGAGAAGTCCCTTGTTGTTTTAAGGTACCTAATAATGCGACGAACATAGTTCTTAATTTCGCTATTTGAGGATGCCTGAAACCGTGATAGGTAATTGACGGTGAAGGCAATGTCCGGGCGGGTCAGTCTTGCCACATATAGCAGATTCCCAATCATGGCCCTATATTCAGTGTCGTCTATTCCATTAGCTGGCTTTCTTATTTTAAGTCCCGTTTCCATAGGCGTGGTTGTCGGATTACATTCCGTCATACCAAACTTACGTAGGATTTTATCTATGTACCTGTTCTGTGTCAATGTTATTTGTTTCCTTGGGATGTCCCGACTTATTTCAAAACCGACAAAGAAAGTTGGATCTTTTTCTATCTTCAATGTGAAGTTCTTATTAAATGTATTTATTAGGTCTTGTGTCCACTCGTCGTGGTTGCTAGCCAACAACATGTCATCCACATAGACTATTAGAAGTGCCATTGCACCATTATTATTTTGTTTTGTATATAAGCATCTATCTATTTTTGATTGAACAAATCCATCTTGAATTATTGTCGAGTTTAACAAGTCGTACCAACTTTTAGAAGACGTTTTCAGTCCATATATTGACTTAATTAGTCTCAGGCAATTGTTTTCGCCTAGTTGGCATCCCCTGGGATTTGATATATAAATAGGGTATCTTATTTCTGAATTAAGAAAGGCTGTTTTTATGTCAAATTGTATTATGTTTAAATTATATTTATTTGTGATTGACAGTATCCATCTTATAAGCCAATACTGGACCACCGGGGCATACGTTTCGGTTAGAGAATAGTGGGTAAGGTCCTTAAAACCCCTTGCAACCAACCTGGTGCTATTGTGTCCTAACCTTTTTGAATTAGCTTTCACACATATCTCGCACAAACTAAACTCATCATCTCGGAATATTATTCCATTAGGAATACCTCTTGAGACTTTAGTTAAGAATCTTAAATTCTTTTCAGATAAGTGTCCTAGTCTTCTGTGCCATATCATTTTTTTGTCTATTTTTAACTCCCCTGCATTTTCGTTAGTTTCTTGATTATTATTTATTATATCGTTATCTGTAGTGTTATTATTAGTGTTTATACCTACATCCTCATTTGTTTCTCTCCCATCTTCGCTGGTTTCCCTATTTTAGGTTTGGTTATTATTTTGTTCGTCATTATGACTTATTATTATATTGTCATTTTCATTATTATTAATTGTTTTCTCTCTATTCTCTTCACTTTCCTCCTGACTGTCCTCAACGATTTCTTCTTCTATTTCATATTCCATCCATTCATCTTGGGAATTTACATTAGGCATACATGCCAATTTATTCGATTGATTTTTATAAGGACATATTTTGTATAAGTCATTTTCATCTTCTATTATATTAACTGTGGATTCCGACACGATTTCGTATTTTACCATGTATACCCCCCTTATTTTTGGGGCTGAAAAAACCACTTCATTCGTCCCATGGACGTATATATGCGCTGCAGAGAAATTTTGGTCTATGCCTAGCGCTCTGTTTTCAGTTACCTTAATCCCTGACATTAGGTCCACATTCAGGGATGGTACATAATGTACATTCTTAAGTCTTATAACAGTTTGTTTCCTTTTGGAATTTTCTACCCTAATGAACATAGTTCCTATATGTGTGGCAATTAGTAAAGTGTCCTGGATGGCACATTCTAACTCTATGGGTTTTTCTAACATTATAGGGCTAGACAATTTTGATAGGTCTGATACTACATGAGCAACAGCCCCACCATCCAACATGATCCTATTAGTGAGGGGGATATATTCTGGATTAGATTCATGTCCTGTGTCCCTAGATGTTATTAAATTTATTAATTTATTATTATTTGTGCTCTTGTTTTGTTCACTGGCTTTATATCTTATCATCATAGACCACTGAACATCATTCTCTTTTTTATTTTTGTTATTATTGTTATTATTATTACGTCCAAATCGGGTATTTTGTGCAGGACCATCTGGTTTATTTTGAGGTGATGTACCCTCTTTATTTGATGGACACACTTTAGAAATGTGCCCCTTGCCATGGCACTTAAAGCATACTAAATTATTCGTATTTGGCAAGTTATTTTGATTTTGGCTATATTTTCTATTCTCATAATTATTATTATTGTTATTTTGGGGCGTATCTGTCTTCTGATTATTATTTTGTGTCATCTTCCCCTGATCTATATTTCGACCATAATTTTGACTTCTATTTGTATTATTATACCTGTTATAGTTTCCTCTGTATTGGGATCTTTGATTTTTATTATTTTGGTTGAAGTTACGAAATTTATTATTTTTGTATCTTGACTTTTTCTCGTCATATAATCTGTCTGACCTTTCGATCAGCATTGCGTGAAGGGTTTCAATGGTCTTCTGATCTTGACCCAAAGTATTAAACTCCAGGATAGTCATATCATAATCCATGTTTAAAGATATTAGGAGTTGTTCTATCTCCTCCTGTTTGTCTAAGTTTTTCCCACAATCTCTTATTTTTTGTGCTGATTTGGAAAACATGTCCAGATAACTTCTCATATTCCCCTCACTATTGAACTTTAATCTTTGAAAGGCCTGCTTTGCATTTATATATGTGACCTGCGTGCAGCTTTTATACCTTTCGTCAAGAACTTTTAAAACTTGGTTTATAGTTTTTAGATCTTTTACTCTTTCGATCAGGTCATTGTTTAGTCCTTGATAGATTAAGGCTTTCCCCTTTTCCTGGTTATGAAAATATGCCATTCTATTAGCTGGACTAGCATTGCCAGATTCAGGGTTTAAAATGCTGTTTAATTCCAATCCCAAAAATAGAACTTCGGTTTCATTGTCCTGCATAATAGAGTATAATCCTCCTGCGTAGAGTGTAGAGACCATCATGGTTCTCCAAGCGTCATAATTTCTCCCGTCAAAAACTTTCTTTGCGTCAAAATGTGACATTTTATCAATTTTTTATTTTTCAGGGGTTTTGGGTCCTACCTCAGAAACACGAGAACTTAATTCTAGGGGGGTAACACGGTCTCAACCGCATGATTATACACAGCACGGTCTTAGCCGCTCGATCGGGAATGCAAGTTAAATATACTATATTATAATATTCAATAATATGTTATTATTCTAAACTAATTCTCACGAAATATTCGTTGCTCACGATGAGTTGATCTCTCCGCCGTCGTTTCTTCTAGTGAATGGTCAAATTATTTGGATTATATCGCCGAACTTATTCAAAGTCGAATTGGCTGAGTCTTTGGCTTTTGTTTCAGAACGAAAATGGTTCTGTTAAACACGTTAAAGAATTTATTAATATTCAATGAAAAATTGTTCCACAAAAGTATGAGAGATAAAATCTGAAAGAGAAGTAATCTATTATGTATTATCATTTGAAAAAATCCTTTCTGTAAACAGGAAAAAATCTGTCACCAATGTTAATAATTATTAATGTAGGTTTTCTTTTGTTGGATTCTACGAATTTCATCCAACAAAGGTTTTCCTATTTCTGCAATTCCCGACCAACAAGATAAAGTTTGAAAGGCTATCGAATTTGCCTTTCAAGTTTCGACTTTACTTTAAATTTGGTTGGGAATATACCTGAAAATATACTAAATTTTATTATTTTATTGCCTAAATGTTAACTTTTTCATCAATTTTATGGTCAAAATCACACGAATTATCACTTATTTAATTTTAATTTTTTTACTTATCTTAGGTATCTTCGTTTATTTTCCAGTTTTATCGATGTATTCTTGCTCTTTCATCAGCTGTTGACATCAGACTTCGACAATTTTGCTCCGTTATTTTCAGATTTTCAACTTTTACACTTTGATTTCTTCTCCAGAACACAGCATGTACAATTGCCAACCGTTTTTGATTGTATGTGTTGGTCTGCCAAACCACAAGATCCTTTCGTACCTGATCTTTCTCCAAATTTTCGACTTCGAAGTTTTAACTGGTGCCCAAGACTTTACCGTTGTTTTCATTAATCTTACTTTTACTTTGATTTACACTGATTGAACTTTTTACGAATACGGGATAGTTACTTTAATCACTGATTCGAATTTTTCAATTACAAATTTTCACTTTCCTGCCACTTTGCGTGGAGGTATCACACGGCACTACACCTTTCACTTTGCGTGAATTACGAATTTTTAAACTTTTAACAAATTACACAAACATCGCACTTTAATTATCGCACTTATTTTCTTGATCCGCCGCTCTGGCTACCATGTTGAGGTGAGTTTCGATCGATTCATAAAAGAAACATAAGCACGGATATTCAACTTTAAAAAAGGTTTATTGATTGAGTTTAGTACAACGACTGACAAACGGAGAACATTCTCCATCAAGCAGTGGCGGAAAGAATATTATGTTGGCGATCAGTGTCGCCACATGTAAAAAGAATAAATGTAATAATGTGTTACATGCAGTGTTGATTATTGTACAGTTACGTGTTCGTGAGGTAGTGAGGGAATCGTATCCCAACACAATTTATTGAGGTGAGGTCTGATCACTTTACATAGAAAAGATGTTGATACAAAATCCCACCTCATCTCATTCTTCATCATCATCATCACTGTCACACTATATATATATGTCATACTGTGAGAATAATGGCAAATTATAATATTCGATAGCCACTTATTCTCGCACATCACATGTTGTGGCAACACTGTTTCTGTTGTTGTTATTTATCTGTGATATTTGTGTTTTGTAACTCAGCTGTGATTATATGTTTTTTGTATGCCTCCTTGTCGCTCATCTCTCGTCGATGAAATAACATGTATGTCATCATAGTGTTTAATAAAAATTCGTGAAACATTCAAAGTATCTAGTCTTCTCTTTTATATGTCGTAATGTGTGCTTCTAGTCATCGTTTCGTCGAATCGTCGTTTTAAGTTCTTCATCATCGTAGTTCGTGTATGGTGATCCGTTGAAATTCCACCGTTTTTTCTCACAGGTTATGGGCCCAGGTACCTGATTGTCAACGTGGTCGCCATTGTCCTGAGTATGCAGAGTTGTGCTGTCGAATCCTGTTCATCACTCCCAAGTAGTACCATGCCTTGTTTGTAACCTTTTTCCTTTAAAAGTGTTCGTATTTATTTTTCGATGTTCCTGGGATCTCGTTCGTGTTTATTCGTTGGTCGACGTATCTGAAAGGTTGCTGAAGTCGCTGATTCGCGGTGCAACTGATCGTCGTAGCCTGATCACGAGATGGACATTCGAAAGCAGAATACTATCGAACCGTTCAATGGGCAGAATGGTCGGACATGGAAATTCAAGATGGAGCTGCTGTTAGCAAAGGAATCTTTGGGTAACATAATCTTTGATTCTTTGCCAACTGTTCGAAATAGGGGAGATGTATGGTCGAAGGAGAATGCTAAGGCGATGTTCCTGATAGCCAACAACGTGACGGACAAATACCTCGAAATCATCCAGACCTACACAACCGCGAAGGAGATGTTCAACGCGCTGACGAACCTGATTGATAGCGGAAATGACAGGACGCTAATGGATTTACGAGCTGAGCTGAATACAAAACGGTATGTTTCTGGTTCTGACTTACAAAAGTATTTACTTGATTTTCGTGCCAGCTGTAGACGATTGACCGAGTTGGGGGACCTGACTACCACCAAACAATTTGTACTGGTATTGCTACGTTTGCTGCCAGCGGAGTTTCGTCCTATCAAAGTGGTGTTAGAGGATGGTGAAGTCGTAACCTGGGATGGCGTGTTCATGAGGTTGAACAACTTTCAACGTGAACTGTCCCTGGATAGTAAATCGACGTTGAGAAGTAATTCTCAATATTCAGCTCCTCAGAAACCTTCATCGGTGGTGGCCACTGGTGAAGAGAACATATTTTTTGGCAACACCACGAATGGTGGACGAAATTTCGGTAATAATAACAATAATAATAATAGTAATAATCGTTTCAATCGTGGTAGGTCTCAACATCGGGGAAACAATCGTGGTTATAATCGAGGCGGAAGTAATAATAATTTTAATAATAACCGGAATTCAAACGCACAGAGCAATACTAATAATAATAATAATGGGAATAATAATTCAAATGGACATGGTCGGAATTTTGGGAATGATAATGGGCATTCAAATATAAAATGCCATTTCTGTAACAAAATCGGTCACATAGCACGTAATTGCTATGCAAAAAATAGAAATAATAACAGTACGGATAATTGTAATAACGTTAATAATAATAATGGAAATCGTACTAACGACCATGGTACCAATAATAATAATAATAATAATAATCGTAACTCAGCACAAATGTGCAATGATAATTTTAATTCAAATGACAATCGCTCTGAAGATGGTTACAGCTTTACACTGCAGAATAATAATAATAATAAAATAAATGATTTCGTTGATGCTAAAAATAATGTAAATTCGATGCTGCGTACCACTTTCGTAGTGGATAGTGGATGCACAATTCACTTGATAAATGATATAAGTCTGTTCAGTGACTATTTAGATTTGATAAAACCCTACAGTATCTGTGTCGCGAAGAAAGGAGTCTCGCTTGCTGTCACGTCGGTCGGTACCGTAAAATTAAAATTGTTGAATGGCATTGCAATAGAACTAAAAAATGTAAGGTATGCTCGGGAGCTGCCACAGAATCTGCTGTCCGTTAAGCGCATGAGCAAGTCGGGTTTCGACACTCTGTTTCGAGAGGAGTCTGTTGAGGTCATCCAACGCTGCAGTGGTAAAATCGTGACCACTGGTGTGAGCGTTGACTCGGATTTGTACACGATTGATTTTTTGAAAATACCAAATCACTCGTGCAATCTGATGTCTGAAGATGAACCTAGCCCACTGACTGTGTGGCACCGTTGACTTGCCCATTTGAATGTAAACGATGTTAGGTTATTGTCAACTAGGGGTTTGATACCAAATGTTGACACTAACCGCAGATTGCTGTGTGAGCCCTGTGTTATGGGCAAACAGAAACGGAAACCGTTCCTGAGGCACGAACGAAAAACAAGTAGGCCTTTGGAACTGATACATACCGATCTGTGTGGCCCGATAAATCCTCCGTCATATAATGGAGTGAAGTATTTTATGACCTTTATCGATGACTACTCAAATTTTTGCTGTGTGTACCTGTTGACGAGTAAGACAGAAGCCTTTTCGAAATTTAAAATTTATCATGAGATGGTAGCAAATAAATTCGGCTACAATGTTAAAAGACTCAGGTGCGATCGAGGCACAGAATACTTAAACACAAATTTTCAATCATACTGTAACGAAAAAGGGATTGTTGTCGAACCCACTGTTGGTGGCTGCCCTCAGCAAAATGGAAAGGCTGAGAGGATGAACAGGACACTGTGTGAAAGGGCGAGGACATTGTTGTTCGAGAGCGGTCTTGAAAAGATATATTGGACAGAAGCCATATTGTGCTCTGTATATATCGTGAACCGTTGCCCCACAAATAAAGATTTTGTTCCTTATGAAAGATGGTTCAACGAACAGTTTGATTATAATAAATTACGTACGTTTGGATGTGACGCTTATATGCTGTCCTTCAAACATGACTCAAATAAATTTAAAAATAAAAGCGAGAAACTTGTAATGATCGGTTATTCCCCCTGCGGCTACAGACTACTCAATGTGACTACTAAGGAGGTACGTTTGTCACGTGATGTCGAGTTTTTTGAAAGTAAAATAGGTGCCAAGGACTCTAGTAAATATAATAATAACGATGGTATTTTTGTAGAGGTCACCGAATCGAATCTTGAGAACATTGAAGTTGATGGTGACGTGAATTTGGATTGTCTGTCAGGTGCAACGGCTGAATGTGATGGGACTGCAGGAAATATTTACCTAGCGGAGGACGGCATCCCCTTGACGTTTGAGGAGGCGAATGGTGCACCGGATGGTCTGATGTGGAGGGAGGCTATTTCTTCGGAGATCAGTGCCCTGAATTCAAATCAGACCTGGTGGGTGACCAAACGTCCAAGGGACGCTCCTACCATCACATGTCGTTGGGTATTTAATAAAAAATACGATATGAATAATGAGGTACTCTATAAGGCAAGACTGGTCGCCAGAGGATGTCAACAGAAAAAAGGCTTTAACTTTAATGAAGTATACGCGCCGGTGGCAAAGCTTTCGACTGTGAGGACTCTCTTGGCTATCAGTAATAAAATGAAATTTTATATAGAGCAAATAGATATTTGCAGTGCCTTTTTAAACGGAATTCTGTCTGAAGACGTGTACCTCGAAATACCTGAGGGAATTGAAACAAAAATAGATAAGAAAAATAATGTCTTGAAGTTGAATAAGTCAATATATGGTCTGAAGCAGTCGCCTAAAGTTTGGAACACGTTATTTAACGAGTTTCTGGTTGCTCTTGGTTTTGAGCAGAGTAAGGCTGATGACTGCTTGTATGTTTATAAAAGTAGGACTGACAATACGGTCGTCTACTTGCTCACTTACGTTGACGACGTCCTCATTAGCTCCAATAATAAGGCAAAAATTGCTTTTTTCAAAAATGAAATAAATAAACGTTTTAAATGTAAGGATCTTGGAGAGGTCAGAAAATATTTGGGTCTGAATATTAGCTACAATCGGGAGAAGGCCATACTGGAGATTGAGCAGAGGGCTCTCATTGAGTCTGTTGCTAGACGTTTTGGTGTTGAAAATTGCTCACCAACCTTCACACCCATTGACCCCGGACTCCAACTAGACAGGGACCTCAATGCGTGTGATAGTGTTTTAAATAACCGGTATCAACAGCTTGTGGGATGTTTAATGTACTTAATGTTAGGATCACGGCCCGATATTTGCTTTGCAATATCGTACTTCAGCCAATTCTCCAGCTGTGCCACGAATGAGCATTACAAGTATCTTCTGCGAGTTCTGAAATACCTGATAACCACCAAGGACAAAAAATTAATTTTTCTACATGATGATAAGAGTAACGGCAGTATATTGGAAACATATTCCGATGCCGATTGGGGCAACTGCGTTAATACAAGACGGTCAGTTACCGGATACTGTGCCTTTGTCTACGGGTCACTGGTGTCCTGGTCAAGCAAGAAGCAGCCAACAGTGGCTTTATCTAGTACTGAAAGTGAGTTGATCGCAATATGCGATGCTACCACTGAGTCCATATGGCTGAAGTATCTACTAGGTGATTTTTGCATCCAAGTTGCTGATAGGGCTGTAATCTATGAGGATAATCAGAGCTGTCTGTCTCTGTTGCACTCCGGCAAGTGGAATACCCGTAGGTCAAAACATATAGACGTAAGATACTGTTTTGTGTGCAGTCATGTAGATGTAGAATTTAGATACTTATACGTGCCAACTTCGCGACAATTGGCTGATATGTTCACGAAGGGCTGCCCGAGGCCCAAATTTACCGAATTTTGTAGACTGTTAAATTTAACGTAACTTTTTGTTTATGTATACCATTTTTGTTTGTATGTTAATGTTGTTGTTTGTGACCACATGTTTATTTTTAATCGTTTGTTGACTTTTTGTCATTATGTATCGAAATGACAGTATTAGATTAATAACGTTATTTTTATTGTTACCATTTTTTAAATCATAATCGAATATATATAATTTGAGGAGGCGTGTGAGAATAATGGCAAATTATAATATTCGATAGCCACTTATTCTCGCACATCACATGTTGTGGCAACACTGTTTCTGTTGTTGTTATTTATCTGTGATATTTGTGTTTTGTAACTCAGCTGTGATTATATGTTTTTTGTATGCCTCCTTGTCGCTCATCTCTCGTCGATGAAATAACATGTATGTCATCATGGTGTTTAATAAAAATTCGTGAAACATTCAAAGTATCTAGTCTTCTCTTTTATATGTCGTAATGTGTGCTTCTAGTCATCGTTTCGTCGAATCGTCGTTTTAAGTTCTTCATCATCGTAGTTCGTGTATGGTGATCCGTTGAAATTCCACCGTTTTTTCTCACACATACGTACACTCTCATCACGAAGTGTTTCCTCTTCAACTTTCGATCCGATATCGCTGTTGCTTCGCCATTTTCATATTACGTTTGTAAAACATATTTTAGTCACGAAATAAACGTCTTAAAAGAAAAAAGTCTCAAGTTCTTTCGATCCTCGTTCTGCATACCTCACATCATGGTAGCCATCGCTGCGGTAGAACTTTGAGGAGAGACTTAGAAAATTCAGATCGATGAAATAATTATTTTTTTGAAATTTAATTCACTGCTGTGCGTAAAATTTTTTATGTTTTTTATTGAATAATACACGAGATAGTATTGTGTTTTTCGAGAATTAACTCGAAATTTAATTTATTTTGAAAATTCAAAATTAAATTGAGAAAGAAAAGCTGAAGTTCCAGACTTAATAACGTCCAATACTGGAAGTCATCGAACATCAAATCCAGAGGGACCGCCAAAGAGATCGTGAGAACAGCCAAAGGAAACCTGCTCCCGTCGTCGAGGACTCATCGTAGATCTAACATCAAAGACCCAATTTTTCGGCCAACCTAGAGCAAAATTCAGGCAGGAAGTACGGAGGTGGACAGCATTGAAAACATAAATCGTTCGTCAGCGCAGCAGGAATTATAAAGTAAAATAATTGTAAAGGTAATATCTGTTGAAATTAATTATTTTTCGTATTTTGTAATTGTATTTGAAGTGAGGCTAAGACAATAAAATTTAAGTAAAAGTTCTATGTCCCAAATAATAAATCTATCCGAAAGTAAAATCGGTAAATATAATATAAAAAAGGAAGATTTAGAGAAATTAATAAAAAAGTGTGAAGGAGAAAAAGTGGTTGATCTAAAAATAGAAATTTATAATTTACCCTACGTTAAATATTTTACAGGTGAAATAATATTAGAATCCTTTGTGATAGATATATCTGGAAGAATTGAGGAAATCAGTAGTTTAAAATATATTGTAATTTCAGAATCTTCAGTAAATTATTTTTCGAACAGAATTTATAGTTCTGCAAAATCGAAAGAGAAATTTATTAACAGATTCTTTAATTAAGTAAATTATATAAACTGGATAAGAAAGAAAATCGTGAAGAAGAAGATTTAAGTGAAAAAATTGAAAAAGGGTCAATCGAAAATAAAAAATATACACCTGTCATTAATAAAGAAAATAATTTATTAGGTTTTTGTAAAACAGAAGAAAAAATGGCATCCCAAAGTGAAATTAAACCTATACAGGCACCCCTGGGAAAGGTATTTAATGGAAAATATTATTTAGACTGGCGAAGGATGATTATTTCGGCTATCCGGGGAGCTGGATATTATGATATTTTTGGGGAACATGAGTTTTTACAGCCATATATAAATAATATAGATGATCTTAATTTTCAACCAGACAAAGATATGTTGAACTATTGCAAAATGCAAGACAATGCAAAAGCATTTGTA